>CM055759.1:4470985-4613485 GCA_029465975.1 Dallia pectoralis
CATAGACAATTCCCTCTCAAACAAATCAATACACAGACTCAAACCAGACCAAAACACACACTGGTAACTGTCTCACTGAACAGCGTAGCCAAAACACTCTCTGGTAACTGTCTCACAGCACAGCGTGGCCAAAACACTCTCTGGTAACTGTCTCACTGCACAGCGTAGCCAAAACACTCTGATAACTGTCTCACTGAACAGAATAACCAAAACACTCTCGTAACTGTTTCACTGCACAGAATAACCAAAACACTCTCTGATAACTGTCTCACTGAACAGAATAACCAAAACACTCTGGTAACTGTTTCACTGCACAGAATAACCAAAACACTCTCTGATAACTGTCTCACTGAATGTTACAGCTAGATGATACAACGTACTGTATCTGAGGTGAAGGATGTTCTAGCTAGGTAATACAAATATGTCCGAGGTGAGGGAGAATCCCCCAGGTATTACAAATTTTCTAACATGTACCTTGAATTGGTATCGTTGTTCAATAACACGACCTCCTGTTCAAGCCAACTGAAGTCTTTATAGGTCCTTGCCGGAATTGGTTTAAGGCTCATGAAAGCTGTTTATCTGTATTGGGTCAGGGGAGATTGCTGTTTTAGCTGAGGACCTTGATACTGCTTGTGGAGACGTCAGGTAATCAGAGTTATGGCAAGTCGTAACTGTGAAGTGGTGTGCATGACTGTGTGTGTGTGTGTGTGTGTGTGTGTGTGTGTGTGTGTGTGTGTGGGTGTGTGTGTGTGTGTGGGTGTGTGCGTGTGTGTGTGTGTGTGTGCGTGTGTGTGTGTGTGTGTGTGTGTGTGCGTGTGTGTGTGTGTGTGTGTGTGTGTGTGTGTGTGTGTGTGTCGGCGAACACGTAGGTGTGTGTGTATATGTGTGTTCTCGGGATGTGTGTGTGTGCGCGCGCCTGTGCTTTAAATCATTTAATGAACTCATCAAAGGCCTTATAAAGAAAGCTGGCATTTACAGCAAGGCATGTGGGTCAAGGAGAGAAAGCTGAAGACATCATTATGGAAGCAGATGAAAACATACAGGAGAGATTTAGGGAGAAAGAAAAGGGACAGGCATTATAAAAGAGACGTGTGTGGATATTGGGAGACCGGGGGGGATGGGTTAAGAATGAAGTTGATGCAGAAACGAGCTGAGAAGAGTAAAATAATAATGTAAAAACAAGCTTGGCACCGTATAATTGTACTTTGGCATTAGGTTGGGAAGATGAATTCGGAACAAACTGAGATGAGTATACAGATATAAGCTGAGAAGAGAATATTGATATAAACTAAGAAGACTGTATAGAAATGAGTTGTGACGACATTACAGATAGCGTATTAACTGAGAAGTGAATATATAACTAAGTTGTGATGACAATACAGATATAAGAGAATACACACCCAATTAGACCAAAGGGAGATGAAAAATAACTACATTACATATCATATTATTCATCAATTCACTGTATATGATAGAATGTACACTCAACTAGACCACAGAAGACCCAAATGTAATGCCTTACATATCAATCTATATATGGTTTTCAGTCGCGTGGTTAATTTGACACCCTGGCGTGCAAAACATTACGGCTAGCACGGTCAATTCAATGAAGCTTGCGCACATAGCCGTAACATTTCCTACTTTTCAAAGCCATAATTGTTTAGATCACTCCACAAAAACGAACAACAAAGGTATGCCAACAAACTGATGGTCTAATTACACAAATCCATAACCTCCTCCTCTGGATTTTCCTTTTTGGACGGGAGTCTGTATCACACACTGTACAGTCACACACACGCACATACTCGCCCACAAACACACACACACTGTACAGTCACACACACGCACACTATTCAGTCCCACACACACACACACACACACACCCACACACACACACACACACTGTACCACAAACTCATTAGCAGGGATAATGTCACCAGGTTCGCCTGCCGACACTGTCCAGGAAACGTGTGTCTGGAGATGAGAATGTCCAAGGTTAACACTGTGCAGACCTGGCTTCAAATATTATTAGAATAACTATTAGAAATCTGTAAATGCTGTCAGTGTTTGTTTAAACCAGCCCAATCTGTCAGAGAGACAGGCCTTGATTTATCGTTATTCTTTTTCACCTGGCAGGCCTGATCTAGCCCAGTGAGTCCCGGTCCGTATCCCTCTACACCGACCCGGTTCTGAGAATGTGTCCCTGCGACACGTGTATTTTTAGGCACGACTATGTTTGTGAGGCGTTTTGTGTGGAACCGTTCGGGAAAGAGGCCTTTGGTATGTTAAAACGGGAGATGTTCGGATAAGAGGGTTGCTGGTGTTCGCGGTGCTCGTTGAAAATGCCAACGGTCGCTGCCTTCGGAATGAAAGCAAACAGCCATATTGGTCGTGGTAGTTCATGAAGGCACTATTATGTGGCTTAAAGATGGAAGTGGGTTAGGGTGAGGTAAAACTAACTGGCAACCCGTCACAACTCCGTTTTTTTGTCTATTGTCTGGAAGTGTGCGTATATATATATATATATACTTTGTGTTAGTATGTGTGTATGCGTGTGTGTGTATGCGTGTGTGTGTGTGTCAGTGCCACAACTCACAGCACAGCAGTAAGGGTCTGGCAGACGCTAATAGAAATGTCATCCCTCAGATAACAGACGGCCGGGCGGATGACGGGGGAGGTGATGGGGGCGAGGGTGAGATGGGGAGAGATAATGGGAGATGGCGAGAGGGAGACAGAACAGAGAGAAAGGAAGAGAGGGAGAGAGAGAGTGAGGAGAGAGAGATGGAGGAGAGATAATGCAACACGATATCACAGGTTTTCGTGAAATAGACACGATTTTTGTACCCCATATTTGTGACATGCACACGTAAAAGTTCTTTTTTTCGTGTCCTGGACACGATTACTTTTTTTGTGCACAGGACACGTAATATTTAGGACTCCACGGAAAATCGTCACGCACACACAAAAAAGCACACCAAACGTTTTTGCTCAACGACACGTTAAACAAATAAGTAAATCGAAATGGTAAATCGTAATGTTCGGTATTGGTTAAGGTTAAGGTTAGGGCAAGAGTAAGAGTCAGGCTTTTGTTTAATATTTATAGTAATAAAAAGAGTTATGTTCCAGAAAGTTAAATCCGTCGCGTTTACAATTCAAGCTACGCCCACTGCCTGGTTGAAATGCAAGTTGAGTCAACCAATCACGACACTTGCTTTCGACAGCTCAGGGAAATCGTGTCCAAGACACGAAAAAATACCTTTTACGTGTGGATGTCACAAATCTCGGGTACAAAAATCGTGTCTATTTCACGAAATCTCATGATATCGTGTTGGATAATGGGAGATGGCGACAGAGACATAACAGAGAGATAGAAAGAGAGAGAGAGAGAGAGAGAGAGAGAGGGAGGAGAGATAATGGGAGATGGCAAGGGAGACAGAACAGAGAGAGAGAGGATATAGGAGCATAGCACCACCCTTTTATCTCTTCATCCTTATTCGGTGTTGGTGGATTCTCTTTGATGGATCGATGAGTGGGCTTCTTCGCGCAGCCTTTTCCTGAAGTCCAAGCAGACAGGGGGGTTTAGCTAGTTGATCTTCTGTGAATCTGTTACATTTCGGGAGGATTTCTTTTTTCAAGGGGAATGATACGCTGAAACAAGGAACGCCAGCTGGTCGTGTCTTCCTGTCCGCCACCGTTCACGAAACCTCCGGACTTCCTGTTGGCATGTCGTGTTATAAGTGCTGGTCCTGTGAAGCCCTTCGTCCTCTTCATCGCTACTCCCCTCCCTCCCTTCATCCGTTTCACTTCCTCCTTTCTTCTCTTTTTTACTCCCGCCCTCCATCCCTCCCTTCTTACTTCTGTCCTTCTCTCTCACTTCATCCTCTCTCCCATCTCTCTTCGTCTCTTCCAACCCCATCTTCATCCAACCCCATCTCTTTCTCTCCCTCTGTTTCTCTGTCTGTCGTAATGTGAAGTGTCGACCACACTACTCACACACACACACACACACACACACACACACACACACACACACACACACAGAGAAAGACACACAGAACCAGAGTGATGAGAGAAGAGAGAGCTGGTGGCTATGTGCCATTAGAACCTCGGCACCGGCTTTGATCTTTTGGGCCGATTTACAAAATGGTTTGTCCCAGTCTGGAAGGAGAGACGTTGACGTGGACGTGGAGAGAAAAAGAGAGAGGGAAACATCAGAGAGAGATAGAAGGTGGTACATGGTGAAACAGGGGGGGTAAGAGAGCGATTGAGAGAAACAGGGAGATGTGGTCGTTTACTTTTTCCCTGCTTAAGAGCTCAAATTGTTGCATCAAAGTCGGCAGACAGATGAAAATTGGTGTCGATTAGATGGGCAGTATATCCCATTAACATTCTCCTAATGCTCGTCTTTCTGCATAGGCAAACTCAGAATGTGTTTGTCTATGCAGTAACACACAGTGGAGACACAGTAATACACAGTAACACACAGTAACACACAGTGGAGACACAGTAATACACAGTAACACACAGTAACACACAGTGGAGACACAGTAATACACAGTAACACACAGTAACACACAGTGGAGACACAGTAATACACAGTAACACACAGTAACACACAGTGGAGACACAGTAATACACAGTAACACACAGTAACACACAGTGGAGACACAGTAATACACAGTAACACACAGTAACACACAGTGGAGACACAGTAATACACAGTAACACACAGTAACACACAGTGGAGACACAGTAATACACAGTAACACACAGTAACACACAGTGGAGACACAGTAATACACAGTAATACACAGTAACACACAGTAATACACAGTATCACACAGTTATACACAGTATCACACAGTAATACACAGTAACACACAGTAATACACAGTAACACACAGTAATACACAGTAACACACAGTAATACACAGTAACACACAGTAATACACAGTATCACACAGTAATACACAGTAACACACAGTAATACACAGTAACACACAGTATTAGACAGTATCACACAGTAATACAAAGCAATACACAGTAACACACAGTGGAGACACAGTAACACACACTAGTACACACTGTGGAAATATACCAGAACACATTCTTGTAAATTTCCAGTACTTTCAGTCTTGTCAGAAATTTATGTAGGCAGTTTCTTCAGTTTGGTCAGTGATTTATTTATGCAGTTTCTTCAGTTTGGTCAGTGATTTATGTAGACAGTTTCTTCAGTCTGGTCAGTGATTTATGTAGACAGTTTCTTCAGTCTGGTCAGTGATTTATGTAGGCAGTTTCTTCAGTCTGGTCAGTGATTTATGTAGACAGTTTCTTCAGTCTGGTCAGTGATTTATGTAGGCAGTTTCTTCAGTCTGGTCAGTGATTTATGTAGACAGTTTCTTCGGTCTGGTCAGTGATTTTCACCTCAGGTCTTCTAGGCAGCATTCCCCAGAACAAATGCATCATAATTACCCAATGGTCGGAATCATATTACAGGTCTCCAGGCTTTTGGGACACGGAATTAATCTACATTACGACAAACTTTATTATTCTGTACGGTCTGCACGCAGACAAGTGTGTTGAAATGAAATTTCTCATTCGGAGTTCACTCAAGGGGTCTTGTGATACGTATAAAAAAAGAGTTAAGCGTTGACATTTTAAGACTGAATAACCTCCACGCTTCATGTATTCATTTCATAACGCAATATTTTATAGCCGTGACTGCAGTGTACCAAAGCCAATATCATAACCTTATATTGATTTACCACAGAACGGGCTGCCCAAACAATAACAGCTAGCTCTCTAGTTATACAATCACGTGTGTGTGTGTGTGTGTGTGTGTGTGCGTGGGCGTGAGCGGGCATCCATACGAGCGTCGGAGCTGTACACACGTCTCGGGCACCGCGCCTCAGAGACCCGGTGTGTGTTTGCCTGCCCCAGAGAGAGGGAGAGGTCACGGAACCGGAATAAGCAGGCTGTGGAACCACGACTAATGACCAAACCGTCCCTGGACTGGCCGGGCCCTCGTGCACGGAGCCTAATAAAGTGCTTGTACAACGGAGCCAGACAGACTATGTGTGCTGGAGCTTGGCCTGTTAAGACCTGAGCACATATAAACCCGCTACAACAAATACTAATCCGTGTGATGGCTCAATAGGCTTTCTATTTCTTTGTGTGTGTGTTTGTTTCTTTCTGTGTGTGTGTGTGCGTGTCTTTCTGTGCATCTGCGTGTGTGTGCATGTGTGTGTGTGTGTGTGTGGGTGCGTGCGTGCGTGGGTGTGTGTAATTGTGCATGGGTGGGTGTATGTGCATGTGTGTGGGGGGGTGTGTGTGTGTGTGTGTGTGTGTGTGTGTGTGTGTGTGTGTGTGTGTGTGTGTGTGTGTGTGTGTGTGTGTGTGTGTGTGTGTGTGTGTGTGTGTGTGTGTGTGTGTGTGTGTGTGGGTGTGTGTGCGTGTATGTGTGTAGGCAGGCATGCGTATATATTTCTATCCAGTGGTGATTCAGTGAGGATGTCAGCTCCATGTCTTGTTGTTCTGAGGGCACACTGATATGATGTAACCACTTTATCATGGGAAGGAGAATTCATTACTCCAATGATGTTGGCTCAGCCTTACTGTAGCACAGTGGAGGAAATGGATGAATGAACAGTCTCTCTCTCTCTCTCTCTCTCTCTCGCTCTCGCTCTCTGTAACACACACAAGCGTTTCCCGGCTCTTGTTCGCTCCGTAAAGACGTAATGTCATTATCATTGGAGTTTAATTAAATCAAAGTGACAGAGGTGGAGAGGTGGGGAATAGAGGAGAGGTGAGAGATGAGGAGGTGATGGTGGAGGAGATGGTGGAGGAGATGGTGGAGGAGATGGTGGAGGAGATGGTGGAGGAGATGGTGGAGGAGATGGTGGAGGAGAGGGTGGAGGTGATGGTGGAGGTGATGGTGGAGGAGATGGTGGAGGAGATGGTGGAGGTGATGGTGGAGGAGATGGTGGAGGTGATGGTGGAGGTGATGGTGGAGGTGATGGTGGAGGTGATGGTGGAGGAGATGGTGGAGGAGATGGTGGAGGAGATGGTGGAGGAGAGGGTGGAGGTGATGGTGGAGGTGATGGTGGAGGTGATGGTGGAGGAGATGGTGGAGGAGATGGTGGAGGAGATGGTGGAGGAGATGGTGGAGGTGATGGTGGAGGTGATGGTGGAGGTGATGGTGGAGGTGATGGTGGAGGAGATGGTGGAGGAGATGGTGGAGGTGATGATGGAGGAGATGGCGGAGGAGATGGTGGAGGAGATGGAGCTCACCCGTCAGTCACACCGGACTCAGTCACATCAGACACTGTCACACCGGACACAGTCACCACAGATCACCATGCAGTTGCCAAATCCTCTCCATCCCAGATGGCTTCTGTTCTATCAGACTGCTGCACAGTATGTCGCTTTTTTTTAATCCACAGCCGTTACCTTGTTTGGTGTTTGATGGATGGGAGTTTTATTAACCTCGTAGGAGTCGGCACGGTAGTTTCAGGAGGCGTTTGGCTGAGACTTTGTGTCTGAAAGCGTCCATCCAACCAAATGGCATTCTGGTGTCTTTCACCCCAGGTCAGGTTAAAAAGTAGCCGCGTGTGTGTAGGGAACCGGGTTGCCGTGGTGCTGGATGAGAGGATACCTGACGTCTCGTTTCATCTACGCAGACTTGGTGGGATGAGGGCCAGCTAGTTGTACACTGGTAATGGAATGTCTCTGTAATTGTCTTAATGTGTTTTTGGAATGGCTGAGATCGCTGATTCCTTTCCCATTACTGAGAGACATTTGACACACATGCACGCACACACGCTCACGCACACACACACACACGCACACACACGTATGTATGTACACCTACATTAATAGGGACCATTAGCAGAGAGGCGATGCCCCAGCCAGTACATTTCCTCTTGGTAAACAAGCAGTCTGGAGGCCTGTAATGAATCTGGATCGGCGTGGCCCAGTCAGCACCTGTGGGTTATAAATGACTTCCATTGAGACTGTGTGTCAGCCAAACATCAACACTAATGTATACCAGGCTATATCACAACATAACCCTGATGCATACCAGGCTATATCACAACAAACCCTGATGTATACCAGGCTATATCACAACATAACCCTGATGCATACCAGGCTATATCACAACAAACCCTGATGTATACCAGGCTATTTCACAACAAACCATGATGTATACCAGGCTATATCACAACATAACCCTGAGGTATACCAGGCTATATCACAACAAACCCTGATGCATACCAGGCTATATCACAACAAACCATGATGTATACCAGGTAATATCACCACAAACCATGATGTATACCAGGCTATATCACAACATAACCCTGATGTATACCAGGCTATATCACAACAAACCCTGATGTATACCAGGCAATATCACCACAAACCATGATGTATACCAGGCTATATCACAACATAACCCTAATGTATACCAGGCTATATCACAACATAACCCTGATGTATACCAGGCTATATCACAACATAACCCTGATGCATACCAGGCTATATCACAACAAACCATGATGCATACCAGGCTATATCACAACAAACCATGATGTATACCAGGTTATATCACCACAAACCATGATGTATACCAGGCTATATCACAACATAACCCTGATGTATACCAGGCTATATCACAACATAACCCTAATGTATACCAGGCTATATCACAACATAACCCTGATGTATACCAGGCTATATCACAACAAACCCTGATGTATACCAGGCTATATCACAACAAACCATGATGTATACCAGGTTATATCACCACAAACCATGATGTATACCAGGCTATATCACAACATAACCCTGATGTATACCAGGCTATATCACAACATAACCCTAATGTATACCAGGCTATATCACAACATAACCCTGATGTATACCAGGCTATATCACAACAAACCCTGATGTATACCAGGCTATATCACAACATAACCCTGATGTATACCAGGCTATATCACAACAAACCCTGATGTATACCAGGCTATATCACAACAAACCCTGATGTTTACTAGGCTATATCACAACAAACCCTGATGTATACCAGGCTATATCACAACATAACCCTGATGTATACCAGGCTATATCACAACATAACCCTGATGTATACCAGGCTATATCACTCCTCTCTCTTTCTTATAACTCTTCCTCTCTCCTTCTCTCTCTTTCTATCTCACCCTCTCTATCCTCTTATAAATATGTCTCCCTCCCTTCTTTTCCCTCTCTCCCTCTCTTTCTATCTCACCCTCTCTCCTGTAACTCTTTATCTTCCTCACTCCACCACACTCATCATCTGAATACCGGAGAGTTGTTTTGGCCTTCGCAGTAGAAAGTGCATTTGAAAGGCAGATGGCATATCTACAGTTATGTGGTGTTGTACCGTGAGATGTGACTGTGAGTGAGAACACACACTTAATCCTAACGCAAAGACACGAAATGGCTCACAATCTGTGTCTCAGATTCATTTGAAATGGTTCACAATCTGTGTCTCAGATTCATATGAAATGGTTCACAATCTGTGTCTCAGATTCACACGAAATGGTTCACAATCTGTGTCTCAGATTCACACGAAATGGTTCACAATCTGTGTCTCAGATTCACACGAAATGGTTCACAATCTGTGTCTCAGATTCACACGAAATGGTTCACAATCTGTTTCTCAGATTCATACGAAATGGTTCACAATCTGTGTCTCAGATTCATTTGAAATGGTTCACAATCTGTGTCTCAGATTCATTTGAAATGGCTCACAATCTGTGTCTCAGATTCATACGAAACGGTTCACAATCTGTGTCTCAGATTCATATGAAATGGCTCACAATCTGTGTCTCAGATTCATATGAAATGGCTCACAATCTGTGTCTTAGATTCATACGAAATGGTTCACAATCTGTGTCTCAGATTCATACGAAATGGTTCACAATCTGTTTCTCAGATTCATTTGAAATGGCTCACAATCTGTGTCTTAGATTCATACGAATTGGCTCACAATCTGTGTCTCAGATTCATATGAAATGGCTCACAATCTGTGTTTTAGATTCATATGAAATGGCTCACAATCTGTGTCTTAGATTCGTATGAATTGGCTCACAATCTGTGTCTCAGATTCAGACGAAGGTCCTTAAAACGTGTCTCCCATGTGCTGTATCTGAAATGCCTTCTGAATGTGAACTAGAAGTTCACAGCATCTGGGTTTTGTGTCTTGATTATCAACAAAGCCTCTTCTCTTTTGAAGTCGGCAGTGTGGTTATGTGGTTCCGTAGTTCTGTAGTTCTCTACTTCTGTGGTTCTGTGGTTCTATGGTACTGTACTTCTATAGTTCGGTGGTCCTTTAGTTGTGTGTTCTCTGTTCTGGCTTGTACTTGTGATAGACCCTAAGGCCTGATGTGGCCATTTAGCAGCTGGCCAAGCAGTCTCTACGGCCCCATAGCGAGACTCAAACCTGCCCAGACAGCAATATGTTAGTGCCTTCCTCTATGAGTAGTGTTCTGGCAGTGTCTCTGTGTTAAAAAGGGAAATAGCTCCCATCTCACTGGTTCCCGTGAGATAACAGGCTAGTTTTCAATGAAGGGTGGATGTTTAGGCTGAGGGTGTTAGAGTGTATGTATCGGACAAACAGTTTGGAGTTTTAAAAACTGCTTCAGAGACCCCAGAACACATTAAACATGTGTCTAACACAAACCGGGTTCGTAAGAACAAATGCTGTATCATCCTCTTCCTCCTTCCGCCTGAGTACGACCACCACTCATGGGCTAATGACCAGCCTAGGACAGAGAGTTGGCTGGAGAAGTTCATCAAACAGAAGATGCTTTTCTGATGATGAGAACACGGCAGTGAAACACAGTGGGTGTCGTGTATCTCCTGGCCAGACCAAAGACAGCACATGCAGCTGGGTGAGAGAGAGAGAGAGAGAGAGAGAGAGAGAGAGAGGGAGGGAGGGGGAGGGAGGGAGGGGGGGGGGAGGGAGGGAGAGATGGGATGGAGGGAGGGGGAGGGAGGGGGAGGGAGAGAGGGAGGGAGAGAGATAACATTTTACTGTTTAAAACACCTTTATTGGCACCTTGGTACCAATAAAAAATATACTTGTCAAAAACAAGTTAATTATATTCTTAAACATGCAACACCAATCCCCCGTGTATATACACAACCCATGACCGCACGCACGCGCACACACACACACACACACACACTACTGTCTATATGACGGCAGCTGGACCGGTCAATACCACACCCCTCTTCTACCATGACCACACACACATAGTAACGCAGCTCCATTTCAAGTCGAAAATTTCAATCTGAAGGGCTTTATTGGCATGAGAGCAATTTGTTCACATTAGCAAAGTAAGTGGAAAAACAAAAATACAGCATGTCTTCTCCCTCCCTTTATCTCCCTCCGTCTCCCCCTTTGATTCTCCTGTTTTCTTTCCCTAGGAGCCCGTGGACTCAAATACGTATCACTCACACATCGTCTCGCTGACGCAAGACTGCGAGATTATCAGCAACCAATGCCCAGTTCATGTTCTTACAGGCGTCCGATTTCCAACGTGCGGCGGGCCGATATGTCCTCCGGAACGTTTCCTTCGCGTGTCGCATTGGTCCGTCGATAAAATGCCATCTTAGACTCTTCCTCTTCGCAAAGACGTCGATGTGTGTTTCTTTGGAACACCTATTAATGCCATTAGCGTATTCAGAGGCTCCACATTGGCTGGAGCTCCACGCTCTGCTCCGCTTCTGAGCCGCTGAACCTGAGATACTTCTAGTTTTCACCCTCTGTCTCGGGCCTCTCCGATGGAGTGTCCTACAACAGCAGCGGGTGAGACCTATATAGTGATGAGAGAGAGAGAGAGAGAGGGGGAGAGAGAGAGAGAGAGAGAGGGGGAGAGGGGGGAGAGAGAGAGAGAGAGAGAGAGAGAGGGGGGAGGGGGAGAGAGAGAGAGAGACAGAGACAGAGACAGAGAGAGAGAGGGGGAGAGAGAGAGAGAGAGAGAGAGAGAGAGAGAGAGAGAGAGAGAGAGAGAGAGAGAGAGAGAGAGACAGAGAGAGAGAGAGAGAGAGAGAGAGAGAGATCAGTTAATATGCATTAGTATTGTGGAAGGCTGATTTGGCTGGTGTGTTTGTACAAGGAAGTAGCATTTTTAGGTGAGATGACAGATCGGACAAGTTGGTTGGGAGGTTAGATGGAGATCAGGAGAGGGAGGCCAGGGAACAGATGGTGGAGAGGAGCACGTCTCAACCAGCCATGTCAGGTCATTTGGAGCTCCAGTGGTGGCCTGACCTCACTGACCATCCCAATGGATGTAGTGACCGTTTGGGCTAGTGATAAAACCAAGGTGTGATTGATTAGCTGGGCATAAACACACACACACACACACATGCCATTACCCTGTATGGTGATGCAAATGTCCTTCTCCTGCAGTAGAGCTCAAGGTAATTTATTGGGGACAAAAGGATGAGATAAAGATGCAAGGCAGAGAGAAAATGATAGAGGACAGAGGGATGAGACAGGATGATGAAGCACAGAGGGATGAGAGGATGATGAAGGACAGAGGGATGAGAGAGGATGATGAAGGACAGAGGGATGAGACAGGATGATGAAGCACAGAGGGATGAGACAGGATGATGAAGCACAGAGGGATGAGACAGGATGATGAAGGACAGAGGGATGAGACAGGATGATGAAGCACAGAGGGATGAGACAGGATGATGAAGGACAGAGGGATGAGACAGGATGATGAAGCACAGAGGGATGAGACAGGATGATGAAGGACAGAGGGATGAGAGAGGATGATGAAGGACAGAGGGATGAGAGAGGATGATGAAGGACAGAGGGATGAGAGAGGATGATGAAGGACAGAGGGATGAGACAGGATGATGAAGGACAGAGGGATGAGACAGGATGATGAAGGACAGATGAATGAGGCAGGATGATGAAGGACAGAGGGATGAGAGAAGATGATGAAGGACAGAGGGATGAGAGGATGATGAAGGACAGAGGGATGAGAGGATGATGAAGGACAGAGGGATGAGACAGGATGATGAAGGACAGAGGGATGAGACAGGATGATGAAGGACAGATGAATGAGACAGGATGATGAAGGTGTGGTGATGGTGGATCGATATGGTGATAGAGAACACCAGACACCCCCCAGATATCCAAAGGAATTCATTAGTACGTTTTATTTTTGTTCAGGATCTTTGTTCTGGTCAGCAGTTGTGTGTTTTTACTGACTCACGGACATCTCCACCAGGGTCTTAAAATAAGGAAGCATGCCTGATCCACAGCGAAGCTATCCCTACCCTGAGAAAATTTTTCTTTTTTATAAGTAGCCACTCGAAATATTCAGACTTCCATTATTTCTCTTTGCTTTCTATCCACAATTCTGTATGATAGGAGTGAGAAGCGGAGTGGAGAAGCTGGGTGGAGGAGAAGAGAGGGAGAGGAGTGGAGGTGCAGGGAGGTGCAGGGAGGTGCAGGGAGATGCAGGGAGGTGCAGGGAGGTGCAGGGAGATGCAGGGAGGTGCAGGGAGGTGCAGGGAGATGCAGGGAGGTGCAGGGAGGTGCAGGGAGATGCAGGGAGGTGCAGGGAGGTGCAGGGGGTGCAGGGGGTGCAGGGAGGTGCAGGGAGGTGCAGGGAGATGCAGGGAGGTGCAGGGAGATGCAGGGAGGTGCAGGGAGGTGCAGGGAGGTGCAGGGAGGTGCAGGGGGGTGCAGGGAGATGCAGGGAGGTGCAGGGAGGTGCAGGGGGGTGCAGGGAGGTGCAGGGAGGTGCAGGGAGGTGCAGGGAGGTGCAGGGGGAGACAGCATAGCAGGGGTTGATGCGGTTCTCCTTACAGCCAGGGTTTTTACTGGATCTCTTTCTCCTCTAACCTCAAAACAAGTGGGCCGCTTTCTCAAAGGTTGATAGAGGATGTTGTTCTATTTTCGACTCTCGCCCCCCCCTCCCCGTCTCGGTCTCTTTTCTCTTTCTACATCTCTCTCCCTCTCAATCTCTCTCAGAGAATGGCTTCTTTAGAAAGGCCACGTGATGTTCTCATCTTTCCCGCGGCTTATAGACCCCTCGCTCCAGTCTCGTCTTTAATCCTGAGCGTTTTCTGGAGACGTAGATTCGCAGCGCCGTTATTCAGACGAGATCTCGCGGCGGCAGCTGTGCCACAACCTCCTGACATTTCTCGCCGATTTCCACTGCTCTCAGCCAGTGTTTTAACTGAGGCTAATGAACCCCTCTCTGTGGCTAAACGTTTGTTTGGATTATTGCATTAGCGGATTCCTTTTCTAATCTTCCCCCAGATTATTTTAATAGGCCAGGCAGTGGAAGTGTAAATGCTGAGATGCGTGCGTGCGTGCGTGCGTGCGTGCGTGTGTGTGTGTGTGTGTGTGTGTGTGATTGCCTGCATGTCAGACACGAGGGCCATACTGATTACATAGAGGGCGCCTCTCAGTCGTTTCATCCTGACCAATATACAGGAATTATTAGGGTTAAGTGCGTTGCTCAACAGGCACCGTGAGCTATTTTCACATCGTCTGCTAGGAGACTCTAACCATTCATTTGCTGGCCTGACGCTCCTACCAACAGGTTGATAGGATGACAGAATCTATGTAAGGCGGGGCCACATGTCAGCTGGTGAGTTTCTGCCTGAGCTGGCCCTGGAGAATGTGCTGTCCTCCTGAGACTAGACACGTCTCAGCATGGGACCTAGCCCACCTCACCTGTCTGTCTGTTATATCTGTCTGTCTGATATATCTGTCTGCCTGATATATCTGTCTGCCTGATATATCTGTCTGTCTGATATATCTGTCTGCCTGATATATCTGTCTGTCTGATATATCTGTCTGTCTGATATATCTGTCTGTCTGATATATCTGTCTGCCTGATATATCTGTCTGTCTGTTATATCTGTCTGCCTGATATATCTGTCTGCCTGATATATCTGTCTGTCTGATATATCTGTCTGCCTGATATATCTGTCTGTCTGATATATCTGTCTGCCTGATATATCTGTCTGCCTGATATATCTGTCTGCCTGATATATCTGTCTGTCTGATATATCTGTCTGCCTGATATATCTGTCTGTCTGATATATCTGTCTGCCTGATATATCTGTCTGCCTGACCACAAGGTCATAATGTTTTGGCTCGTCTGTGCATACTGTGTCCTTATGATATCTCCTCCTGAGTCACGTCTGATGCACCACGGTCTCATTCAATAACTTTCCATTCTCTTTTCTCTCTCACTCCTTCACCCTGTTCTCCACATCCTTTCTTCTTTCTTCCAGGGCTACAGATAAGCACTGATTTGTCAGCTCCTGCTTTTATCTGTCCGTTCTAAATGTCCTCCTATTTCCATCAACGCACCACTGTCAGCCAGATCCCATCCGGACTCTGTATGCATGCTGCTTTATAGTAGGGTACCACTGCATAGTTACCAGGGTGTCACCCCAATTTGGGATGCTGTTTGATTCGTCCCAGCTAGCCTGTAGTCCTGGGTCGCCATGGTAACGGAAGTTATGGTGTGTCATATTATTAGAGTATTTTTTCTCTTTAATTGGACTATTACATTAGCTCTTACTAACCAATGCCATTGGTATGTCTGTCAACTGATAACTATGTACTGAGGGAAACTGAGGTCAACAGTTACTGTGTTCAAAAGCCACTGGGGTCAACAGACACTGTGGTCAACAGACACTGTGGTCAACAGTCACTGTGGTCAACAGTCACTGTGGTCAACAACCACTGTGTTCAACAGTCACTGTGGTCAACAGCCACTGTGGTCAAAAGCCACTGTGGTCAACAGCCACTGTGGTCAACAGCCACTCTGGTCAAAAGCCACTGTGGTCAACAGCCACTGTGGTCAACAGCCACTCTGGTCAACAGACACTGTGGTCAACAGACACTGTGGTCAACAGTCACTGTGTTCAACAACCACTGTGGTCAACAGCCACTCTGGTCAAAATCCAGGTCTTCAGTACCAGCACACAGTTTTCATTAGCACCTGTGTATATTTTATATCCTCACACCTTCAAACATACTATATTGTCGTTTGTCCGTGTCAGTATGCCTAGTGCAGAAGCGTCACATGACCTCACTACGCTGAGAAATAATGTGTAAAGTTGGGCGTGGAACAGAGAAAGTGCTGAACCAAGCTATTTCTCTCATGTGACCTTGTTTGTTTGCATATTTATCAGAGAACACATCCGTACTACTCACTGCTTGCCCCAAAGACACCTGGGTAATCTATTTAGGAATATATATATATATTTATATACGTATATGAACCAAGAAGAAGTGGCCTGTGTGTGTGTGTGTGTGTGTGTGTGTGTGTGTGCAGGTGTGTGTGTGTGTGCAGGTGTTTATGTGCGAAGAAACTTGCTAAATAAGTGCTTGGTTAGGTGTGACCTGTTGGGTAAATATGGCTTACATTTAGGTTTATTAGATTTAGGATTACAGAATAAAGTAAATAGTAAAAGCGATAATAAAGTGACAATGAAGGCAATCTTATTCGTTCCCATTTTGATAAATGTGTTCGATGTCCGTGTGTTTTCCGAGGAGACATTGTCCCGCAACAGGAATAAAAAGAGTAGAGGGAAAGTGAAGAAACGAGATAACGACGAAGAGGAATGACCGGAGCTGGTTAGAATCCGATCTGGACCAATTAGCCATGAGAAGAAAAGGAAAAGCAAGCAGAAAATGTGAGGAGAAAAGGGGAGAAACTTCAAAGCTTAAGGGAGAGGAGGACGAGGAGAGAGAGAGGAGACGACTGTAAGAAAGAGAGAGAGCGAGAGAGACAAGAGAGAGATACGAGGACGGCCCTGAGGCTGGGAAGCACCAGTATCATAGTCAATTATCATCCCAGCACTAGTTCAGTCCTAGTTCCAGTGCACCGTCTATTTAAGGGCATTAATTATTCTCACCATCAGTTTCATTTCTCCTGGCCTGACACAGAGACCGCGTCCCAGATGACAGTGGTGCGCAAATATAGTGCACTAAGTTTCATCACGGTAGGGACTAGTCTGCCAGTTAGGACACAGGACAAGTGTTTAGCTCATATCTACCCCCCTCTTTGGGACTCCCTGACGTTCCACCATTCAGTTGCAGAATTGACTGGCTGTTCTTGTCATGGAACAGTTGATATGGAGCGACTGGGCGACCCAGACCTGGGGTGTGTGGACCAGGGGTTTTAGGGAAGATGCTGCGTTCATGTTTACAAGGGCTCAGAGGTAAACGCTGTAGGGCATCTGAATGTACAACTGTCAACCGGCCTTCATGAAGAGAGAGAGAGAAGAGCGACGATTAAAGAGTTAAAGCAGCGTAAGTTTCCATCACAGAGTTTAACTCTCAGAGCAGCGTGGGTTTCCATCACAGAGTTTAATTTTCTGAGCAGCGTGAGTTTCCATCACAGATTTTAACACTCTGAGAAGTGTGGGTTTCCATCACAGATTTTAACACTCAGAGCAGCGTGGGTTTCCATCACAGAGTTTAACTCTCTGAACAGCGTGAGTTTCCATCACAGAGTTTAACACTCTGAGCAGTGTGGGTTTCCATCACAGATTTTAACACTCAGAGCAGCGTGGGTTTCCATCACAGAGTTTAACTCTCTGAACAGCGTGGGTTTCCATCACAGAGTTTAACACATCCAACACAACGAGATATAATAATAATAATTAAAGGTTCAGTGTCGCCTCTAATAATTATTCAAGGTTCAGTGTTGCCCCTATGATAATTAAAGGTTCACTTTCACCAGTAATGATAATTAAAGGTTCACTTTCACCAGTAATGATAATTAAAGGTTCACTTTCACCAGTAATGGTGAGCAATTGATAAGTATTAAGTGACACCGAGGGCTGTGAATAGATATTGGCAGCAGAATTCCCAGGGACGGCAGACTGCACCAACGCCTGTTACTGAAGCAATATCTATCTTATTTATGGATCAGTATTTATTGCACTGGCTTTGAACAAGGCGGGTGTCTCACAATTAAAAGCTCCGGATTACGCTCGAAATGAACAAGCTTCGAGACCCCAATTCTGCCACCTGCGAAGACGAGGAGTGACAAGTTGCCCCCGGTGACACCGAGGAAGCTTTAGTCACCTTTCTGATGTTAATTATGCAGCACCTGCACAGACACAGGTAGCCTCACAAAGCGAGACGGACACATAGAATGTGCTAGAGAGGAACATATATGTATATATATATATATATATAGAGAGAGAGAGAGAGAGAGAGATAAGTTAGTGGCCAGATGTTAAAATGTGACGCCAGCATCCGGTCGTCAGAGATGACAGGACATTTTCACATCTGTCAATTAGACCTCATCTCCATTTTTATCACGCCGTCTTCTACCAGAAGGTGCTGTCACCACCACTGTCGGTTTGGTAATTAACGTGTCGTTGCCCCCTGGAGAATCCATGTGGAGGTGTGTGCTTTATAGGGGTGTGTTTCTGGACGTGTGTGTGTGTGTGTGTGTGTCTCCGTTGACCCAGGCTAAGGTGTTCCAACAACAGTATTGACTTGTGGGAATATGCCAGAAGATGAGATGAGACCCACAGGGGGCGCTTTAGATGAGATATAAGTGACGGTACCTCAAACACAACCGCCTGGTTTCTGTCCAACGTTGCTATGGAGCATGTTACCATGGAGCATGTTACCATGGAGCATGTTACCATGGAGCATGTTACCATGGAGCATGTTACCATGGAGATCCCGCATTCACAAGACGACACTAATAGGCCTCGCTATAGCAACCGACTGTGTTGGTCACTCCCAGTACTTCAGCTGACCCAATGGAAAGGGCTGCATCAACAGTGTGTGTGTGTGTGTGTGTGTGTGTGTGTGTGTGTGTGTGTGTGTGTGTGTGTGTGTGTGTGTGTGTGTGTGTGTGTGTGTGTGTGTGTGTGTGTGTGTGTGTGTGTGTGTGCGTGCGTGCGGGTCACAGCGAGTTACACTGACATATTGTTTTACTCAAATCAAAGTCATAGCTGGAAGTTATGTTGTTCCCATGAGTCCCTAGAGAGAGCACACTCTTACAACAGCTGGGGAAGATTACCAAGATGTTTTCATCAGGTGAGAGAGAATATAAGAAAGAGATGGAGGGAGGGAGAACAAGGGAGAGAGAGAATAGGTAGGAAAGAGAGAGAGAGATGCGGGAAGGGATTAAAGAGAGAGATGGAGAGAAAGAAAGAGGTGTACTGTGTGTTCCAGCTTGTAGTGGATAATGATTTCTGAGCTTGGTTCAAGTCTGGTTCAGTTCTCTCTAATGACTGGAGCATCAGCAGTCTCTCCTGTCTACTCACCGACCCGAGCCGACACCCACTTCTACTCCCCACTGTCTGTTAGTCAGGAGACAGAAAGGCTATTAGGAGGAGGTGAGGGAGGTGGGGACTGGTGGTGTCTAAAAGGAAAGATAGTAGAGATAGATAGAGGGAGAGAGATGGAGAGAGAGATGGAGAGAGAGAATGAGAGGGAGAAGGAGAGAGAGAGGGAGGGAGAGAATGAGAGGGAGAGAGAGATGTGCAGGGAGGTGGAGAGAGAGTTGGAGGGAGAGAAAGAGGAAAAAAGTCCCTGAGACAGAAAGTCAGAAGGGGAGAGAGAGAAATTAATTAGTGATTGAAATAAATTGTGCCCATCGCTAAATTCCAAAAAATGGTTCTTAAACTTCCCTGGTCTTGCGTGTTGTTTGGCCTTTAATAAAGTCTAAAGCTGTGGATTTTTCAAAGATTTGCAATGTGCACTCTTCCCATGCCCCACTGGGTTCTGACTGGTCTGTGTGAGAGCCAGTTTCTGCTGTGAACCAGTCGGGACGCAACCCTGGAGTTGAGGAGAAGAAAGGTGCCTAATTGAATTTGTGCCGGAAGATTGAATTGAGACTTGTGTGGCGTCTGTGTGCTGCTGAGAAGTGAGAACATGTTAAGATGGTCTTTTTTCACTTTCCAGGTGTTTCCGATCTTGCTAAGCCGAAGCCTTCAAAGGGAAAGTAGTTATTGCTATCATTTATTTCCATCAGGTGCCTCGCTTGGTCTCTCCGTTTAGAAGAAGGTTACGCTCACGTGTTTGGAGAGAGAGAGAGAGAGAGAGACGGATAGACAGAAACTGTTAGATACGGTTAAAGGTTGATAGATTGAGGAAGAAGATGGAGGCCACAGGAGATGATGAAGGAATGATAATTTGGGGAGCTCGTAGAAACGGATTGCAACGAAAGAAAAAGACAAGTCCATGAAAATGGTCGACGCGTTTCTCAAAATGTCCTCGATCGATGGTGGCAATTTTTAATATTGTCAGCCACACTCTGTGCCTATAAAGATGGTTCGAAACCAGAAACCAGCTCTCTAGGTTTCTCTTAAATTATCTCCCCCCCCGAATATGCACCCCAGACCTTCCGCAGTAAGTGCTTAGGCTCAGTCAGATGCTTATGCAGGTGTTAAAGGACAGCGGGTCGTTTCTAAACCTCTGACACCACCACCACGGGTGTCATAAAAGCTCAGATCGAGCTGTAACCACTCTCCATTCTGAGGGCCCTTATTGAAATTCCACCACAGTCGATGACTGGCCACGTGTCTTTAGAAGGCGAAAGTGTGTTTGTCAGTATGGGAGGGCTTCTCTCGTTGTTAGAGTTAAAACTGATACCCTCTGTCATGTGGACTCTAAGACAGAAACAGCCTCTCCACGCCTCAGAAGTGCTTTTCTTTAGTTGTAATTTAGTTCGTTGGTCGAATTTTTTCCAAGAACATTTCACTCGTTTTATTTGTTATTTTTTGTGAATTAATTGTTCAATTAACACATCAAAGAGCAGCAAATGAAAACATGAATAAAATATGGGGCATCTGTAGCTTTGGCATCAAATGGGTTGGACAAGGCTGTGTGTGTGTATGTTTGTGCGTGTGTGCGTGCAACAAGGCAAAGACAGCAGGTTTGGGTATCCTCAGACGAGTGGTTTAATCTTGCACATTGCCGCTGCTTATCCCATCCATGTTTAATTTGGATATTATGTGATAGGGCTATTCTGGGCGCATTTACAATGAGGATACACTGTAATGCTGTCCGAGCCAGGAACATGTGACGTCCAGGTTTAAAGGACCAGATGAAAAACGATGTTCGAGAGAAAAAAAAGAGAGACAAAAGAGAAAGAGAGAGAAATTAACGGAGAGAGAGATGCTGTGTGTGTGGCCAGGCCTACAGTGTGTGTTTGAGTGTGTGTGTGTGTGTGGAAAGAGAGAGATAGACAGAGAGAGAAATAAACGAGAGTGAGTAATGCCATATTGCCAGGCCTACAGTGTGTGTGTGTGTGTGTGTGTGTGTGTGTGTGTGTGTGTGTGTGTGTGTGTGTAGACAGAGAGAGATAGGCAGAGAGAGAAATAAATGAGAGTGAGTAATGCCATATTGCCAGGCCTACAGTGTGTGTGTGTGTGTGTGTGTGTGTGTGTGTGTGTGTGTGTGTGTGTGTGTGTAGAAAGAGAGAGATAGGCAGAGAGAGAAATAAATGAGAGTGAGTAATGCCATATTGCCAGGCCTACAGTGTGTGTGTGTGTCTCATCATTATCACCTGAAACAACCCCTAGAGGTGGCGTGACTGACAACCAACCTACACCTCCACACACACACACATACACACATCCACACACACCCACACACACACCACACACCAAGAATACTACCTGGGGGTGGCGTGACTGACAACCAACCTACACAGCCACACACACACACATACACACCCACACACCACACACCCACACACACACACACACACACACACACACACACACACACACACACACACACACACACACTCAGTCGAAACCACGGAGCCTCCTCCGAACCAAGGTGCCACGGAGCAACCGGATCGATCAACAGCTCAGCAAGAAGATAACGCTCCCGGTGACGTCAGTGAGACGCATGCGTTACGAAAAAGGAGAGATGACAGTGGGTATCCGGCCACGTGCGGTCAGGCTATTTGTCCCCACACAGAAGCATTAGTGTGGAAGAGGCCAGTACCCGGGCTTCGGCTTTGTGGCCCTGTCGCCTCGGGCTTTGCTTGTTATTCTAACTTCTGGTTTCAGAGGAGACATCTGCCTTTTTATTTAACTGCCATTTGCAGAGGAGATATCAGTGTTGTCATAAAACCGTGGTTTACCGTGGAGATATCCGCTTTGCCGTTTGATTGCTGTGTACAGAGGAGATATTGGTATTTTAATCGATCTGTTGCTAACCGAGGATGTAGCAGTGCTCTCGTTTAACTGCTGCTTACAGAGAGGATAGCATTTTTTTCCAACTGTTGTTTACTGAGGAGATATCACTGTTGTCATGTAGCTGTTGTTTACTGAGGAGATGTCAGTGTTGTCATGTTGCTGTTGTTTACTGAGGAGATATCAGTGTTGTCATGTAGCTGTTGTTTACTGCGTTGTCCATCAGCACACTTTAACGTTATCTTTTGCCGGCAAATAGGAAACCATAAAGTAGAAGTGATTGTTGGAAGTGTGTGTGTGTTTGTGCGCGTGTGTGTTTGTGCGGCCGCGTGTGTGTGTGCGTGTGAGTCGGTCCGTCTCAGGTGAAGGTCAGCCCCACCAACCAACCAACCAGACATACAGACCATCACCTAACATGAGAGCGGCGAGGGGAGACTGACCCGAAACCAAAATTGATTTCTTTGAATGAGAAGCGAACAAGATTTCAGATATCTGTTGACCTCTGTTGATGGAATCGGTTCCACATGGGACAGTCGGAGAGATAGAGAGCTGGAGAAGAAATAGCATTTATTAGAAAAACTGCAGCTCATATTTGATATAGTGTGTGTGTGTATATATACCTACACTCACTCGCCATTTCATTAGCTACTCCTTGCTAGTACCGGGTTGGACCTCCCTTTGCCTTCAGAACTGCCTTAATTCTTTGTGGCATCGATTCAACAAGGTGCTGTAAACATTCCTCAGAGATTCCGAACCGTATTGTCACTATAGCAACACGGAGTTGACTGGACCTGCATCACGTGAGAATCTGTAGTGCTGTAGTCACTAGGTGAAACAATGTGGTCAGATAGGGATGAACGTGGTCGGCATCGAGCTTTAGGTAGGCTGTGGTGATTATCAATGTTCACTAGCCCTAAGTGTGCCGAGAAAGTATCCCCCACACCTTTACACCTCCACCACCACCACCACCCTGAACCGTAGACACGAGGATGCGTTCATGCTTTCATGTTTTTGACGCCAGTCTGAACCGACCATCTGAATGTCGCAGCAGATATCGAGACTCGTCAGACCAGGCACCGTTTCCCCAATCTTCCTTTGTCCCATTTTGGTGGGCCTGTGGAAATTGGAGCCTCAGTTTCCTGTCCTCAGCTTAGTGACACCCGGTGCGGTTATTTCTGTTACTGTTGCCCTTCTATGAGCTTGAACCAGTCTGGCCGTTCCCCTCTGACCTCTGTCATCAACAAGACATTTTCGCTCAGAGAACTGGCACTTACGGTTGCTGCCACACGTTTGGTTGATAAGATATTGGTTGATTAGATATTCGCGGTTGGCTGAGCAGTCTTCAGTCACTCATGCACACACACACACACGCGCGCGCACTCACACACACACACACAGACATACACTCATTGTCAGGTGGGGCTCAGGGGCTGCTAGGACAGGGGAGGTGTGGAGGTAAGAATGCTTAGGTGGAGGAGGTGCTGGGGCTGAGGAGGTGCTGGGGCTTTAGAGGCACTGGGACTAGGGCGGTACTGGGGCTGGGGAGGTTTTGGGGCAGGGGAGGTGCTGGGGCAGGGGAGGTGCTGAGTCAGGGGAGGTGTGGGGAGATGCTGGGGAGGTGCTAGGGAGGTGCTGGGGAGGTGCTGGGGCAGGGGAGGTGCTGGGGCTCATGGCTGCCTTGATGATTTATTAACTGCAGTTATTTGATGATGCTCTGCCACAGAGACACTTTTGATAGAAATACTCTTCTTAGTGTTGAATCCCAAATGGTACACTATTTCTCAGTGTGCCCTATGTGTCCTGGTAAAGGTAGTGCATCGTCGTAGGGGTTAGGATGCACGTTGGGACT
Source organism: Dallia pectoralis (assembly GCA_029465975.1). Lineage (NCBI taxonomy): Eukaryota > Metazoa > Chordata > Actinopteri > Esociformes > Umbridae > Dallia > Dallia pectoralis. The sequence goes on from CM055759.1 coordinate 4,495,050, forward strand.
GGACCAAACTCCTTTTAGCATTGGAAACAATTTCAAGCCAACTTTACAGATAATTAGCCACTTTAGCTGGCGGACTTGATTTGGAAATAAGCTCCATGCAGCTAGCAGCTAATGTTCCCCCACTGGCACCTAGAGGATCTGGGGTGGAGAGGTGGGAGGGGTTCTCTGGCTGCCACGCTGACTTCAGTCTTTAGAGAGGCAGACCTCAGGATAAAGCGATGGGTACGGGGGTGAAAAAATACTGCTCCCCCTCCCACAAGAGACCCAGGGACAAGAAAGGAGTAAAACGGGAGCTATCCTAACTGGCACTTCAGCCTGCTCCCTGCGGAAATTGGAGTAGGGGACAGATTAGTTGGGGCAGCGACTACACTCCGGAGACTCAGTGGAGGGCGGAACTGCTGTGACAGCGCTCCAAGATGTGGTGAGTGCTGCCATGACAACTGAGGAGGGAGACAGACGTGGAGGCCAGACATCTTCGTCGGGGCGGTTTTTACCCCGTGGCTCAGGGAGGAGTCAGGTGTGTACGGCCAGGGCGTATGGATTATTGGGTGTGGGGTGATTCTTGTGGTGTAAGCGGTCCCGCGTGGGCGGAGTCATAGACGCTGGGGTATGGTGATTGGCCGTAGGGCTGGTGTTTCATGGTCGGTTAGCTATTGGTTGTGAGCATTGACCAGAAACCACCTTGATTACTGGACCTGCGTGCGTTTGCTCTACGTGAATTTGCCCGGAAAAGGGTTGGATGAATTCACTGACCTCCTGGAATAAAAACTATGCAGAAGTAAATGCAAATTGAGTAATTATCTCACTGCAAAATGCTCTGCTGTCCACATCCTGGTCTGTTAGATTTGGTTTTGTGTCTGTGTGCATTAGGTACCTTAGATTCTACTAACTGGTGTATGGCTTTATGTATTCAGGATGTTTGTGTCTCTCTATGTAACAGGATGTTTTTAGTAAATACTAACATAACACCGGAATATACTCCAGTGTTACTGGTCCTCTCTGCTGTTCTAAGGTATTTAGTGAAGAACACATTGTCCACACAAACACACACAGGTGGGAGGTGACATATGAAATGTGACAGGGGCACAAGGCCTGTCAGCATGACTCACAGGCAAAACCCCAAACACATTCCTAGTGCTTCTGGTGCTGCTGCTATGGTACTTGAACGAGATTACCAGTAAATCAATGTGTAGGGCTGTTCACGTGCGCAGACACACATGCACGTGCGCGCGTAATTCCGTGCACTCACACCAGCAGCGACCGAGTGATTGTTTACTAATGAGTGTCTGCGTTTAGTCGGAAACCAGATACACAAAGCAGACAGCCTAAATGGCCCTGTTTATATACTGTTTAATTTATCTGCCTAATTAAAATATGGAAGGACAAGACAGCGGAAAATAACCCTTTTAACTACCCCGCAGGGAGGTGGGTGGGGGTTCATACAGGGTGAATCCAAAACGTAGCCCTACTCCATATTTGCGCCCTGAGGAAGTAAAGAGTGAAGTGAGAGATCGTTTGTAACATCGTCTCCGGTACGATTCGGGACACGCACACGAGGACGGAGTGGTATCTGTATTCTCCAAGATGATTGGGGGCCTGAGGCGTGTTCACAGGCGGAGCCTGATGTGTATGTGTCACCCTGGGTTACCGGGTGACCAATGAGATGTTAGGGTGCCGCTGGATGACCCAGATAGGTCGCCTCAGGGTAGGACACCGTTTCTCCTGGAACAAGCCGACCGCAGGCCTCGTAGAATTCCTGTTGGTATTCCCGGAAATCCCGTTCGAGCTGATCACCGTGGTGGGAATACAGCGTCATGGCAACGCCACAGAATGGCAGGAACAGTGGCAACGCGGGAACTATTTTCTAGCAGATTTCCTTAGGAATGTCAGAAATGTGTACTGCAGTGTATGTCAGGTTAACATGGCTGGATGTATGTCAGGTTAACAGGGCTGGTTGTATGTCAGGTTAACAGGGCTGGTTGTATGTCAGGTTAACAGGGCTGGATGTATGTCAGGTTAACAGGGCTGGTTGTATGTCAGGTTAACAGGGCTGGTTGTATGTCAGGTTAACAGGGCTGGTTGTATGTCAGGTTAACAGGGCTGGTTGTATGTCAGGTTAACAGGGCTGGTTGTATGTCAGGTTAACAGGGCTGGTTGTATGTCAGGTTAACAGGGCTGGTTGTATGTCAGGTTAACAGGGCTGGTTGTATGTCAGGTTAACAGGGCTGGTTGTATGTCAGGTTAACAGGGCTGGTTGTATGTCAGGTTAACAGGGCTGGATGTATGTCAGGTTAACAGGGCTGGTTGTATGTCAGGTTAACAGGGCTGGTTGTATGTCAGGTTAACAGGGCTGGTTGTATGTCAGGTTAACAGGGCTGGTTGTATGTCAGGTTAACAGGGCTGGGTGTATGTCAGGTTAACAGGGCTGGTTGTATGTCAGGTTAACAGGGCTGGTTGTATGTCAGGTTAACAGGGCTGGTTGTATGTCAGGTTAACAGGGCTGGGTGTATGTCAGGTTAACAGGGCTGGTTGTATGTCAGGTTAACAGGGCTGGGTGTATGTCAGGTTAACAGGGCTGGATGTATGTCAGGTGAACAGGGCTGGGTGTATGTCAGGTGAACAGCCCCCCCCCTCCTGTATCTTCTGCCCTGCTCTCCTTTCCTGAAAGTGCGCTTGCTTTTTTCTTGCTTCAAACATTGAAAAGGCAATTTGTGACTAAATGCAGTGAATTCATTAACAAGACATTGGGGAGCATTAAACAGCGATTGAAGGAGAACTATTAAAAGCTTCACTATAATTGCTTTCGTCTCTTCTACTAAACTTGTTTTTTATGTATTTTTTTTCGCCGTCAAGTAACGGGCCTCATAAATGTATGAATTAGTGTCTTTTTCGTGATGTGTTCGACAGTCTTTGGGAACAGCTTGGTAGTGGTTGTCCCATCAGCACAACAGAGGGAGGTGACTGCAGTTTGAAATGACGGAGGAGTCCTTGGGAGGCCAAAGGAGGAGTCCTCTGTAAGAGGCCAGAGGTCCATGTTCCCTGTAAGAGGCCAGAGGTCCATGTTCCCTGTAAGAGGCCAGAGGTCCATGTTCCCTGTAAGAGGCCAGAGGTTCATGTTCCCTGTAAGAGGCCAGAGGTCCATGTTCCCTGTAAGAGGCCAGAGGTCCATGTTCCCTGTAAGAGGCCAGAGGTTCATGTTCCCTGTAAGAGGCCAGAGGTTCATGTTCCCTGTAAGAGGCCAGAGGTTCATGTTCCCTGTAAGTGTCACGACTGGCTCCCAGGCAGGTAGCACAGGTAGCAGGTAACGGACACAGGCGCAGAGAATTCTATTAATAATGTCTTTATTTCAAGACTCCACTTCGGGTCTCGCACAAAAGAAGCACACAGAAGACCGTTTCGGTCACCGGATCAAACACTGGAGAAATACCGAAACGTACCCCATCGGTACGTACAGTCAAGCATGACATATATATATAATGTTCCCACAAAGCAGACAGAGAAACCCCAGACTTAAATACATGCCTAATTGGCAAACCAGGCACAGGTGAGGACAGAGCACAGCTGCTGTCACTGTCCTTGATTGTCTCTCTCCGCGCCGACAAGGGGGAAGTGCCAATACGGGCCATAGAGGAAGGTAGAGGGAGGGATAGACCTCAGGTCCTCACAGTACCCCCCCCTCTATGCGCTGCACCTGCAGCGCCAAACATCCCACGGGCAGGGCAGAGAGAACCGGTCTCGGGCAGAAACAGGTCTGGAGGTCGACCCGGCAGAGACGGGTCGGGAATTCGCCCCGGCGGATGTAGGTCGGGAGGTCGCCCCGGCGGATGCAGGTCGGGAGGTCGCCCCGGCGGATGCAGGTCGGGACGTCGCCCCGGCGGATGCAGGTCGGGAGGTCGCCCTGGCGGATGCCGGTCGGGAGGTCGCCCCGGCGGAGGCAGGTCGGGAGGTCGACCGGGCGGAGACCTGGGCACAGTCTTAGGCTGGAAACCAGGCTCAGGCAGGATCATGGGCTCGGGCAGGGTCACGGGCTCAGGGACTGGGGCAGACTCGGGGACTGGGACAGACACAGGCATGACAGTGGAACCGGGCATAGAGGCACAAACGAGAACGGGCACAGAGACACGGACGGGAACAGAAGGAGAGACACGGACGGGAGCAGGACCAGAGACAAGGACGGGACCGGGATGAGAGACAAGGACGGGACCGGGATGAGAGACAAGGACGGGACCGGGAACGAAGACAAGGACGGGGACGGGTGAAGGGACGAATGCGGGGGCGGAGCTAAAGGCGGAGGTCGAGCGAGGGACGGAGGTCGGAGCATGGACGGGGAAGCGACGGGTACAAGGACGGGATCGAAGAGGGGGACTAGGACGGGATCGAAGAGGGGGACTAGGACGGGATCGGGGACAGTGAGTGGGACGGGAACGACGACAGTGGAAAGGACGGGATCGGGACAGTGACAAGGACGGGACCGAGGACAGGTACACTGGAGACGGGGACGGGCTCGGAGACGGGGACGGGCTCGGAGACGGGACGGGCTCGGAGACGGGGACGGGCTCGGAGACGGGGACGGACTCGGAGGCGGGGAAGGGCTCGGAGACGGGGAAGGGCTCGGAGACGGGGAAGGGCTCGGAGACGGGGAAGGGCTCGGAGACGGGAAAGGGCTCGGAGACGGGAAAGGGCTCGGAGACGGGAAAGGGCTCGGAGACGGGAAAGGGCTCGGAGACGGGAAAGGGCTCACAGGGGGCGGAGACAGGCTCACAGGGGGCGGAGACAGGCTCACAGGGGGCGGAGACAGGCTCACAGGGGGCGGAGACAGGCTCACAGGGGGCGGAGACAGGCTCACAGGGGGCGGAGACAGGCTCACAGGGGGCGGAGACAGGCTCACAGGGGGCGGAGACAGGCTCACAGGGGGCGGAGACAGGCTCACAGGGGGCGGAGACAGGCTCACAGGGGGCGGAGACAGGCTCACAGGGGGCGGAGACAGGCTCACAGGGGGCGGAGACAGGCTCACAGGGGGCGGAGACAGGCTCACAGGGGGCGGAGACAGGCTCACAGGGGGCGGAGACAGGCTCACAGGGGGCGGAGACAGGCTCACAGGGGGCGGAGACAGGCTCACCGGGGGCGGAGACAGGCTCACCGGGGCGGAGACAGGCTCACCGGGGCGGAGACAGGCTCACCGGGGGCGGAGACAGGCTCACCGGGGTCGGGGACAGGCTCACCGGGGCGGGGACAGGCTCACGGGGCGGGGACAGGCTCACCGGGGGCGGAGACAGGCTCACAGGGGGCGGAGACAGGCTCACAGGGGGCGGAGACAGGCTCACAGGGGGCGGAGACAGGCTCACAGGGGGCGGAGACAGGCTCACAGGGGGCGGAGACAGGCTCACAGGGGGCGGAGACAGGCTCACAGGGGGCGGAGACAGGCTCACAAGGGGCGGCGACAGGCTCACAAGGGGCGGCGACAGGCTCACAGGGGGCGGAGACAGGCTCAGGGTACCGGTCAGAATACCGGTCAGGACACCGGTCAGGATACCGGTCAGGATACCGGTCAGGATACCGGTCAGGCTCAGGATACCGGTCAGGATACCGGTCAGGCTCAGGATACCGGTCAGGATACCGGTCAGGATACCGGTCAGGATACCGGTCAGGATACCGGTCAGGCTCAGGATACCGGTCAGGATACCGGTCAGGATACCGGTCAGGATACCGGTCAGGCTCAGGATACCGGTCAGGATACCGGTCAGGATACCGGTCAGGATACCGGTCAGGCTCGGGGTACCGGTCAGGCTCAGGGTCGGCAGGAGACCCAGTTTCGGGAAGGACAGAAAGACCGAACAGGACCTCCAATTCGGCCTCGGATCTGCGCCCCTCCCCCCAAAAAAAAAAATTCTGGGGAATGTCCAGAAAAGGCAATGGCTCTACCTTTGAGCGGGGGGTGGGCAGGTGACGATACGGCAACTCGGCAGCCATCTTGGGCTGCGGGGTGTCAACCCTCCAGGGTTGTGGAGTGGTGGCCATCTTGGCCCGCGGGTTGCCAGGAAGAGCTCCGGGAGGTAATGCGGTGCTCAGCCGCCGGATGTAGGCATCCCTCCGGATGTACGCATCCCAGCCGAAGGCATCCTCCTCGGACTCGTCCTCCGACTCGTCCTCCCACTCTTCTTCCGACTCCTCAGACTCCGCTCCGTAATCACCCGGCACCCAGATGGGTGGTGGGGCGGATGATCGCGGAGGAAGCGGGGGTCCTTCCCGTATCGCGCACCGGCGCAGATAAGCCGGTGCCTCCGCAGACTGTTCGCATCCCCGCAAACAGCTCTGCTTCCTCTGCTGCGTCCTTCTTGGTGGGAACATACTGTCACGACTGGCTCCCAGGCAGGTAGCACAGGTAGCAGGTAACGGACACAGGCGCAGAGAATTCTATTAATAATGTCTTTATTTCAAGACTCCACTTCGGGTCTCGCACAAAAGAAGCACACAGAAGACCGTTTCGGTCACCGGATCAAACACTGGAGAAATACCGAAACGTACCCCATCGGTACGTACAGTCAAGCATGACATATATATATAATGTTCCCACAAAGCAGACAGAGAAACCCCAGACTTAAATACATGCCTAATTGGCAAACCAGGCACAGGTGAGGACAGAGCACAGCTGCTGTCACTGTCCTTGATTGTCTCTCTCCGCGCCGACAAGGGGGAAGTGCCAATACGGGCCATAGAGGAAGGTAGAGGGAGGGATAGACCTCAGGTCCTCACAGTAAGAGGCCAGAAGTTCATGTTCCCTGTAAGACGCCAGAGGTCCATGTTCCCTGAAATAAGCCATTAGTTTGAATTCAGTAATCCGCCATCTTGATGCTATTCTCAGTTTGTTTTATTGTGTGATGTGTGAAGGCCCCCTGGTGCTCGCTGTCTGTTATTTTGAAACACACCGTCAAAACACACACACACACACACACACACTCATCAGAAATGCTCCAACATATGAAATAACACCTACCAACACATACACACCACAGGGTGTCTGTTAGGATAGGCCCAATATAAGTTACCTCATTAACACTCTTAAGAACATCCTTCCATCACTAGCATCCCTCCATCCTTCCATCCCTCCATCCTTCCATATCTCCATCCTTCCATATCTCCATCCTTCCATCACTAGCATCCCTCCATCCATCCATCCCTCCATCCCTCCATCCTTCCATCCCTCCATCCTTCCATCCCTCCATCCCTACATCCTTCCATCCCTACATCCTTCCATCCTTCCATCCATCCATATCTCCATATCTCCATCCTTCCATCCATCCATATCTCCATATCTCCATCCTTCCATCCATCCATATCTCCATCCTTCCATCCTTCCATCCCTCCATCCCTCCATCCTTCCATCCTTCCATCCCTCCATCCTTCCATCCCTCCATCCCTACATCCTTCCATCCCTACATCCTTCCATCCCTACATCCATCCATCCATATCTCCATCCTTCCATCCATCCATATCTCCATCCTTCCATCCATCCATATCTCCATCCTTCCATCCATCCATATCTCCATCCTTCCATATCTCCATCCTTCCATCCATCCATATCTCCATATCTCCATCCTTCCATCCATCCATATCTCCATATCTCCATCCTTCCATCCATCCCTATCTCCATCCTTCCATCCCTTCATCCATCCATATATCCATCCTTCCATCCATATCTCCATCCTTCCATATGTGTATAGTTCATATGTGTAAAGTTAACTTGTGTAAAGTTAATGTGTGTAAAGTTCATGTGTGTATAGTTGAATGCATGTTGATAACAGCCGTACAGTATGTACAGTAGGTACCCCCTGGATATAATAAAATCTGATTGTTCTTATTGCTTCGGTGACACATTTACAGTAGCAATAAGGCACTATTGGAGTTTATGGTATACAGTTTAGCAATTAAACCATGTCTAAGGCCGTATCCGTGAGAGTATATTGGCAATATATCACAACGCCCTCTGCCTTATTGCTAAACCGAGGCTTTGCTGGTATCGGTTGGTGCGATCTTATGTTAGCGCTAAGCTCCCTTTGAAATGAACTGTGTAAACCGGAAGATCGTCCTAGTTTTCCATAATCTGGTGTGACACTACAAATGTTTTTAATCAGGGTAGATGTAACTTTTAGCTGTGGGCAGAGCTCTCTGTTACTCAGTGTTAAAGGAAAAGAGCGAAAGAAGATAAGGAAGTGGGGAGGGAATGAGAGAGAGGTGGTGGAAGAGACTGGGATACTGAATGAGAGATATGTAGGGAGGAAATAAGTGAGGAGGGGAAGAGGGAGAAATAAAGGAGAGAGAGACTGCAGGAAAGAGGGAGAGAGACTGGGATGGATGGAGAAAGATATAGAAAGGAGAAAGAGAGAGAGATGGGAGAAGGAGGGAAGATAAGAAGCTATGCTATCGCAGGCATATGGTGCGGCAGACGGCATATGTTCAGCAGTTTGAATCACGCCAAGGTGTTTTCTGTGTCGAATATGTTTTTTTTGTCATGTACGGTGCCAGTCAAAGGTTTGGAGGCAATTACCATTAAATTGTAATTCTTGAGTTCCAAACAGAACAATACAAAACAAAAATATAGAGGTGGGATACAAAACATTGGCTTGAATGAGAACATATCATTAGCCAGGTGGTAGAACTGTTCACCTAACTCTTTAACTTTAAACGATCAGCATTAATTACAGGTTCCAACGTGGAGACACCTCTAGCACAAAATAAGTGAATAGTGACTATGATTGTCTACCTAATCTTCTCAAAGCAGGCTTTTGTAATATAATCTGATATATTCTCACGTTACACACGTGACCAAACACATCTAAACGGGGACCTGAATATTTCAATCTCCTTGCAATCAAAGCTCTGCAAAGACAATCGATTGTACACTGCTAGGTTGCTGGGAGCTAAGTGGATTGTACACTGCTAGGTTGCTAGGAGCTAAGTGGATTGTACACTGCTAGGTTGCTAGGAGCTAAGTGGATTGTACACTGCTAGGTTGCTGGGAGCTAAGTGGATTGTACACTGCTAGGTTGCTAGGAGCTAAGTGGATTGTACACTGCTAGGTTGCTAGGAGCTAAGTGGATTGTACACTGCTAGGTTGCTAGGAGCTAAGTGGATTGTACACTGCTAGGTTGCTAGGAGCTAAGTGGATTGTACACTGCTAGGAGCTAATTGTGGAATGAACGGCGTTCCCTTGAACCTCGACTTGGTTGACTTGTTCTCTCTTTAACGGGTCTCTGGTGGGATTGTGCTATTAGACCTGCACATCATTTCTACTCTGTGCCCTTGAACTTTGACCTTGTAGAAATTTAACAACGTAATGTTCAACTCCCCCTGGTGTAAAATCATCCAGATCTGACGAGCTATATATTTCCATACGGTAAGCGAATATAATAAGGTGTGGATGTTTAGAGTCATCATCAATACCAGCATCACGGCACCTACAATACAATCACTCAGGCTACAATCACTCAGGCTACAGTCACTATGGCTACAGTCACTGAGGTTACAGTTACTCAGACTACTGTCACTATGGCTACAATCACTCAGGTTACAGTCACTCAGACTACAATTGCTAAAATGACCATTGCTAAAATGTTCTTTGATAAAAGAGATATGTTCCCATCTATGAATGCTTATCGTCTCTCTCCTCCCTCTCTTTCTGTCTCTGTAGGAAAAAGGGAAAATCGCTGTGGTTTTTAACGTCGGAACGGACGACATAAACATCGAGGAGGCATCAAAGTTTGTAAATGACGGAAAGTACCATATAGTGAAGTTTACCCGGAGTGGTGGCAACGCCACATTGCAGGTGGACGACCTACTGGTCATAGAGCGTTATCCCACAGGTAAGATCCCCCAGAATCCCCTCTGCTCCTAGTGCCCTCGGCAACACTTCAGATGTACTTGAAAGGGCCCGGGAATTAGCATTGTTGTCAGGAAAGGTTGATGCTGAGGTTAAATGTTGTGCTATTTTATAAATGGTGTTTGACATTTTGCTTCTCTTGATGGTTGGTGTGTGTGTTCTATCTCTCTCTATATATAATGTGTTTATTTGTCGTAGTAATCTCTATACGGTATCCTTTAAAATGTCAACATGTCAGTAGAACTATGACTGTCAGGCTGAGAAGGCTTTAAATGTCAACGGTTGGGAATCATGTGTTCGCTAACATTGGAACCGCTAAAAGGCTTTGACAAAGGGCTACACAAGATCCAAGTTGAGCTAAATTATTTAACTCGTTATGCTATGTGACGTTTTTCAAATTTCCTAAAAGTTCATCCCAGGTCCTCTCTTCTCGGAGACTCACAGGAGTGAAATCTTCTTTGGGATCCACTCGATACTCTAACCAGAACGGTCAAGACAAATAAAGCAGATAAAATCCAAAATGAAGTTGGTAATTTGCTGTTGCTATTGCCAATTGAGAGTATTGAAGCTAGCAAGTCTGTACTCTGGAAAGTAGTCAAGAAATCAGTCAATGATCAACCTATTGTACCCTGCAACAGTAAAGACATCCTTTGTTTTTTTCTGAAGTGACACTAGAGCACATCACCTTCCCACATACCAGTACTTAGTTTTAAACAGGCTCTTGGTGAAGAGGAATTTTACAAGTGGAGCGTTTTATTAATGTGGAAGGAGACTTTTTTAATTTTGAGACCTCTTCTATCTGTGTTTTTTTTTCACGGACCGGTCACAAAAGTCCCGACCCATGTGACACATATCTACCTGCCTCTGGCAGGTGCTTAATGCGTAGAGGAGGGGCCTCTGGAAGGTGTTTAATGCGTAGAGGAGGGGCCTCTGGAAGGTGTTTAATGCGTAGAGGAGGGGCCTCTGGATGGTGCTTAATGCGTAGAGGAGGGGCCTCTGGAAGGTGTTTAATGCGTAGAGGAGGAGCCTTTGGCAAGTGCTTAATTCGTGGACGAGGGGCCGTTGGCAGGTGCTTTATTAGTGGAGGAGGGGCCTTTGGCAGGTGCTTAATGCATGGAGGAGGGGCCTCTTGCAGGTGCTTAATGCATGGAGGAGGGGCCTTTGGCAGGTACTTAATTCGTGGAGGAGGGGCCTCTTGCAGGTGCTTAATGCATGGAGGGGGCCTCTGGCAGGTGCTTAATGCGTGGAGGAGGGGCCTCTTGCAGGTGCTTAATGCATGGAGGAGGGGCCTCTTGCAGGTGCTTAATGCATGGAGGAGGGGCCGCTTGCAGGTGCTTAATGCATGGAGGAGGGGCCTCCTCTAATTCAAGCATTTTGGCATGAGGACAAACCAGAGATGATTTCAACCTGTTCCTCATCCCTGTCCTCCCTCTGTAATGTTTGTTGACCTTTTCAGGCAGACGCAGTAATTTCAACCAAACTAAAGAGGATTTTTATGGCTGGGGACAGACTCGCTCGTCACTCCTCGCCTAAGGTAGAATAGGAAAAGTAATGTCTTGTGACGTGGGGCCAACATGAAGGAATACAGGACCACACCAAAGGGTTAACAGATTGACTGGCTTTATGGTCGCTGTAGGATCTCAGCTAGCCTCAGATTGCAGATGGAAAGACAACCAGACAGATATTAATACAATACATCTTTATACAAAATAATAGATATAGAGACAAATCTGTTTTTTTATATATATTATTTTGTCTTTTCTGAAACATTAGCCGAAAATCATAACTTGAACGGAATATGGTAATTTTTGGTAAAGAGAAACGTCTAGAAGGAAGTGCACTAATTAAGTTTGAAGTCGGTTTGCTCCCTAAGTCTTTATATATAAAGGCAGACTAGACATTATATTTTTTCCCACTAATTGACCAATCAGGCCAGAGGTTTTGGCCCAATGCAGAGTTGAGCTGCCTGTGTTTTCACAGTCTAATGAATTCACACCGGCAGAAGTTAATTTGGTTTGAGGAACTAAAGTCATTGACTGACCAAAGTGCCTTCTCAACAACAAATTAGACCCACCGGCTCAATAGAGGAAAATACCACAAATAAAAAACTGATTAGTTACAGAACCCTGATCCTCCAGAATGTCTTTGGAATCGCTTCATAATAAATTGGTTGTCTCCTGGAAACGGCAAAGTTGCGGCGATGACATTGAGTTTGAACATCTTCAGCGTTCGGCGTGCCAGTGAATCACTGTCATTTGTATTGTTGTCACTTCGCAGTTGTCTCCTGTTTGCAGTTAGATCCGGTGTCAGGTGGGCTTACGCTGGGAAGTGCGTTCTGTGGGAAACTTGGGAATTCTTGTCTCTTTGTTAAGTTTCACGATGCCTGCAGTCTTTATGAATGTTCACCATTGATTTTTGTACCCCTCTGCAATCTAGGCTGAACTAAACTAAAACTATTAATTTGCTGTGGAAAACGTCGCTTTACTCCAATATATGTTACAATTTGTGTGAGTCGTACAGGCGAAACAGCGAGACAGCAATAATCAAATTTGTTTTATGTAAATAACGCTTTATATCACTGAAGAAGAAAAAACATATGGAAATACGTGTCGGCAAAAACACTTAATGCATGGAGGAGGGGCCAATAAAACTGATATTATTTGCTGTTTAGCAATATCCTTGATTGACCTTCACTGTCAAACAAGAAAGTAATGCATTTGAATAATACATTTTACAGAGGCTGTCTTGAATGTGTTTATTTCTAGTTGAAATGGCCTGTTAAGACCTGGTAAGTAAAACACTATGGCTCATGCAGACGCAGGCAAATTGTGCTGTTTTTTTTTCTCTATGCAACAGATTCAAGAAAATCGGACACCTGTGCTATCTAAGACACAAATCGGCACGGCTGACATGACCTCGTTTTCCAAAACTGAAAGACTTTGTCATTCATAGTCAGATTGTGTTTTATAGGGAATATGGTTCCATTTGGTTCCCCCAAGCCCCCCCCAAGCCCCCCGCCACCTCAGATAAACTCATTATTGCCCCACTTGTGCCTCTACATTGCCCCCCCCGCCCCTCCGCCACCTCAGATAATCTCATTAAAAGTTACATTCTGCCCACTTAACCGGCCGTTACAACGCCCCCAGGACAATTATTAGAGCCAGCGGGTGCTTTCTAAATGGCACACTGCTACCTAAATAGGACACTACTCCTGACCAGAGCTCTGTTAGCCCTGGTCAAAAAGAGTGCCTCTACTGGGGCATTTGGGACACACGGTGTTAGAGCAAAAACATCGCCAATCCATTTATCTCACTGTGGATGGCCGCTTCTTTTCCCCGTCACATTTGTTCCTTTATTTTTATCATGCGTGTCGTACAGAAGAGTTGAACCAGAGGCCTCAGACAGGCTGTACCCTCTCTGTTCTCGGGCGTCTTGGGCCGTGGAAGTAATTCCATGACAACGGTGCCGTCAGTGCCAGAGGGTGCAGGAGCGGGCGACCACACGACTCCCATTGGTTGGAACAGCTTGTGCTGAAAGCCCGCCCCCTCTGTGGAGCACAGCGGATAATGGAGCAGGGAACATGGTGTTATCAGAGCGTGCTCCCTCTCTGACGCTCCTCCTGGTTCCTCCTCTCTCTCTCTCTCTCTCCTTTGATCCGTCTTTGTCCCACGTTTTCTCTCACTCTTTCTCCCTCTCTCTCCCTCTCTGACTTCATCAATCTAAATCTCTCTCGGTCTTCATCTCCCGCTCTCCTTCTCCCTGACCTCCGTCGAACTCTTTCTCGTGTCTCCCATTTGTCTTGGTTTTCCCCGTGCATCTTTCCCAGTTCAGCTTCCCGTTCCTCCTCCTCGCTCCGCGTCCCTGCTGTGTCAGATGCAATGTAGGAAGAAAGTGTTTTATCGAGCCTGTTCTTTTAGTGACAGCAGCCGGAGCAGCAATGAATCATGGGAAACATCAGGAACGACACGCCACGCTATCCACAGGGCAAACAGTCCATTGTATTATTACGTCTGCACTGGTTTACACGCACAAACATGCGCGCACACACACACCATATTCTGGATCTGTGAGCCTCTGTTTAGTCCGGCCGTTTTCTCATCAACAAATCCGAACATAAAAAAGATTAACGTATTAAGTATTGCCAGAGAATTTCTTTTATCTCCTTTTAATACTTTCCCAGTCGTTTGTTTTCAGACGAACAGCGGAACGGAGCGTTTGAGTTCGGTACTTTGTTCATTTAGCCAATGCTGTGTTGTTCTCAGAACTTGTTAGAAGATAAAGGACCGGGTTTTATCCGACCACTGTGTTAAGTGAAATTCCACCAGGAGCTGGGTAGAGCCAGGTGGTTTAGGAAGGAACAGCTCCACCCCCCCATCAACGCTGTCTGGCACAGTTAAATCAATATTGGGGTCACACTATTAGTGAGCAGTTTTTAAAAAAGGGAGACAAAGAATGAAAGGTTGTGTGTGTGTGTTTATGCATGTGTGTGTGTGTGTTTATGCATGTGTGTGTGTGTGTTTATGCATGTGTGTGTGTTTTTATGCATGTGTGTGTGTGTTTATGCATGTGTGTGTGTGTTTATGCATGTGTGTGTGTGTTTATTCATGTGTGCCTGTTCGTGTCTTTATTAGTCTTCACACCCTCTTAAGCCATCCTCTCTCTCTTCCTCTCTCTCTCCATCTCTCTCTGTCTCCTCTCTCTCTTCCTCTCTCTCTTTTCTCTCTCTTCCTCTCTCTCTCCATCTCTCACTCTGTCTCTCTCTATCTCTGTCTTCAGCGTTTACTTTTTGCATGTCTAGCCCATAGCCTAAAAAGTAGATTGAACAATTTTCTCAACCCCATCATTTGGAGAGAGATTACTCTTTTGTCAGCATATATCTGCAAGGCATAAACATACAAATAGAATTGCATATTCCCACAAAATGAATAAAGTAATAAAAGTCTTAGAAATAGAGCGTCTCTCCTGCATTTGTTTCGCCTTATTCTAAATGACACCCATCACCTCTCCTCTACCCTTCCCTCCGTCCCCGGGCACTTTTTCAATCCCTCAATTCTCCACTTCCCTTTTCTTCTCATCCCTTGTTTCACATTCCTCTCTGCTCCTTCTATTTCTCTTTCCTACCTCCATATTAACATCCCTTCATCTCACCTCTTACCGTCTTTCTTTTCCCCATCCCTCCATCCTGTATCTCTCCATCCTGTATCCCTCCATCCTGTATCTCTCCATCCTGTATCTCTCCATTCTGTATCCCTCCATCCTGTATACCTCCATCCTGTATCCCTCCATCCTGTATCTCTCCATCCTGTATCCCTCCATCCTGTATCTCTCCATCCTGTATCTCTCCATCCTGTATCCCTCCATCCTGTATCTCTCCATCCTGTATCTCTCCATCCTGTATCTCTCCATCCTGTATCTCTCCATCCTGTATCTCTCCATCCTGTATCCCTCCATCCTGTATACCTCCATCCTGTATCCCTCCATCCTGTATCTCTCCATCCTGTATCTCTCCATCCTGTATCCCTCCATCCTGTATCTCTCCATCCTGTATCTCTCCATCCTGTATCTCTCCATCCTGTATCTCTCCATCCTGTATCTCTCCATCCTGTATCCCTCCATCCTGTATCTCTCCATCCTGTATCTCTCCATCCTGTATCCCTCCATCCTGTATCTCTCCATCCTGTATCTCTCCATCCTGTATCCCTCCATCCTGTATCCCTCCATCCTGTATCTCTCCATCCTGTATCCCTCCATCCTGTATCTCTCCATCCTGTATCTCTCCATCCTGTATCCCTCCATCCTGTATCTCTCCATCCTGTATCTCTCCATCCTGTATCTCTCCATCCTGTATCTCTCCATCCTGTATCCCTCCATCCTGTATCTCTCCATACTGTATCTCTCCATCCTGTATCTCTCCATCCTGTATCCCTCCATCCTGTATCCCTCCATCCTGTATCTCTCCATCCTGTATCCCTCCATCCTGTATCTCTCCATCCTGTATCTCTCCATCCTGTATCTCTCCATTCTGTATCCCTCCATCCTGTATCTCTCCATCCTGTATCTCTCCATCCTGTATCTCTCCATTCTGTATCCCTCCATCCTGTATCCCTCCATCCTGTATCTCTCCATCCTGTATCTCTCCATCCTGTATCTCTCCATCCTGTATCTCTCCATCCTGTATCTCTCCATCCTGTATCTCTCCATCCTGTATCCCTCCATCCTGTATCTCTCCATCCTGTATCTCTCCATCCTGTATCTCTCCATCCTGTATCTCTCCATCCTGTATCTCTCCATCCTGTATCTCTCCCCACCTCCATCCATCTAAGGTCACTCTATATGCACCCCTTCATTTAACCTGGTACAGTTGGCTTTTGCTCGGACATTTGGAGCGTCTCTCAGCCAGCTGGCCGTGTGATTAGAGTGTCCAGCCTGACTAGAGGGTTGGCAGTTTGATCCCTGTCAGAGTCGTACCAAACACTCTGTACACGGGAACGGATGCCTCTCTACGCTTGGCACTCAGCATCAGAGAGATAGATTTAGGGTAAGGCAATATCGCTTGTGTCTTGTCAAGCGGAAACAGGACATAGGCGCCTTCTCTGAGCACTTCTAGATGTTGAAAGGCTTTTTTACTTTCAGTATCAATGTTCAGTCAAGCTTTTATCCTCACATTTGGCCTCCAATTCAGCTCTGTGTCACAAGTGAAAGAGTGTCAGTAGCCCACTCCGTTTGCCTTACTGTCCGTAGCCCCGTCAGTTTACCTCACTGTCTGTAGTCTAGCCAGTTTAGTTCCCTTACCCACGCCTGGTCTCCTGGCCAGAATGGCAGGTCCCCATCCCATCGGATACCAGCAGAACATCACCATCTGTCCCAGTGAGAGGGACCTCACAGAACAGAGCATGTAGAGATGACCGCACATCCTCTACCTCGCCTCTCTACCTGATCCCTTAACGCCAGCTGGCATGATTAAAAAAAAAAAACCACCCCCGTCACATGTCCCGTCAGAGTTGGCCCCTGTGAGATCCGATCTGTATCTGAGTCACACGCTGGGAGGCTGACGTCTTCGGACTTAGTAGCGTCCATCTCCTCTCACTAACCTCTCACGCTCTCTCTTCCTCTCAAAGTCTCTGTCGGCCTCCAATTCTCCGGGTCTCTCTGTGTTAACCTATATCCCTCTCTCCAATCCATCTCCAATCACGGATGTAGCCGTTCTTTCACGCACCGCGCCAAATTGCCGTCGGTCCCCTGAACCCTTACCTGGCCAAACAGAATTAATGTGCTTGATGTGACAAAACATTAGCAATCAGTCGGAAGAATGGACCTGGTCAGAATTCAATTTTAGAAGAAGACAACGGGCACTGGCTCATGGCCAAAGAGGGGCGAAAGGTCCTCAGAGTCAGCGATCACTGGAGCGGAAGTCCTTTCTCTATCGGGAGAGTTGATTGGTCTAGACAAACGTGTGTGAAATGGCATCCTATATATACTCTGTTTATATACTACCGGTATACACTGCAGTGAAAGTTTGGGGTCAAGGAAATATTCTTGTTGAGTCGGTTGTCTATCAATCGGAAGGTTGGTGGTTCGATCCCCGATTCCTCCTGGGAAATTGTCGAGGTGTCCTTGAGCAAGACACCTAACCCCAGCTGCTCCTGGTGAGCCTGCAGTCGCCTAGCATGGTAGACGCGGTCGTCAGTGTGTGAATGAGTGAATGTATGGCTGAATGTGACGCAGGATCTGTAAAGTGCTTTGGATAAAAGCGCTATATAAAAGCGCAGCATTTACCATTTATTTGTTTTCGTAAGAAGAGCACATCTTTCGGTCCATTGAGATGAAATAAAATCGATCAGAAATACAATGTGGACAATTGTAGTCCATGTTGGAAATGACTTTTGTACCTGGAAACCACGGATTTTCTGTGGGATATCTCCATGGGGGTACAGAGGCCCATTATCAGCCAACATCAGTCCTGTGTTCCAGTGTTCCAATGGCACGTTGTGTTTGCCAATCGCTAATTAAGGTTTAGCACTTTAAAGGGCTAATTGATAATTAGAAAAGCCATTTACAATTATGTTAGCACATCTACAGCACATCGTGCTGATTTAAGAAGCAAAAAACAGACCTTATGTAGACTAGTTTGGAGCATCTGGAGCATCAGAAATTGTGGGTTCAATTACAGATTCTTCTGAAACTCAATTAATCTATTCTGGAAATTATGGCATTTTAATCTTGTACATTGCTGTGAACGATTTCCTTCACAGAACAGAACAGTGCAAACAGTCTCTAGCCAAAATAGAAAGAGGAGTGGGAGGCCCCGGTGCTCAAATGAAGAGGACAAATACATTAATATAGTTTGAGAAACAGACGCCTCACAGGTCCTTAACAGGAAGCTTCATTAAATACTGCACGCCAAACACCATTCAAACCAAATGTCAACAGTGAAGGCTTTATGAGACTAGTCAATAAAAATAAAAGATGATTATGGGCAAAAGAACACAGACACTGGAGGTAGGGAGAATGCTTATGGATAGACTCATCTACATTTGAGGTGTTCAGATCTCAAAGAAGAACATGTTTTTGGAGCCAATTTCCCCCTACAACAAAACAATGACTTGAAGCACAGCTCCAAACTATGCAATAACTTTTTGGACACAGTACGTATTGACACTAAATGATATGGCTTCTCATAGGATTATATATAGTATAGTGTTTCTATGATGCGTCCAGATGCCAATCAGCTTATGTATGAGACATTCGGTTTCTACCTACTACAATAACCGATTGAACGAATACGTTGTTTGATTCTAATATAAAACCAATGTTGTTGCAGTTATTAGTTGAATAGCTGCTAAGACAATATTTGCAAACCCAGGAAGAGAGAACCACGGAGGATGTTCTATTTGTTTGCATCATTCGGTTGTCATTACGACTCATACTGTAGCATTTGTCAAAGCCTTTACTACTATTGTAATCGTTTCCAGTATGTGTCGCCAGTTTTGACACACGTATTTTTGATTCTTGAAAAGTCAATGTTGTCTGCTGTCTTTATTTGTTAGCTTCCAGGTAATTAGCAAACTTTTTTAAAAGGGATGGAAATTGAGATGTTCTACCTATAATGTGTTCTACTCTAAACCATAAACTGTGTGCAAAAGGTTGAATGTTTTTTCATAAACGATAAATTCTGAGAATGTATAACTAGCTAAAAACTCTGCCAAAAAGAAAGAATGAACAGAAAAAAATGATTTGGAAACCATTCTGGCAACATGAAAATGTTTAAATTTGTGATTTGGTTTTGGTTTATACAGTAACATAACTTGATTAACCTAGTTGAAAGAGCGTGCTAATTCTCAATTAATATAGGAATAATTTGTTGGCTAAAATTAAAATAAAACGCTTTTGAGTAACAGGAAGTGGGTCGATGGACTGTTGTAGGTAACTTTCTGTTTTGTTAAACGTCCAAAACGTATTAAAAACTTTGTGGCAGTTGTTATAGCTCAAGGATTAAGTATTAACATTTAACCTTTGACTTTACAGACTTTAACCAATGAAATGTCTCTTTAAACTTTAAAGGCAACAATGATAACGAACGCCTGGCGATTGCTAGACAGCGAATCCCATATCGACTTGGTCGAGTAGTTGACGAATGGCTACTCGACAAAGGTAAAAACATTGATTAAAATTTCAAATAAAAATAATTTGATCATAACCAAGTAATACTTTTTTGTAACCGATAAACCTTAAAAAAAATAAATGTTCAGTAAAACGTAAATAAAACGAAATTACTTTTAAACAGTTAAATGTAGATGGCTTGTGACATTGCACACTTTTGCATAATGTATTCTTCTTGTGAGAGATGTAAGTGGTTTAAAACGTGTGTCAACTTCAGGTTAAAGGGACTGTAAACATAAATCAAACTATTTCCTGAAGTTATCTCAGCACTGTTAAAATGTAAATAACGTATTATAGCATTTTTATTGTTATATGTTGTAAATACCTAAATCATCAACTAAAAAAAATCCAGTTAAATTATCGATATTGTTGATATTTGTAGTGTTACATATTTTGACACACTTTTATAGATCTATGTGTTTATTTTACAGTATTTCATACTGATTAAACTGCTAGACATTTTAAATAGAGTGTAATATTAATTGGCATTAAGAATTGAGTCCCTTTAACAGATATTGTAAATATGCACTGTACAGGGTATGAAGATCAATGAAATGTTATCATAAAACGCAAACGTTTGAGTGCATGCGTTTCTTCTATGTTTCTAAGAACCAACTGGTATCTTCCACCTGCGTATGTCTCCTGATTCTTTTCAGTTTTTCTCTTTTTAGTTTTCTTATTTACTGTCATGAATCACACTTTTGTTTGGTATTCAATTTGTTTTACCCACTCTGTATGTTCCGTGTCACATTCTCCACTTGCTAAAAGGCGGTCTTGTTATCATTTTGAAAGTGAAATGAGTCATTTCTTCTTTTGCGAAGCTTTAGAAAGTTAACTCAAGTACTGGAACTCAAAATTGCTACATATATTTTTATAATGTTGGTGTTTTATTCTCCTAATGAAATCTTAAACACATACATTTTATTGCTAAGCAACGTGGCTAGTGATTTCATAGTCATTTGCGTCCAGATGTTCAAGTATGATCATTTAACTCTTTGGGATAGCGAATCTTTCACATCTATTTAATACACACACACACACACACACACTACCTTAAACAATGTGTCCCTTCAGATTTCTTTCACGCATAAAAACTCACACATATGAAATGCTGGTTTCATTTCAAGCAGCGACTTACATGCCGAACCGATGCACTTGAATTGACTAGATTGTCCATTTTAGCAGCGCCACGTTGATTTCGGAAACAGATAAATGTTTACGTTTGTTAGGATTTTCCCCTTAAATCTGCATTGTCACCATAGACATCACGTCATTCTAAGCGCGATAAATTACCAGAAGGGGCGTGCCCCTTAAAGACGGTAATTTATCGCAGCTCTATCGCCCAACTGGCCAGTTACCCGTCGCTGTCTTATTCTCACTTTTTTTCCCATTACTCTCGTTGATTTCCTTATTTCCTTTTTGGCGGTGGTTGCCAGTGTGGAGTTAGCGGCGGCAGCGGCCGATCCGTCCCACATGCGTCGTACATTTGTAACGTCATTTTCTCGCAGGTCGCCAGCTCACCATCTTCAACAGCCAGACCACGATTCAGATTGGGGGCTGGGACCGTGACCGGAGCCACTCGTTTCAGGGCCAGCTCTCCGGACTCTACTACAACGGGCTGAAGGTGTTCAACATGGCCACGGAGGGGGACCCCAACATCCGTATCCAGGGGAGCGTGCGGCTGGTCGGAGACTCGCCGGGGTCCATCACGCCTCAGTCCAGCGCCAACACGGCCAACGGGTCCGAGACGTCCACGTCGATCATGGAGATCACCACGACAACCACGGCGTCCGGTAGGAGAGGGAAGCAGACGACGCCACGGGAACCCCAGCAGGTAGGGGCCTGGAACATTACGGACAAGATGATTGTGTGGCCTTTAGATTTTGCTCCTTGATACGAACACACACACACACACACACATATCCCAACAAACGCACATTACATGTAACACAACTATTATATTTAACAAACGTTATTACATGTTACACAACTATTATATTTAACAAACGTTATTACATGTTACACAACTATTATATTTAACAAACGTTATTACATGTAACACACATTATTAGGGGAAAGTGGGGTGAGTTGTGCCAGTTTTTACTCAAAGTGACTTTAAAGTGAGGCCATGACAGTAATGCCTTCAACTTAATGGTGTACATATATTTCAGGATGTGGTGCATCCCTGAGAACAATAACTTTGGATCTGAATTAAATTGTTTAAAAAATATAGCTTTTGGGAAAAAAGTGGTCTCGTGGCACAACTTGCCCCTGGTGCGGGGTAAGTTGTGCCTTTGGGGGTAAAACGTTGGGGTAAATTGTGCCAGTGATTTCTGAAGTAAAAAAGAACATTTGAATGTTATGAACTGTAATTCTATATGAAAGGAAGACAAATTCAATACAAAATTACTCATTTAAGGTTTATTTAGATATTGTCACCTAATTAAACTGCTGGAAAATATTATATTTTGTATTTTTTGGGAAAACACAAAAAACTTAAATACACAATATATGATATTTGTGAATCATTTCAGGCAAAAAGGCTTTGGCAATAGATGCCTGTTGACATACATATAACACTGTCTGTCAATTATGTAACATGAATAACATCGTATTGTGACTTAGGCCTCTTAAAAACGTAATAAAACTTCTCTTTAATAACATAGTGCAAACTCAAAACTGAAATCAGTGTTGCTAAATTAAACAAATGACAGGTAGGCCTAAGTCAAACACTGATGAGGCATGCCCATCTCCTCACTTCTCCAGATTATCCCCTGTGAGTATGTAGGTCTAGGTGGTCTGGATCTGGCCTACTACTTAACATCCCACTTGGCAATGCTGCAGGGGAATATAAACTTCTGCTCCCTTCTGGTTGTACCACCAAGTTTTTGGGGTGTGTGTAGTTTCTTGCCACTGGCACAACTTAACCCAGGCCCTTTGGCACAAATCACTCCAGACCCACAAGTTTGAAAAACTAGCATGATCCATCAGTTAAGAGCTAACATCAAGCTAACTCTATAGAGTCATTATGTAGCCTGCTAATGCACTAAAACATGTGTGAAATGTTTTCAAACCTGTCTATAATTGTTAAAAAACTACAATGAAAAAACCTTAACCATAGAAAATGTACTTTGAAAGGAAAAAAACAGTTTTTTGAGCTAAAATGTGCTCACCTCTCATGCCATGTGTCTCCCTTTTTTGGAGGATGAGTAAAATGGATGGCTTTTAAAAATGACTTCCGGCCGTTTGAAAGGTTTTGCATATGTGATACATGGAGTACAGAACACGCTCACCCAACATGAGGAATGAGGAAGAGCAGGAGTTGTGTGAGGTCCTTTTTCTGATAATGTGTCTAACATGCAGTCAGGTTTGAGTCACGTCTCAGACAGGGTGACATTAATTCACCCACAGCCTCACCTCACTGAACTGGCCATATGCTGCCATCAAATATGACACTTACAGAATGGATGGCACAGATCCTGCCGTGTGTGGTATTAATATAACTTCTGTCTGGAGACAGAGTTTAGACTGGGTGGCAGAGATCCTGCCGTGTGTGGTATTAATATAACTTCTGTCTGGAGACAGAGTTTAGACTGGGTGGCAGAGATCCTGCCGTGTGTGGTATTAATATAACTTCTGTCTGGAGACAGAGTTTAGACTGGGTGGCAGAGATCCTGCCGTGTGTGGTATTAATATAACTTCTGTCTGGAGACAGAGTTTAGACTGGGTGGCAGAGATCCTGCCGTGTGTGGTATTAATATAACTTCTGTCTGGAGACAGAGTTTAGACTGGGTGGCAGAGATCCTGCCGTGTGTGGCATTAATATAACTTCTGTTTGGAGACAGAGTTTAGACTGGGTGGCAGAGATCCTGCCGTGTGTGTCATTAATATAACTTCTGTCTGGAGACAGAGTTTAGACTGGGTGGCAGAGATCCTGCCGCGTGTGGTGTTAATATAACTTCTGTCTGGAGACAGAGTTTAGACTGGGTGGCAGAGATCCTGCCGTGTGTGGTATTAATATAACTTCTGTCTGGAGACAGAGTTTAGACTGGGTGGCAGAGATCCTGCCGTGTGTGGTATTAATATAACTTCTGTCTGGAGACAGAGTTTAGACTGGGTGGCAGAGATCCTGCCGTGTGTGGTATTAATATAACTTCTGTCTGGAGACAGAGTTTAGACTGGGTGGCAGAGATCCTGCCGTGTGTGGCATTAATATAACTTCTGTTTGGAGACAGAGTTTAGACTGGGTGGCAGAGATCCTGCCGCGTGTGGTGTTAATATAACTTCTGTCTGGAGACAGAGTTTAGACTGGGTGGCAGAGATCCTGCCGTGTGTGGCATTAATATAACTTCTGTCTGGAGACGGAGATATTATACTTAATTAATTAATATTCAACTATCAGTTATCAGCTTTATCAGCTATTTCAGATTAGATTTTTTTGCATGCAAAACTTATAGTCAACTACACGTTTTATAGTAACATCTCAGTAGTTCAGAGATTGACAAGATGTTTTTGGAAAAATGAATAGATCATAATGACTAATTACTAACTAATTATACAGACAATTAATTTTATTTCACACTCAGACACAAACAGTATATGGTGCCAATCTAATGCATGGATTGTGTTTGTGCTGTATTCAAGTCTCTGTTCGTCAGAAGAGATTGTCTTTGAATGACTCAACACAGTTTTTTTTGGATGCTGAATAGCGCGAGGACAAGACGGTATGGTCGTTGGTCAGACTAGACCCAATTAGGTCGTCGTATCTAAGGCATGGGATAGGTCGGCTGGCTCCTACATCTCTAAAGTTCCTTTTCAATGTCTCCTGTGGCCTTTTCAAGTGCTGTTGGAGAGGAGGAATAAATAAAAGTGTGCAGATCAACCCAGAGGGCATTTTCTGCCTCCACGCTCAGAAGCACATATAAAAGGAAAGACAGAATGAAAGGAGGATGGGCCAATGAAAACCAAAGCAGTCCTGGTTTAAACTGTTGTGATTGCATGTCTTGGGACAGAAGAGGGTGATTTTGGCCGGAGCGGCGTACACTGAATTGCTTTCATGCCAAATTGATGGACTAGAACTGCAGGTTTAGAGTTCACCCCGTGGGTATATGTGCGCCGGGCTTGAAGGAGGTCTTTGGCTAATGCAGGACCTGCCACAGATTTAGTCTGAGAGAAGGAGGCAGGGTGAAGCGGTCTGCCTCACAAACTGCCGGCCTGTCATCCGCGGGATGATAACAGGGTTGCGGATGACGCCGACCGCTCAATTCGCGCCACACATTTTGGGGGATTTCGCGTTCGCTCGTCCGCTGCCGTGGCGTTGCGCGTGGCGTTTGCGAGGCGCACAACCAATCGGAAGTGTGCGTGTGACAGCCGACAGGGTGTGTGTGTGTGTGTGTTGATGCTGAGTTGGAGATCAGACGGGGACGACGTATGAATAATTGAATCCTACTAAATCTTTTCCTCTGAAGGTATTCAGTATATTCAGAATTCCCAGTGTCTTCTGACACTTTAGTTTAAGTGTTTCGTGAAGGGCTTTCTTTCTCCCTGTCAGTGGGTGGATGTTCAGCTGTGGGTGCTGCTTTCGCATGTGATATATCCCTGACACGTTCAAAGCAGTGTGTTTGCATAAAGTTAATAATTTAACCAAAGTTCCCACGTGTGCAATAGTGCAACACTGTGCAATCGATGAAATGGAGGAAATTAGAATGTTGTATACAGCGCCGACAACGGCAGACAACAAAATCGAAATACAGTCACGACCAGGTTTTGCACGATTCAATTGGTCCAAACGTAGTCCAGGATCATTTCAGCAAGCCTTGGATCCAACAGAATACCTCAGTATGAAATGTGGACGGACTCCCGTCACCCGACACAACTAAGGCTACATAAACATTTGGGACTTTGACCGGGACTGAGATTTGTCTCCCGGGACAAAACTATTGCAGAGTTAAACTAGACTTACACAGGGTTCTCGTGGTTCTAGCCCCATCACAGGATAACCTGACAAAACTGGTTAGCCAAGAAAAAACTCAAACTTTTTGTATCTGTTTAAATTAAAGTTCATGAATAAAAATCTTACTAAAGTGAACAGGATGTAGTGAACAGGATGTAGAATTAACAACACAATGATTCATATACATCGTACAACAGCATGGAATAAATGAGAATCATTTAGGCTTAGCGGAAGTCAATGGCATCAATTAGAACGAATGACAATCAATAGGAATCAATTAGATCTAATGAGAGTCAATTAGAATCAAAGGGAATTAATGAGAATCGATAGGAACCCAAGAGAACCCGGGGGCCTGGTTTCCTAGTACCTCACCGGCTCACATTACTTCCGATGAAGTGTTGACGAATACAAGTTCGCCCGTTGGACACAAAATCGATGGCTGTCTCATTACGCCAACGAGATTGGCGTCGCGCGAAGCCGAAATATAATCCCGAGATCTAGATAAGAGCCGAGTGTTGGCGTGTGATCCTCATCATCTGGTACAACAATGTCTATAACTGTGCAGGAAACAAATCAATACGCTCAGATATCATCGTGTTATTTCACTATTTTCCCAGCACTTGAAAATTGAACCAAGCACCTTTGCCGTGACACTTTGGGCGGTCCGAGATCTCGTCGAGCCGACAGGGTGAAAAATAATATAAATTAAAGTGTTGACGGTTCCAATACATGCAATTGTCTCTCGCTATATATATCTATGTACATATCTGGCTGTTTTAGAGCCTCGCGATGAGTTGCAGAAGCTCCTTCGTCACATAAATTGCTAGCATGTGTACAAAGTGGCGGAAAATTACACGAAAACGTAAACTACTGTCGGATCTAGTCAATGGATAACTTCCTGGGGGACTCCGATGCAAAAATCTACAGGTGAACCCTCTGCAGTCTCCTATGTGCATCACCAGTCCACCAGGTTGGATTTTAAGCCTAACCGTTTTTGCCTTTCACGTTAGCTCAGACGAAACCCAACTAGACAGGAGTCGGCCCTGTTCTGGTTCACGTTTCCCCCTCTCCGATCCAGCCCTTCCCTACGCACCCCCCATCTTTACGTCTCAGCCGCCATCCAACCGATGTTGACTAGGTGCGTGTAGGTACCGCGGATGAGGAGGCACGTGCGTAAACAGGTTGGACACATCGCTGTAATTTCCCACGTAGTACCTCTGGGTCACAGTAGCCCCCATCCAACCACTGGCGCCGCTTTGATCCGTGATGTAAACAAAATGCAGCAGAACTCCCGAGGGCTTAGCGCTCCGAAGCTCATGCGCGCGCGCACACACACAAACACACAAACGCGTGCGTATGTGAACGGTTTCCTTTGAAGTTCTGCTGTAGCCGTGTGTTACTCTATAAGGATCGGTTTTGTGTCTGACGTTCTGTATCTGCAGAGCCACACATCTTCCGGATCGCGTATGAATTATACATGGACTGGCGTGGAACTGAGGCCCTGTCAATATCTGAACACAAATGCACCTCTAAGGATGGGAAGTTGCGCGCCGAAGAACATGATAAATGTCGACGTGGAATAACAGCAGGGCCGTCCTCTACTGAGGAGGAGTTGTGGAAAAGCAAAGGAGAAAAGACACACGCCCTGAAATTACATTCTCTGTTGTTCTCTGTGTGTTTGAGTGAAGACTAGTCTGGCTCTGTGTCTGTGGACTATGACTGGGGTTTAAGACTTCTGTGTCTGTGGACTAAAATAGGGCTTTAAGACATATGTGTCTGTGGACTAAAATAGGGCTTTAAGACATATGTGTCTGTGGACTAAAATAGGGGTTCAAGACTTCTGTGTCTGTGGACTAAAATAGGGGTTTAAGACTTCTGTGACTGTGGACAGTGACAGGTTTGTCAGTCTGCCTTCGTAATTAATATCTGTGTGTGTGTGTGTGTTTTTTGAAGTAGGCTTGTGTTTGTGTACACATTGATACGTGGAGTTATTTGATTTGTGCTTCTCCAGGCCCTGTTGTGTCTCTGCAGTGATTTCCCTCAGGTAGGACACCACACAATAGAACATTGGCCTCGTTTGCTCTGTGTTGTTTTATTGCTGCCTTATTCCGTAATGTTAGGACTCATTTGTGTCGCCTCCAGCTTTGCCCGTCAGTCCTTTTAGAAGCGAACATCAGGGTCCTTCGGGGGCCGTGTCACTGGCCGTTCGGCTCGTTTTATTCGGACTTCTTCTCTCATCAGTGTTCTCCCGGGGACGGAAAAACCCAAACATCGCAAAAAGCACTTTCGTTCCCCCATTTGTTGCTACTAATAGAGGTGTCTTCTTGTGTCTTCAGGCCTCTGGTACCTGGAGTGTAAGAAGCTGAACGGGGTTGTCCCCTCTGCGTCGGTTGACGAATAGGCTGCTTCCGTTTAAATAAATATTCCGCTCCACTGACTGACCCCCTACCACACACACACACACACAGACACACACACACACACTCTCAGGCATGACTAATGCCAGCCTGAGCTGCCAATGTATCTGACACTTTGAGTGATGGGGTGAGGAGAGGAATAAAGCAGGTGACAAAACACACTAGTACCTTTTGTCTTTATTTTCTCCCCTCCAGCCCCCTGGTTTGTGTGTGTGTGTGTGTGTGTGTGTGTCTGTGTGTGTGTGTGTGTGTGTGTGTGTGCGCAGGTGTTTGGTGGAGGCTGCCGCTTCGATGCCACCCCTTGAAGTTTACATTTGAAATGGTTGAAGCTAAGTTTGGTTCTGATCGGGAGATCCTCTATAAGGCAGGGGTAGGGATTCAAATGGCTTTTTAGGGACATCCGAAGGATCTCAGGTATCTCCTGATCTCAGGAAAGTCAAGATCCTATCCTATATGTCGCATAATAAAGAGTTCAGATGGTTCATCTTTGTATCCTGTAGCATAGCCCCAGACCATTACCCCTCCTACACCTTTACAATAGGCACTGTGGATTCTGGAGGACATCAGACTGCCAGATAGTAAACCTGATTCATCACTCCAAAGAACATGCTTCCACTGCATGCCTACCCTCCCCCACTGCACCCCCACCCTCCCCCACTGCACCCCCACCCTCCCCCGCTGCACCTCCAGCCTCCCCACTGCACCCCCGCCCTCCCCACTGCACCCCCACCCTCCCCCACTGTACCCCCACCCTCTCCCACTGCACCCCCACCCTCCCCCACTGCACCCCCACCCTCCCCCACTGCACCCCCACCCTCCCCCGCTGCACCTCCAGCCTCCCCCACTGCACCCCCACCCTCCCCCACTGCACCCCCACCCTCTCCCACTGCACCTCCACCCTCCCCCACTGCACCCCTACCTACCGCTAAGACAGGGGAGGCTCCAGATCGGCCCCTATCAGTGTGGGCCGCCGAGTGGTGCTGACAGTGATGGATTGAGCCGTCCCCTGCACTCTATTATCACACCACACCAGCTCCGTGACTAGAGGAATAAATATACAGGTGCTGTGTCCTGGTCTCTGACAGACACAACTAGATAGGCACCAGCCAGCCCTGTCCACACCCACGATGCCCTCCATAAGGACGGGCAGACGGGTGCTCAGTGAGGACATCCAAGAGAAGATGGGACTGATAAAGACAGGGGATGTTCCTGTTTTATCAGGGCAAAACAAGTCAGACTTGTGGAGGGCACATTATTCGAAACGCATTTTAAGCCCTGAAAACACTTTCTGATGGAATTCTGCCCCGTCAACAAATTTAGGTTTAGGCGTCTGAATTGTAATTTTATGCTACTTTTGCACTTTGCTTGTTGTATTTGTAGTTTTATTTATTGACGTCCTATTCAGTCAAAATGCAGGCATTTTTGTTTTTGCAATCTCGGTCATTAATAAGTGATGAACATCTAAAATTAGCCACAGCTCAAATACTTATTTGGCAAAGACTATGACCAGTCTAGCCGCTTGCTGAAATTATCTTTGTAAACACAGAACTTCTAATTGCTCAGCTCATTAATTATTCTGTTCCGCTTGCCATCGATTACCTATTTTATTTTTGGTGAGAAGAGAGATTTTATTATGTTAATAATAGCAATAGCACGGATTTGCATCAGAACAAGATATCAATTTGCCTAATATGTTTTTAAATGTAATTATATTTGATAGGTAATCATTTGACATTCGTCGTGAAATTACTTTAAACTCAATTAACCTGACAACATATGTTGGTACATTCATTTCACTATTTCTGAGGCCTGTCAACGGTTCCGATGGAACGCTAACATGCAGTACCTCAATATCTCGTCACTGGGACGAACCAGTAGCTTCGGGTTCAACCTGTTTCTGCTACATTGCCAACCTCCTCATGGACCCGTCTTGACTAAACACATTATAAACATATTCGGAACAATGTCAGGGAACTCATCACCTCTGCCACCAACCAGTCATCAGCCAATCAGCCCCGCGGCCAATCAACCAATCAAGCCATCAGTTTCCCTCGGTAAATCCCGGGTTACTCTAGTCGTTATGTCCCTCAGTTCCGGGATGCCTAACCGCTAATGCTGTTGGCCCATATGGGTGTCTGTGTATGTTCCTGTCACAAACACACACGCACACAGCAGATGGTTAGTTTCCAGTTCAATTGGCATGTAGTGGCCGAACGTGTCTTGGTGTGTGGCCCAGAGATAGAGGAGCAGACAGAGCCTTGGCAACACTACACACCTAAACCGAGGAAGACTCCCAAATTACACACTATCTATATATACTGTATATATATATACATAACATATAGTCACAAGTAGTGCATTGCTTTAGAGTAAAGGGTTCCATTTATGGCACTCTGAGATGTGATGTCCTGGTACCCTTTTGGTTTGGATGTCTTCTCCCCTGTGGGATGTTCTGGTACCTCAAACGGCCCGGGTTTCTCCTGCACAGCTCATGCGGGCGTTTCCTGAGAAGCGATGAGTGTTTCTCAAACAGAGGTGAACCAGAAGGTGGATGTTGTTTCCTCGTCGGGCCATAAAGACCAAACTACTGTAGAGTGAATCGGCTGTCCCGGCTGATCCAATGGTGTGACAGTCAAAATGGCAATATGGATTCTGACAGATCTGCCTGATCATTGGTCGTTCAAATGACATCACATCCTGCTGTAACTCTGCATCCGTTGCAGTAGACAAAAATGCCTCTGTTCTCTCTATCCTCGAGGGCTAAATGAAACTTTTGTTGAGGTGAAATTACACTTGTTCTACATGTTTGTGTTTTGAAACAATCTTAAAATAAAACATCTAATGTGAACATATCCGACGCTGGTAATCAAATAATATCAGTGGAGTTGAGTATCTATTACTGAGATTTTCCTCCCCTGCCATTTGATCTTTAGGATGTATTGTATCAATATAGCTGTTCCAAGAAAATGCCCCCCCCACCTGGCTTCATAAGGACTGGACGTGTCGGGGGGTTGCTAGTAGGGAGGAGGTGTAAACTGAGACGGGAGTAATTGCTTTCCTTTCTGCCACTCCGTCATTTAAACTTTGCAATTTCGTCTTCATCCACAGGGGAAAATTGCTACTTTTAGAAGTAGTCTTGACGTGAGACAGTGTTGCTTTACCGGAACGTGCGTGCGTTCTCTGTGGAGGTTGACGGATCGTGATAATTGAGACGTTGGTGGGTTGATTCCTCTTAAAGAATACTGGGAAATGAGGATGCCTGTTTGGTTAGTGTTTTTGACGGCCATTGGAGACATTTTGACTACGGCCCTGAAATGCAGATTGTGTAGAACTCAAATCGCAGTGTTTCCCCTACATGTGGAATCACAAACAATTAGTACGGTCATGGTAGCCTGGAGTCACGGTCATGGTAGTCTAGACTCAAGGTCATGGTAGCCTGGAGTCACGGTCATGGTAGTCTGGACTTAAGGTCATGGTATTCTGTAGTCACAGTCATGGTAGTCTGGATTTATGGTCATGGTAGTCTGTAGTCACGGTCATGGTAGCCTAGAGTCACGGTCATGGTAGTCTGTAGTCACGGTCATGGTAGTCTGTAGTCACGGTCATGGTAGTCTGTAGTCCCAGTCATGGTAGCCTGGAGTCACGGTCATGGTAGTCTGGAGTCACGGTCATGGTAGTCTGGACTCACGGTCATGGTAGTCTGTAGTCCCAGTCATGGTAGCCTGGAGTCACGGTCATGGTAGTCTGGACTCACGGTCATGGTAGTCTGTAGTCCCAGTCATGGTAGCCTGAAGTCACGGTCATGGTAGTCTGGAGTCACGGTCATGGTAGTCTAGACTCACGGTCATGGTAGTCTGGAGTCACGGTCATGGTAGTCTGGAGTCACGGTCATGGTAGCCTGGAGTCACGGTCATCTAGAATCATTATGTTATGGCTGTCTGGAGGGTTCCAGGGATTGTGTGGTCCATGCAAATTGGTTTGATGAGGTCAGCATGCTAAGCACGTAACACAGCAATGTCAGAAGCAATATGTCCTTGACACCTATTTCTTCAGAATCGTGTTAATTTTATTTGTGAAAAAGTAACTAGTCATAAACCCCAAACAACATCATCACAGCTTTTATTGTGGAAACGAATATCAATAACCAAGTGAAGAATCAATAGACAAGAACTCCATGAGACCTTGGGAGTTAGCAGTCAACACTCAGTTTTATACTCTTTCCCGGTCATCTCTCAAGGTTGTGTGCACGTACACACACACACACACACACACAAACACACACACACTTGTGCCCAAGGTCCATCCCAAGTCTCTGCATTGCAGTAGGAAATGTAATCTGTTTGCCTGTTTGAGTAAATAATTAAAGATGGATGACCACATGTCCGGTGCCCAGAGTCACTCCAGACTCCTACCAATTACTGCCAACAGGAAGTAATCAGGGGAAGTCAGGAGTGCTGACCTGGAATCAGATACTCCCATTCTGTTGTTCCATGCTATATTACTTGTGATCTAAAGGCAAAACTGTTCTGGATTCGGCGGCAGACGTTTCCTTTCCATTCTCTTTTCTCTAAATGTGAACACCATTGGCTGGTACCATTGGCTGGTACGAAACAAGTGACACTCTCTGCTTTTACTTCCGCTCTCCACTCACCTGTGACCGGCGAGCGGTCTGGCCCTCAGGGCGCGTCGCCTCGGCAACTGCTCGGGGGCGTCTCCGGCGCGCTGACAGCGTTCTCCCGTCTCCCTGACAATTAGCGAGTCGGCGGAATAGTGCAAATGATTAAAAAGTTTGTGTTTGCGCGGATCCCCCTCTCGTGCTTTTCACTTCACACAATCGGAGGACGCTAGTGGAGACTGTTCTGCATGGTTAACAATGTGACAAGCAATTCCCATTAACAACAGCCGCGTGAAAAGCAGCCTGGATTAGAATCAAATCTCCCATATCGGCGCGTGCCGAGCAAACGGCATCCTATTCACGGGTTCAAGCAATGGCCTCTAGGCAAAAGCAGTGCACTAATTGGGGAATAGGGTGTCATTGGAGACGCTCAACGGTCATTTCTCATTTGTCTGTTATACCGACGGGTCGAAATGCGTTCTCCGGGTTTTCCCGTGAATCCAAAGCCCATTAAAACTCACGGAATGATGCAAAACCGTGTACAAGACAGAACGCAGATGAATCAATGTTTTTAGACACAAAATTAATAGCTTGGCTGCTTGTGACGGTGGAACGTGGAGCGCGATTTAAATGCACACGTCCTGTCTGTCTGTGGCTTAATCAGGCCACTCAAATGAGCCGCTCTGACAGGGCACGTGGGCGTGGTCGCCCGACTTTACACGCACGTTTCATACGGGGGCGGAGCCTCACGTCGTCCATTGGTCACATTAATTAGAATTTCGGTTGATACAACTGGTACGACTTCCTATAATGCTAAATACAAACATGCACATCGTCATGCGTTGAGCATAACCGTTTACATATTAAAAACAAATAATAATTCGAATAAATCTTTAATTAAAATGCATAAGTAAGCTGTTCACTCCAGGCGTGATTATTTGACCGTTGCACGTTCTGAATACAAACACATGTATTTCCGTGTGATAAATGACAGACAGCAAATAGATTTTTCTCGGCGGCCGCTGTAGTAACACGCACCCTCTCAAGTGACCTGCTCTACTGACCGTTCACATTGTACCCACGCTATACTGAAAAACCGGCTCACTTCTGGCCACTACACAGAAAAAAGAGAGACACAATAAGGGAATACAGAATATGACGAGTAGACAATATAACCAGATGCGTCTTACAGGGCAGTATTGATCATTGCCCTTGTGTGCACATCGAACATCCTAGTTTAAGATAAGTTAATCTGGGGGGTTCGGTGGAGGGATTGGTCATCTGTTATTCCAGAACTGTGACAGGTACAATAATAGCCAAATGTTATCATAAAATACTAATTGCTATTTGCTAATACATATAAACGTGTCTTTAAGCTTCTTCACCATATTCTATTTCTGAAATCTCACCACAAATGATAATTGCTAATTGCTAATACATATAAACGTGTCTTTAAGCTTCTTCACCATATTCTATTTCTGAAATCTCACCACAAATGATAATTGCTATTTGCTAATACATATAAACGTGTCTTTAAGCTTCTTCACCATATTCTATTTCTGAAATCTCACCACAAATGATAATTGCTAATTGCTAATACGTATAAACGTGTCTTTAAGCTTCTCCACCATATTCTATTTCTGAAATCTCACCACAAATGATAATTGCTAATTGCTAATACATATAAACGTGTCTTTAAGCTTCTTCACCATATTCTATTTCTGAAATCTCACCATAAATGATAATTGCTAATTGCTAATACATATAAACGTGTCTTTAAGCTTCTCCACCGTACTCGATTTCTGAAATCTCACCACGCTCACGTCTTCAGGACTCTGTTACGGCGTCTTCGCTGTGCGGAAACGCTACACGCTACCCGCCCGTTAACATTTAGACGTATTAGAAACAGATTGTGGCCCGACATTAGTCCATTTGTCACTGATACCAGGCAGATGTTCCACGGTTCAGGCGTAGTCAGAATCCTCTGGTTGTCTTTGATAATTAATCAGTGTCATAAAATCACCGAAACACGTTCTTCTTATTCGTATACCAACACTTTACCTCAGTTAGATTCTTCTCATCATTACATTATTATTAACCCAAACAGACAATGACATTGAAGCATGAAGAAATCGACAGATACAACCTCTGCCCTGTTTGTCAGACATCTTCTTAAGCCCGACATACGTTTCTACGCTGAAGCATTGGGATTGTACCCCATCCTATTCAGTCAGTCTCTATGCGAAGATCTCAATAAATGTATTAGTCTTTCAATAAGGATAAATGCCTTCTTACTGGGCGTTAGTTCTGTACGCAGGTTGTTGTTTCTCTGCTAATAAGGTCTCGTTTATTTGGTCTCTGTATGTTCTGTCGAGATACGATGGTAGTGTCCGTGGCACGTCAATCCTTCATTAACTCGCTCGCGCGCGCACAAACACACACACACACACAGATTCCATCACATCAATAATTCATTGTTGTTGACTGCATCTTGAATGCTCTGCCTGATTAGTGATTGCCATTTCAAAATAACTTCCCATGTGGCAATGTGTTTAAAGAAAGTGTCAGCTGGGAAACACAGTCACTTTCTCCTCCTGTGGATGTTTGTCTGGATGTGTCTGGATGTGTGACTGGTTGTGTGTCTGGATGTGTGACTGGTTGTGTGTCTGGATGTTTGTCTGGATGTGTGTGGATGTGTGACTGGTTGTGTGTCTGGATGTGTGACTGGTTGTGTGTCTGGATGTGTGACTGGTTGTGTTTCTGGATGTGTGTTTGGATGAGTGTGGATGTGTGTCTGGATGTGTGTCTGGATGTGTGTGGATGTGTGACTGGTTGTGTGTCTGGATGTGTGTCTGGATGTGTGTATGTGAATATGCAGGATATGCAGACACGATTAGTGTTTCGGAGAGCTCATAACAAGCAGGTGTCTGAGGAGTGATAAGAGGACGCCCATACGGTGAACACTTCACCTGGGACGATTCAAAAGGATGTTCTGCCAGAAACACATGGGACCTTCATCGCGCGCTGCCTCAGTGCCTTTAAAACAACATCATTCCTGCGGTTCCACCACGCCTGTCCTCACCTCTCTATCTATTTTCTCTCCTATTGACCGGCTTGTCGGGATTAGGTGAACTTCAGCCAGTGGAAACGGTGGAGGTGTGAGACATCTAGGAAGGTGTGAGCTATTTGGTCCTGGACACCGTCTGTTTTTCACCTGGGTAGTGTTCACACCTGGGTGGTGAGAGTTCGGGCACCAATACAATGACATTAGTGTCTCTTATTGGCGGTCTCACATGGGTTCAGTTCGGCTTGCTGCGCTGTCTGGTTTCGAGGCCGAACTAATAGTCCCAGAACCTAACGTGCGATGGCTTAGTTGCTGGTCGGACTCTGACAACAGTTGTACATACTGTGGGTACTGCAGACATATGGAGCCGGGGTCTGTATATGTTCTGAGGATGGTGGCATGGTGGATCTGCCCTGTTCCCCACAGGTGACTCCGTCGTCTGTTACACGAGGGAGGAACAAGGGAGGCAGGAACAAGGCAGGGAGGGAGGGAGGGAGGGCGCGGCCCTGTTCCCATCACCCTGTCATGTTTATGCAGCGGTTCCTCATGGGAACCCGTGTGTGGAGTACATCCATCTCAGACCTGAGGCAGCATCTATATTAGGAAGACAAACGTGTCCCAGTCACCTGGAGTGGGACCGGAGAGCCCGTGTCAAAATGACACAGGCAGGGGGAGGGAGGGCGGGCGAGTTACGGGGGAGTTACGGGGGAGAGGGGAGGACAGGAATCACGCTAAAGCTTAATCTCTCTTAGACTCTCTCTGTCCATTCATCTGACTCCATCACTCACTCACTATATAAAACCATCGTCTCTGTATATATATATATATATATATTCTTTTCTTTTCCATTTATACTTATCACCCAGAATATCCCATCGTATTTTCATGGATTTGATACAGTCAACACATCTGATTTCTAGTGTTTTGTCTGGTTGGCATGGCTACCGTGTGGATGGAGCTTCCGTGAGCTGAGGAGTTAATATGATATAGCTCATTGTCACAAATGCCTTTCTCTGGTAGCCATTATTCCCTTATCATTCCCCATGAACTCGGTCCTTTCTTCGGAGTATCGAATTCCCCCCGCCGCTCCTCCGCTATTCAAACACAGATTGCTACACGTGCGGCGAGAAGCCGAACACACACACAGACACTCACGAAGCTGCAGACGGCTGGGGCCTAGGGTTCTAGATTCGATTTCGGATAACGATCAAACTAGAAGAAGAAACGTCCTCGGGGAGAAATCCTTCAATGCAGAGAGATTTCTTTTTATCAGGACGGAGTCTGTGTAAAGGGAGAAGTGAGAAGGACAAAGGAGAACATATCCCGGCCCTCCATTGTGGTGGGAAATACTGTGTTTGTTTAATTACAGACACTGGCAGGAGGACTGCTGGATGAGAAGCCTGTTAACAGAGAAAGAGGAGAGGTGGAGGAGAGGAGAGAGAGAGTAGGGTGGTGGAGTGGAGTAGAGAGAGAAGGAGAGGTGGAGGAGAGGAGAGAGAGAGTAGGGTGGTGGAGTGGAGTAGAGAGAGAAGGAGAGGTGGAGGAGAGGAGAGAGAGAGTAGGGTGGTGGAGTGGAGTAGAGAGAGAAGGAGAGGTGGAGGAGAGGAGAGAGAGAGTAGGGTGGTGGAGTGGAGTAGAGAGAGAAGGAGAGGTGGAGGAGAGGAGAGAGAGAGTAGGGTGGTGGAGTGGAGTAGAGAGAGAAGGAGAGGTGGAGGAGAGGAGAGAGAGAGTAGGGTGGTGGAGTGGAGTAGAGAGAGAAGGAGAGGTGGAGGAGAGAGAGAGTAGGGTGGTGGAGGAGAGAAGGAAAGCGAGAAGGAGAGATGAAGAAGAGTGAAAGATTAGAAGAGGTGGAGAAGAGGAGGAGAGAGATGGAGAGTTGAAAGGGAGGAGAAAAATGAGAGGAGAGAAAAGTGAAGGATGAGGCAGAGAAGAACGAGCGGAAGGAGTGAAAGAGAGGAGAGAGAGAGATGGAGAGGAAAAGAGAGTTGAGGAAGACAGGGAGTAGATTCAGTGTGTGTTTGTGTGTGTGTGTTTGTTGGTGTGCATTTATGTATATATGTGTGTATGTGTTTTCCTATACTTTTAAGGATATACAAACTGGGACCTTGTCAGGGAAGTGCTGCCATTGTTCATAAGGAATATATTTGGTCCACACAAAGATGGTAAAACAAGACGGTGTGCTTGTGCGCGTGTGTGTGTATTGGTGTGTGTGTGTGTTTATGCTACGCTGCAGGAATATGAGTCTGGTGTGTAGATTACACTACATGTCACCACGCAGCTACCGGGGGCTTGTATTACAGCTGAAATAGCAAAACGCAGAGCCATTTATTTAGTTTACACACACAGCCTCAGTAGGCTACAGGTACAGACATCAGTGATGCTCTGAATCCAAAGCAATGTTTTTTTACTGAGATCGCTTTTGCGTTTAAAAGACTGTGTTCCCTGTGTTGCAATGTCGCTCGCGTCTTCCCCCCTAAGGACTAGGACATATTTACACTCTAATGCACCATGTTGTCTGAGTAAAACAACATATGGAGAGAGAGGCGGGCAGGCAGGCAGAAAGGAAGCCAGACAGGGACAGGCTGAAAGACAGTCAGGCGTAAAAACGGACAGGCTGAAAAACAGACATGCAGGCAGCCAGCCAGGCAAACAGGCAGACAGACAGGCAAACAAGACAGACAAAGAGACATACAGACAGGGACAGGCTGAGAGACAGACAAACTGGCACAAGGACGAGACAGAGAAGTGACAGAGAGAAAGAAAGAGAAAGAAGGAGGAAGGGATCAAGATAGGGAACGAAAGAGGTATAGGAGTATAGGAGAGCAAGATGTGTATTGGTGTTATGTAACATCATCACCACATGCATGCCAGACGCCTGCAGAGAGCAGCTTGGTATCCCCTCTATGCCATGTTCCTCATCATTATGCTGGCAGGAATTGGGGTGTCGTCCGGGACAATGCTTTGTTCCCGTACACTTACAGAGCACAAATTTAACGAAGGGTCTGCTTGACCAACCTGTCAAACATGGCCATCTTGCGCTAATGGTAATTCTTATTTTCGGGATCAGCTTATAAGGCTACTCTGATGTTGTAGCCTGGGTGTAACTGAGTGTAAGGCTACTCTGATATTATAGCCTGGGTATAAGGCTACTCTGATGTTGTAGCCTGGGTGTAACTGAGTGTAAGGCTACTCTGATATTATAGCCTGGGTATAAGGCTACTCTGATATTATAGCCTGGGTATAAGGCTACGCTGATGTTATAGCCTGGGTATAAGGCTACTCTCATGTTATAGCCTGGGTGTAAGGCTCTGCTGATGTTATAGCCTGGGTATAAGGCTACTCTGATGTTATAGCCAGGGTGTAAGGCTCTGCTGAAAGTTTATGTTTTGGTTTATAGAGGGGTGTAGACTTGCTCTCGCTGCTTTTCTCAAACCTGTCTGTCCCTCTCTCTCTCTACATCCCTCCCTCTCTTTCCCTATTTCTTTCAGTCTTTCGTCCCGTTCCAGGTCTTCGTTCCGCCCTGTCGCCTCCCAAATCTATTTCTTAACAGCTATCAAGAATTCTGATGATGATGAGTTAAATAATTATTGAGTGGAACGTGCAATTAATTAGCGATTCTGTGACTTTTTTAC
This sequence comes from Dallia pectoralis, assembly GCA_029465975.1. NCBI lineage: Eukaryota > Metazoa > Chordata > Actinopteri > Esociformes > Umbridae > Dallia > Dallia pectoralis. Next base: position 4,534,268 of record CM055759.1, read on the forward strand.
ATATATACGAATATATACTTTTGCTGCTCAACTTCCCACATGGGAACTCACTGGAGTCAACAGTCATGGAGCACAACCCGTGCGTCCACTGCTGATGATGTAGCACACATTCTGTTTGTGAGACGAACACACATTAGCCAGCAGTTGCTTTTCTGGATGAATCGGATCCAGCAGACTGTGATATGCTCGTCTTCTTTTTACTCCGCAGGCATTCGCAAACATTTTTATTTCTAAATTCGGCTGGAGAGGAGAGTACCATTGCAGGTAGCCATTTTTAAATGTACCAGAGGCTATTGCACAAGTCCCATAGAGCTGTGAAGTTCGGGCTTCTTGATTATGTAATGTTGAGACGAATGATGTAGCTGTGTGTTGTTGTGGCCTATGTCGTCTAGTTAAAGAATTATGTAATGAGAATATCCTACAGGGAGATATATGACGGTATGAGATCACAGAGGTATCAGGGAATTAAATCAAAGAAGATTCCGACTATAAGCATCACACACACACACAATTACAGACGCACACACAAAAACACACATACACGCTAATGTATCGCCTCCGGTCCAGAAACAGCTGCTCAGCTCCGAATAAACCATCCTCTCCGAACGGAGAGCCACTCATCTATATGAACAGCATGCAGCTGCCCTCTTCCCCCAGACCTGCTTTAGCGGTTATGTTGTCTACACACACACTCACACACACACACACTCACACACATACTGGACTGGAGGGGATCTGGACGTCATTCACATACCCCAATACCCAGTCGAGCTGGCTGATACCGTAGCTAGGAGGAAGTAGACAGAATTCTATGGGCCGCCGGTTTCCACAGAATGGAGCCTTTGTCCGGTCAGATATGATGTCCACACAGGGCCGATGTTTCTGATAGGACACCGAAGGGCGAGGATGTAGACTGCGTGAAACCTTGTGTATTTATGCTTACAGTCATCACCTCCAGAGAACATCCTCATCCATCTGCGTATATATATATATATATATATGTGTATACCCGTTTGCAAATAAGCTAGTTTATTATAAACATAATTACGATTTCTGACATGTACGACCAGGGACAGTGGAACAGGGCGGTGATGGAGATGGTTTGGTCCGAATTGTCGCCCTCTAGTAGCCTCTGCTACTCAGTCAGACCCGCTACGCTCACAGACAGGGAATATGTGGGCGAGGGCCCAGGTTCTGGGGTGTGTTGGACAGTCTGCCTACCAGTCTGCCAGTCTGTCTGTCTCCATGTGTCCTATGCACTAACAGGCCTAGCGACATGCTAGTGGGAATCTATGTAGCATCTGGAGTCTAAATTATTTACCAGCGTCGACCTAGATTAAACACTCGGATGTCACCGGAAGACATTTCAATAAGCGCCCCGGCGCTCGGCGTCACAGATAGATACGGAGTTGATGCGATGGAGACGGAGATATGAGACGTTGAGAGTTGTCTTGAGACGATCACGGGCTTTGCGCGTGTTCCTTTTTTGGTCTGGGCCTCTGGCTTGTTCCCTTGTGTGCCGTCGACGGTTTGGAAACCAAATGTTAGGGGAGACAAAACTAAACGAGACATGCATGCTATAGTGTGGCCGTCCGATATAAATCTGTTAATCTTTTGTATTTTCAGTGGCTTCAGAAAATATTCAGACCCCTTACATTTTTCGTGTGTGTTTTTTACAATACTTCATAACACACAATAAGTGAAAACACTTATTTAAAATGTGCCGGTTCATTAAAAATGAAATATACATATATATATATATTTCACACATTAATATTTAGACTCTTCATTCAGTACTCGGCAGAAGTGCCTTTGGCAGCAATCATTGATTTGAGTATTCTTCAGTTAGCCTCTATCAGCTTTGTCTACATGGATTGAGGCTGTTTATCCTGTTCATTCTTCCAGATCTCCTCAAGCTCTATCAAATTAAATTGTGAGATTAGTGAACTGCAATCTTCAGTTCTTCGCACGGATGTTCAATCGGGTTTAAGTCCTGGCTTTGAATGGGCCACTCAACAATGTTCAGCAAAAGGTCACGAAGCCGCTCCAGTGTTGTCTCACCCGTGTGATTCTGGTAATTGTTGTGCTAATGGATGTGTCATGAAAAGCATCCCCACTGCATGATGCACCCGCCTCCATGGATCACTGATGGCGATGGACGGTATCAGTCAGGTGATGAGTGGTACCTCATTTTCACCAGACCTAACACTGAGAATCGCGCGTTTTTATCAGCCCAGAGAATATTCGTCCTTTAAATGTATTTGGAAAACTCCAGATGGCATGTTTTGTGCCTTGATATGGTTGTAATATAGAGTGGCCTCAATAACTGCCTGATTGATTGAGTGCTGCAGAGATGGTTGTCCTTCTGGCAGGTTCCTCCGCAGAAATACTCTGGAGCTCTGTTAGAGTGGCAACTGAGTTTTTGTCACTTCCCTGACCAACGCCCATCTTGCATCCAGCTCAAAGAAATGTATCGTGTTTTTAAACTTGAGACTAAGCACTGTATCTGCCCGCATGAATGGACTCCATAATTCTCTGTGCTTCGTTTTAATCCGGGCCCTCGCTTTCAGATTTTTTTTTACCAAATTCTCTTTTCCTCTATCTGCCTTTCCCTTTCTGTCTAACAATATCTTGTTCTCACTCTCTCTCTCTCTCTCTCTCTCTCTCTCTCTCTCTCTCTCTCTCTCTTTCTCTGTCTCTCACTTTTCGCTTTAATGATGTGTTGTTGTTACGCAGGAGAGGCACTGGAGAAACGCCGCCAGAAATGCATGCCCAACATCTTGTCAACACGCATAGCCAGAAAACGGAGCACACATATCTCGCAACAATTTATTCTGGATACATGTCGACCCGATTCTGGGCCCGTGCTATTCCAGAATAGTCACCACAGAAAACAGGTGAAGCAGAATATCCTGCATGGGTCTTAAATTACACACTGCTTGACACCCGTGTCAGTAGCATCACATACATTCGGTCCTGACTCCTAATTGTCTTTCCTGGAGAAATTGCGAGAGATCGCCGGGCTTCTTCTCATTGTCTTCCTGGTAGAGTGTATTTAGTCTTTATGTAAAGCCCCTGTACATCCTGTAAAGTAGGAATGGCGAAGGATGGACGAGAAAACTAGAGAACTAGACAGAGGGATGAAGATGAACGGATGAAATGATTAGAAGCAGATTAGCCACGATGTTTAAACGCCCCAAAACACAAGTAGCTATGCGATGACCAATCAGCTCTCTGCGAAAAGACGAGCACTTGTGTTGAGATCAAAAGCGCTCGTGATTGGCTCTCCTCCCTCTGTGAATATAAGTGACGATAATTGGCCAGAATAGATTGCATGTTGACATGTGTCTTTTAATATAATTCTTCCTTTTTGAACGTGGCGTTCACACTGTTCATTATAAGCCGTGTTGTACCCAGCGATTCCCCAAATGCACAATATAACGATGTGGCTTTAAATGAGCGCACTGTTAGACAGAAAACATTTTTGGAGGAACGTTTTGGAAAAAAAACAGTTAAAACAAAAGCCCAGCAGTCAGCCAGGGACGAAACAGCAGTACTCTCTGTAGGATACATTACCCGGACAGAGAGGGATGGAAGCAACTAACGGCTAGCGGTACACAGATACACACACACACACACACAAATAAAGCGTGCACGGTCCAAACAGCACACTATTTCCTATATATATTTCCTGGTTAGAACGTGGTGCGTGTGAAGAGGAAAAGGCGCCGTTTGTGAGTCAGCCCTTCAGATGTCTTCCACGTCCTAGCTGCTGTCCTCTCCAAAGAGACAGTCTGCGAGCCAGAGAGCATTCATCAAATTAGACTGGTGAGAAAACAATGTAGGGGGTTTTGGACGGGAGGAAAGATCCACAGAGACTAGCTGACACCACAGACAGGTCATCACAAAGGTGTCACACGCAAGCACACCCAGTAATATACACGCACGCACACACACACACACACACACACACACACACACATTACAGGTGCGTCTCTTCCATAACTCGGCCTGCTACCGAGTTGGCATGCTCCTCTTAGCCAAGCTTCCACAGAGCTCCTCTTCTCAGTACTGTCACGCTGAACGGGGTACAAGAAACAAACAGGGATTCTTAAAAGATGGCAACACAGCTGCTCCGTTATGAAGACGCAATGGGGGATGATAGACATCTCCATGTTTCATATTCCTTGTTAGATTGTTTTTGTGTAGCATTTGTTTTTAGGGCAGTGTGCAGAAGTGGTTGTTTTTAGGGCAGTGTGCAGAAGTGGTTGTTTTAGGGCAGTGTGCAGAAGTGGTTGTTTTTAGGGCAGTGTGCAGAAGTGGTTGTTTTTAGGGCAGAGTGCAGAAGTGGTTGTTTTTAGGGCAGTGTGAAGATATGGTTGTTTTTAGGGCAGTGTGAAGATATGGTTGTTTTTAGGGCAGTGTGCAGAAGTGGTTGTTTTTAGGGCAGTGTGAAGATATGGTTGTTTTTAGGGCAGTGTGCAGAAGTGGTTGTTTTTAGGGCAGTGTGCAGAAGTGGTTGTTTTAGGGCAGTGTGCAGAAGTGGTTGTTTTTAGGGCAGTGTGCAGAAGTGGTTGTTTTTAGGGCAGTGTGCAGAAGTGGTTGTTTTTAGGGCAGTGTGCAGAAGTGGTTGTTTTTAGGGCAGTGTGAAGATATGGTTGTTTTTAGGGCAGTGTGAAGATATGGTTGTTTTTAGGGCAGTGTGCAGATATGGTTGTTTTTAGGGCAGTGTGAAGATATGGTTGTTTTTAGGGCAGTGTGCAGATATGGTTGTTTTTAGGGCAGTGTGCAGAAGTGGTTGTTTTTAGGGCAGTGTGCAGAAGTGGTTGTTTTTAGGGCAGTGTGCAGAAGTGGTTGTTTTAGGGCAGTGTGCAGAAGTGGTTGTTTTTAGGGCAGTGTGCAGATATGGTTGTTTTTAGGGCAGTGTGCAGAAGTGGTTGTTTTTAGGGCAGTGTGCAGATATGGTTGTTTTTAGGGCAGTGTGCAGATATGGTTGTTTTTAGGGCAGTGTGCAGATATGGTTGTTTTTAGGGCAGTGTGCAGATATGGTTGTTTTTAGGGCAGTGTGCAGATATGGTTGTTTTTAGGGCAGTGTGCAGATATGGTTGTTTTTAGGGCAGTGTGCAGATATGGTTGTTTTTAGGGCAGTGTGCAGATATGGTTGTTTTTAGGGCAGTGTGCAGATGCGTGCGTTTGCTATAACTGGTTGCAGATTAAGAGAACTCACTGTCTGGTTCTGGACAACACTGATGAGTGAGGACTCAAGTGGGCTACTTACAGCTCGTCAGTCCAAGTGGCTGCCTAGCAGAGTAGACCGGACACTCCAGTCCAATTAGAGGAAAGCATGATCAATCTTGTTGGATCGAACGGCAGAGTGACAAAGCTGAAGGAGTGACGACCACTCCATTGGCTGAGTCAGGTCGGACTTCCACGCTCAAATCACTCTGACTGGTTCAATCCGTGTCAACGGCCAACGCCGGTCAATAACCCCACTTCTAACACCTGCGCTAACACTTTGACACACCAGAAGATTGACTCCCCTTCACTTCACTGGATAGTACTTACTCTGGAGTATTACAGGCTTGGAGTGGGTTTGTAGTACTTACTCTAGGGAATGACAGGATTGCAGTGGGTTTTCAGGATCGACTCAAGGCAATGATAGAATCACAGTGGGCTAGCAGTAATTAAATAACTGTAAACTGCCGTCTGACCACAGTTTAGGATCAACTGCAGATTCCTGGGATACATTGGGACATCCTAATATTGAAGGCCCAACCAAGAGGTATTTCTAATATCCTCATGGAAGAAATCCCTTTAATCTGTTATTGTTGGTTGGTATATATAATCTCGATATTCCATCTCGTATTGCAAATTGCAACCACAACAATCCACCATAGCTATCTGGAATAGCTGACACAATGACAGCTATTAAAGGAACAGAATATCTGTATCATCTGTTTTATTTCCTTTCCTGTGAGCTCTCTCACTCTCTCTCGGGTGGATAATTTAACGTCGCTCGCGTGCTGTTGTTCTGCTGAACATTTGTCAGTAGTCGTTGTCTCTTTCATCGTGCACTACCTGGCCCGTTAAGCGAAGTGTTTCCGGAATCTTCCGCGGTTCGGTTTGTCTGTGTGGTTGGCCAACAGCATCTGGGACATCTGCCTCATGTCGCACCCACAGGTAAGATCAGATTAATGATCTGTGCCTGTAGGATCCCTCCACTAAACTACATGACAAAATGGCTTCCTTCAGCACTTTAGGCTACGGCATTAGATTAACGAGCCTCGGCCGGCCCACGGCCGTACTCTCAGCACTTTAGCAACAGTGGAGATTAATGGACTAAGATCTGGCTGCGGCAATGCTTGGCCGGCCGATTGGGGCGCGACGCCGTTCGCATGATAATATGGTTCCGCGTGGAGTTGATTCACTTCGCCCCCCGTGAATTATCATGCTGAGGTATCTTTTGGTTTGAGGTGAAATCATTTTCACGGAACCGATAATCGCCGTGCCTCGCCGACACCTAGGATGTGTTTTCTTACGGCGCCCGGCTTAGGCTGTGTCGCCGTTACCGTCTAGGAAGTGAGCGCGGGATACGGTACCCGGCATGCCATCGATCTGAAATGTTGTTAGGTTTCCGATCGGGTCAGGACCCCGTCGAAATGTTCACCTTTACACTATTCTGTCGTGGCATCACTGTGCCTAGAGGCATGTGCATTTATACACGTCTTGCTTTACACGCTTGCCCTTGTCTCGGCTGTGCTTTTGATAAGGCCGCGTCCAAGATCGGTTGATTCGGTTCCGATGTGTCGCGTTAAGTGCCAGGAAAACTGCATCCGGAGTCGATGTCAATCCTGACCATTTTCCCGGTTTTCCCCTGATCCGTCTCGGAGAGCGAGCTCCCACAATCGCCTGTAACTCTCAGATGCACCCAGGCATGGTTGTAACGATAACGGCGTTACTTGGCTCAAAGGAATGTAGCTCATCTGGTCGTCTCGTGGCACTGGCCAGATTGCAGCTGAGCGACCCGTCTGCATTGTGTGATGGTTTCTCCAGCGCTGCCACTTTTGATGAGTGTCATAACGGGCAGAGGAGGATTCAATCTTCGTCCCTCACTGAGACTTTTGACGCCTCATCAGATGTCGCAGACCGGTGCCCTAAAAGGCTCTGACATTTTGCTCAGAACGGAGGGTTTTTGCTTTAATATCTGGCATCTGGTTGGAAGATGTGGAAAGGTTACCGTGGGGATGATGTCACTGATGCATTTATTTAACCAACCTGTCCGGAGAACCCAGTGACACACGTCGACGTGAGCGAAACGGCGAAGAATGATGGATGGAGTTAGACAGAGAGGCTGGTGGAGGGCAGAGTTGAGGGGCCTGTGCGATGATCTCCGACTCTACTTCCTGTCTGTCGGTGCCTTCTGATGCCCATTGCAGAAAGGGGCGGGGCATCAGTACCCCTCCAGGAAAAACAAATCACACAGGCCAGGGGATGGATGTGACAGACATCAGCAGGCTCCAATGCCTGGCCGGGATGACACCGTAACTTCGCCAGGACATGGTCATATGTCAGACCCATGCATGGAAAATGAGTTTACATTATAAAAAATAAAGCGCTATTTCTGGTCTGATTGATACTCCTTTGTGAATCTATATCCGACCTGTCTGTTGGACTACCTGTAGACGTGCGTGAGCTCATGTCGCAAATGTTATGAATGACATTACGGCGACGAGGGAATCGCGTTATCGATGAAAACCGGTCAGTGATTAATGACAACGTCTGTAATTGACGCAAAGGAACAAATCAATGGTAATCCGACCGGCCATGTTCGGATGCCGTTATCATTTCGAACCAAAAGCGAACCTCTCCAGTCTGGATTAATGACCGTGTCAGATGGCCGAAATCCAATGGTAGAAAAGCAATGTGCTAGCCATTTATTTGAGGGCTGTTTGTATACTTTCTCGTGTCTTCTCTAAACAGGGGTTTGCCGAAGTGATTTGAATGTGATTTCGTAGTTAGCTTCCGAACTAAACGAATCTCCGGCAGTTCAACTTGTCAAACAGCAAGTGTAAATGGACAAAGAACTCATACAGTACCACGTCAGCTAAAGCCCGGGGCTAAACAGGTTGTGTAACCGAGCACAGTTACCAGGTTGTAGAAGGAGGCTTTTATGAGACAGCTGCTGTGTGACCATGCTGCCAGGCTGGTGGCTCAATGGAAACAACCTTCACTGCACTTGTTTGATCGGATGTCCCCGGGCTACGCTATCAAACAACTAGGCAGCATAATATTTTACACCTCAGTCGCTCTTCACTTTTCTAACCGGTTAACCTCTGTGGTAGGGTACGTTATGTAGAGATGGGTCTGTGGTGGTGTACATTAAGTAGAGATGGGTCTGTGGTGGTATAAAGAGATGGGTCTGTGGTGATGGATGTGGTATATGGGTCTGTGGTGTTGGATGTGGTATATGGGTCTGTGGTGCTGGATGTGGTATATGGGTCTGTGGTGTTGGATGTGGTATATGGGTATGTGGTGTTGGATGTGGTATATGAGTCTGTGGTGTTGGATGTGGTATATGGGTCTGTGGTGTTGGATGTGGTATATGGGTCTGTGGTGCTGGATGTGGTATTGGGGTATATAGAGATGTGTCTGTGGTGTTGGATGCTTAGAGATGGATCTACGCACATGTACATTGAAAGGATTTGTGTTGTGCATATACAGTAAAACATTTCCACTAACTCTTTTCTGATTCATCGTAACTTTTTAATATCTAATAACTCAAGCAGACACTGAAAGCAAACGGCTCCTACAGTACAGAGACATCATTTCACAGCCACAAGCTTTTGCTCTTTAAGCTTTCTAATCTCTTGTTTTTAAGCCGCCACCAGTCTGTGTCCTCTAAATGTCAGTAGTGTTTTATGACGACACTAAACAATCCCTTGGAGGGCTATTCGCTGGCGCTCCACGAGCTCCGTTTGTGTTGACAACTTCTCTGTGAACTTTACCCTCTATCGTTCCTTGATAATCAAATCTAATTTCTGTAAGGACGCTTGGAAAGTGGCGCTTTAAGGTCCGACTAGAGACGCACAGCGGTGTGAGGTTATTGGATTTCATGCTAGCCTTTATCGCTAGTCTTTGTCTCCTCATGTCTCCATTTGGACCTTTTATATTCCTGGTAATTGATGGCGTGATTAGCTTGGAGGTGCGGGCTGGAGCAACAACCTGTTCCGGTTTATTGTTAAACCGCCTCTAACATTCAGTCAGCTCTCAGCCCAGCGGGTCCAGGCCCTCTAATACCCGGGTATCATCAGCCAGATTTTTGTGGGTGAAATGACAAGGCTGATCGAGCCGCTCCATTATTTCTGCTCTTGATCAAACTGTATCTCCTCTCATTCGCTGTCTCTTTCTCCTGATCTCCCCGCAGACGACGGAAGATCAGCAGGTGGCGTCCGCGGAATGCCCGAGCGACGACGAGGACATCGATCCCTGTGAGCCGAGCTCAGGTGGGTTAGGTTAGTCGTCTCTTTTATTCCTCTTCTCTCTGGGTGTCGTTGTCAGTCGGTCCCTCACCGTCCCGCCACGGCGTCTCTGTGTCACTGTTACACTCATGTCCAGGCTAGCGCTAAGGCTGTTAGCTCACTGTACTGACGCTACTGTAGGCATGGCTGCGTGTCATTGTCACATTTATGTCCAGGCTAGCGCTAAGGCTGTTAGCTCACTGTACTGAAGCTACTTTAGGCATGGCTGTGTGTCACTGTCACATTCGCGGCCGGTTGATTCCACTGCACATCGAAAGGTCAAATAGGCCACTGACAAAATTATTGTCAGTCATACAGTCACAATGTGTGTGCGTGTGTGTGTCTGTTATGACAATCATGACAGTCTGTTGTTCGGTTACCTCACTGTCCGTAACTTTCCTGTCAGGATTGAGGTCGATTTAGTTATGATACTGGCTCACTTTTCGAATTGAAACGGTCTGAACTTTGTTATTCACGACCACAGCTCATGTTAAAGAGGAATCAATACAAGTATGCTAGGCTAGTAGTAAGATGACATGGTGATCTACATTCTCAATGAATTACTTTATCTTTACTTTACTGATAGAACCCAGAGAGAAGCAGAGAGGCAGGGAATGATTGTAGGTGGAAGATTATTGTAAAGACTGATTCAATTTGTCCCCCTCAACAAAGTTGGCTACATTTCAGTCTCTGTATTCTGTCTATGTATGCAATTTCTACACACTCGCCACGCTTTGCCCAAGAGAAAGTCTGCAGTCGTCAATGTCGCTTTTTTATTTCATCGTTATTTTACCGACATTTCATTTAAACTGAAAACCAATCGCGCTATAGGATAAAAAGTGAAAGTATCCCACATTTACATAGTTTAAAAGGAAACAAAATGTCAGCCTTGAGGTTGCTCTGCATACCGTCTCATTATTGTGGGGCACAGTATTCAAGTGCAGTTCCTGCCATGTATGAATACACCAGTAGAATGAATACCGCTTGCTGCACAATACCTGCTGACAGAATATTGAATCGTTTAGTTTTTTATCGGGACGGGAGCAAATACTTTCAGTCATGATCCCAGGTGTATCTGTATTATTCTTATCACTGTAACGCTGATTTGCTAAAACTGTAAAAAAAAAAATACAGATATTTTAAGTGAGGCGCTCAATGTCATGTTCACCCCCAGCTGTCATTAATTAGCATCAACTAATAACAGCCAGCTAGTCGGACTGTCCTTCATGTGTGTCGCACACGACAGTGTTTGGGAAGCTCCGACCACACAGGCTGGAACATCTTGAGGAGTGGTGACATTGTCTTTGTTTTCGTCTCCTAGAGGAAAGCGTACGCACGCACGCGCACACAGACACACACACACACAGACACACAAACACACCCTTTTAACAGTGACTGCCCACTGAGACACGACAACAACACGCTAACGTCTCCCCGGTACTGAAGCCAACTCTTTTCAGCTAACCACTTTCTAGTTTAGGTCCAAGGATTTCTTTGCCGACTAGAACTAGAGTGTTCGCCAATTGACTTTACAAGGTTATGACGTACGCCTGTGAGTCACTGATGCATTCTGACTGTCCACTGAAGGGTTTTTCGTGCCGGCGTACTTAAACATGTGACTGCTTGCTCTTCCGTGCTAGCTGTGGGCTAGTTGACTGTGTAAGCGTGTCGTGTTAGCGGCTAATGTAAAAAGGGCTTCATGAAATACATGGCGTTAATAGATCGGTTCTTCTGGCTTAGTGTTAACATATTGTACTGAGGCATACATTGGTCGTTTTGGAAATGACACCTGAAAACCTGATAGTGTTGAAATAAAATAAACATGAAAATAAACTGGGAACATTTACTTGTTGTTTACTTGCTGTTACCACTGCTGGAAGATGAGGCTCTGCTGACACGAATTGCCCTATAAACTGAACAACATATTGAATTTGTATTTCGGTATTTACCACATGTGTCATGGCAATTGTATAATACAAACTAGATGTAAACACCTAGACGTGCCGAGTCATATGGACCTATGAGTCAAATAAATGTACAACATTGTTAAGCTACTGTCCACAAATTCATCCTACATATTCAAGTAACATAATTTCATTCATAATGTAAAGAGAAATGTCATAGTTCATAGTTTTATTATATGAATTAGTAATGTAATTACTCCAGCTCCATCCACAGACAGAACTGGGTGCTTACCTACCTAATAAAGGAGCTTACGTTTAAAATAAAGAGATTTCCTTACGCCCTCCAAGTAGTTTAAATCTAAGGGGTAACAATTTGGTCCAGACTTAAGGCCTTAGCGTAATTTAAATGGATCAGTAGCTATATAACCTACACTAAATCGTTGTCTAAGCCAGAGCAGTCCGTCTGTTATTCTTCCTCATTCACCTTCTGTGTTTTATTTCTGTCACGATAGCAAAGCGGTAAGATTTGAGAGTGTATTGCTCTGGGACAGCAACTGTTAAATCACCAGTAAATGTCTTCATATAGAGTTAGAGACAGTGCAGTGCAGTAATGGTGTCTCAGTTCAAACACGTTAAGAGGAATATGTATTGTTCGCGTATACACATACACATATACACTCTGACTGGCCTTGGGTCATTTTGCAGTGTACAAATGACTTGCGACTGTAATGGTTTAACATTTAATCCTTCTTTTACCCGCTTTTAAATAAATGTAAAAAATCGAATTCAGTGCCTTTTCAGCTAGAAAATATGCAAATATGCAAGTGTCGTTTAGTTAATGGGACGCACATTGGTATAAAACTGAACAGATTGTTAAAAACGTGTTTTGTTAAAACCCCATAAAATGTATATAACCGCAGAATATATAGTGTCTCATCATGAGTTAAGTTAGCTAACGTTTGCTCCATTGGTTACTTTCCAAATAATTGCCCTAATCAATAATTGCACATAATTGTCTATAAAAATAGGTTGTCGTTTAGTTTTTCTGCAGTAAGTTCAGTCGTATGTGAGACTAAACCGCTATTCGAAGACAAAGCGCACTGGTACCGTGCATCCGGCCATTCCATTGAGTCTTTCTGCGACTTACAGAAGCAGCGTTTTTCTAAGGACACACATTATTATTACTGGTTAGCATCCAGCGCATAGTTGATAGTGATCTAGTTAGTATGGCGGTGTTGTCTCTGTCTCCGGCAAGGTCATCTGTCAACGCACAGACCGCGCTCCAGCTGCACTTGGAACTAGGATATGTGTGAAGCTGGCGGTAAACTTTGTGACGCTCAGAGGAAAACTCCCCGAGGCTCACCCTTCATCCCAGGTATCCGTCCTTTCCCCCTCTGTGATCTCCCCGGCGTGGGGGGATTTGACGGAGGCTCTCGCGGGCGCTCTCCCCCGTGAACGCTGTCCGACACCCATTCTGATTAATGTCCGCGGCGACAACGATTCACACGCTCGGCGGAGCGCTCAACGCCGGACCGGTGATAGTGCGGGGCCCGGCCGACCGTGAAGGGCTGGATCCTTTGTTACCGACGCAGTCCGGGACGGTTTCTCAGGTTACTGTACTCTCTCACTCCTTGATCCACTCGGCGTTCTGCCGCGCTTTGCTATTGACACATCGTACAACAGAGCACTGGGAGGAAGAACTAGGACCGCCACATTCACCGGGATAATAGAGTCTGCAAGATGTTTTCGTCAAACGTTTTCCTGTTACCAATCCCAAAAGTACAGGTGTAGAACATGACTTTAGTAAACGATAGGAGGGGCTTTTCTCTAGCATGGACTCTCTCGTTTTCCTCTAAACCCTCTCTCGCTCTGGCCCAAGGTCAGTTCTAGATCATGCCGTATATATCACATGAAGCTTGTCCACAGCATCCTCCTCGCAGCTTCCTCCCCCCGTGCACCCGTTCTCCCTCAGACCCCTGTCAGCCTGTTGAATGACATTGATCGGGCCGTCTAACTTATTGCCCTGCTTTCCGTCTCCTACCTCCGGAAGGAAGTGAGATGTGGCATGCGGCTCTCTGGGAAGCATCCTAAACGGAGCCACGTAGGGCTCTACATGGGACCACGGGCCCATTGAAAGCAGTGCGCACTCGCACGAATAGGGTTCCATTTGTGAAGAGTCTCCATAAGGCGTCATTACACAGGGCTAATCTTCCAGCAGGAACCAGATTAGATCACACTGCAGCAAATTGAATCCTCCCCCCGGTCTTCTTCGGTCCCGAACTCAACCCGGTGACATGTATGGTCAGCGCCGATGGGATCGGCCCGGGGCTGAGGCTGGGGCGGTGCCGGGCGGGCTTGGGGCTGGGATTAAGGTTTGTGAGGGGGCCTGAGAAGTGGGCTGGAATTAACATTAGACCATACTGATCTGAGATGTCACGTTGGGCTACAGATGGGCTTCTCCGCCGACTCATATGGTGTAGTGATATTTCGACCTGCTACAATTTTGTCAGTAAAACGCTTGTATCTTTGAGCTGTTCTAGAAATACTGAAATGTCTTCCCCGGGCCCTATGTTGGCTGTTTGGGACGCACGGTGAGTCTGCATGGTGCCAGGACCACCTCGTATGTCCTAATGAGAGCCATGAGAACGGTATTGGGCCGACACTATGGGGGAAACATGCAGCGAGGAATTACACTGGAGCTTGATCCAATTAGCGGTTCCTTAGCGCAGCCAGATAGCCTTGTTAGCCTTTTTAGCCATTCCCATTGCGTGGATATGGATAGCTCACGGCGTGGGTATCTCCTCTACACTGTATTTAGACGTTTGCGTCGTGTGGTTCGTTTCAGGTATTGAAAGTTCTAGGGCGGCGTTCTGTTTTGTTCTGTATGCAGATCTGCGAGCCCAGTGAGCTGTTCGAACCGTAACTTCGTCGTTTTAGGTGTGAACTTCATCTGAGCTCAATTATTTCCGTCGACAAATTCATATAATCTCGGCTTTCATGTCAGTTCTTCCTGAACAGAGTCGTGACATGTGAAAGGCGTACCTGCCTCTGGTAAGTAAGTGGGGCTGCTATCTGTCTGACCCCAGATCATTTCAGCAAATCATCTCTCATCCTCCAACCCCAGTTCCCCTTCTCCAACAACTAGCATCCCTTCAGATGGCCAGTAGGCAAGTTGAGGTTAATCGCCTCCATTTTCTCTTCTTCCTGTCCGCTCCTCCTCCATCCGTCCTACGGCCGTTTACAGCCGAGTGACATTAGCACGGGAAACACGAAAGTGTTTGACATTTGGCGGCTAATATGTTTGGGTTTTTTCGAAAGAAAAGAAGGAGAAAAAACGTTAAAGAACAAGCACATAAATCAAATGGCAAATGGCATATTTAGGCCGGGGGCAATGTCTTGAATGGGAAAGCACCCTGTGAATAAATGAATTGTTTTAAAGCGGCGCTCGGACTAATGAAATAATAATGTATCCCTGTTTGGCTCAGGAGGTCAACGCTCACTTATAATAGGTCGTTCTATCAAACCCGGAGGCGTGACTGTGCTCTCCTCTCATCTGCGTTCGCCGTTCCTCCGGTGAGCGCCGAGCACGCAAATGTGGCCGTCCGCGTTCACCGCTCCAACTGTCAGGAATTGGACATGTCCTACTGAGGTCTATATGACATAGAGCTTTGTGTCCATAGCAACCCACCGTTGTGTTCTGCTATTTGAACAGGTGCTCTTCAAATCACGTGTGCTTTAAACACTTTGATGGCACGGGTTTTACTCGGTGTTCTTGTTTCTTGGCTTTTTAACGTTCCGACATTGTGTCATTCCCTTGGTTGGGATAAACCCGGGGGAAGGTTGCATTTGTCACACAGAAACTCATATTATTATTACATTGTTTTCTATATTTTCTATATTTTGTATATTTTCTTTCCCTCCATCCACCTTCCGTTCCTCCATACTTATTTTCCTCTATGGTTCCTAAATGTTAGCGTATTCCCTGAATAGGGTGCTAATTCTCACCAGAGCCCTAAAAATAAGGTAGTGCACTATTTAGGACATACCCAGTGTGTGTCTGTTTATTCGTTTTGAGTGACAGGTGACATATTTAGCCCGAGCAAGTGGAATGGGAGAAGTAATGTGGTTCCTGCTGCACGGAAAAAGTCAGTGTGTGTGTGTCTGTGTGTGTGTGTGTGTGTGTGGGGGCGGTGTGTGTGTGGGGGCGGTGTGTGTGTGGTGGTTTGGGTGTGGTGGTGGTGTGTGTGTGGGGGTGTGTGTGTGGTGGTGATGTGTGTGTGGTGGTGTGTGTGTGGGGGCGCTGTGTGTGTGGTGGTTTGGGTGTGGTGGTGGTGTGTGTGTGTGTGGGTGGTGTGTGTGTGGAGGTGTGTGTGTGGGGGTGGTGTGTGTGTGTGTGTGTGTGTGTTTGTGTGTGTGTGGTGGTGTGGTGATGGTGTGTGTGTGGTGTTGGTTCGGGTGTGGTGGCGTCGACACAACCTGATGTAGGCGTCGAGGTGGTGGTCATGTGACCCGGGGGACTATTCCTCTGGGTTCACCAAACGACGGAATTGCTTTCTGCAGAGACCTTCAATTGAGATAAAGGTAAACATCGGCTGTACCCCCCCCCCCCCGCGCACCTCAGCCGAACACATAAACACACACGCCCCCCTCGAACCCCCTGTACCCAATCGAAAGCTCCGTGATCCGTAAAAGGTATTATTGCCCAAGCCAAAGGAATAGGACAGCGTTCATCAGACGGGGCAACGTGGCCCTTCTCTCTTCATACGTTCAGCAGAGGCTACAACGGCCGACTTCCTCAACTTCTGACCCCGAGGAACGTCTCCGACTAGGCTATAGATGCATGGGAGACGGAAGATTTAGAACAAGTGTCGGCACACAAATATATCTCTGTTTTGAAAGCTCTAGGCACTTCCTGTAATGCTTGTGAGCACTTCCTGGTTACCCTTGTTTGGGAACAATTGCTCAGACCAAATGTTATTTCCGAAATTGATACGGTCTTTAAGTTTGTTCGTGTCTACAGTGAACCGTCGAGAAATGTTTTCTATGACTGAATACTTGGGCGGAAGTTTTTAAAAAACAAAAAAGAACCTAGTCAGGAATCACTAATGGTCTTTTTGACATCTGTGCTCACATTTGAATATTCATGACAACATTAGCAGCACATTCTAATTAACAAATAAACCTCCTTACCCGTTCATGCAGGACCCGTTTCTGCATAAAAGACCCACTGGGGTGGCCTCCAAAATGGCCCGTTCTCGCTAAAACAGTCACTGGATTAGCATAAAAACAATTGGCTCTTTTTGCTTAAGTATCTACTCGGGGTGACATCCAGAATGGCCCCCAATGGCTCTGATCACAGTAGTGAACTATAGAGAACATGGAGTAGACTATCTCCGGTGTATCGGAGGTCATGCAGAGACACACAACGCCCATTGGCTCTGATCACAGTTGTGAACTATAGAGAACATGGAGTAGACTATCTCCGGTGTATCGGAGGTCATGCAGAGACACACAACGCCCATTGGCTCTGATCACAGTTGTGAACTATAGAGAACATGGAGTAGACTATCTCCGGTGTATCGGAGGTCATGCAGAGACACACAACGCCCATTGGCTCTGATCACAGTAGTGAACTATAGAGAACATGGAATAGACTATCTCCGGTGTATTGGAGGTCATGCAGAAACACACAACGTCCATCGATACACTTTCGTTTCCTGACCTTCCCTCCACTGGACCTTGGCTCAGCAACACTAAGCATTATGGGTAAATGGGGTCCGACGCTATCCCGCCATTTGCAGAAAAGAGCCAGGCTGGGTTTATTAAAGCGCACAGCGTCGGTTGAACTCATTTGGTGCTCACTGGGTTGCCCCGGCGTTCATGTCCTCCGAGCTTCATCAGCCCAGCCTCACCGGGCGCGCTCGAACACGCTCCGAATCAGACACACTCCGGGCCGCACTCAGGGACTTGGAAATCAAACCTCGCAGCCGAGAATCGGAGTGATACCTCTACGCTCAGGGACAGAGTCAGCTCGCCGTGCTGAAAACGAAGAAGAAGAAGGACGAGAGAGAACGGAGTGTCGGGTTATTAGGGAGAGAGATGGGCGACGCCACCACTTCTCAAGGACAAACGGCTAATTACAGGAGTGACGGAAGAACGTATCTTCTGGTAATATCTAAGGGCAGACCAAATGACTAGCTTACTGTAGGTGCAGTTAAAATAGACGATGGAGGGGAGGGTTAGCGAATGCATAGAGGAAACGAAGGACGGTCGCCGTCTCGAGGACGTTCGGTTAATTAAACGCCAGTGTGACACCCGTCCCACGTTCATATCAAATGGGGGGACTCGTTTGCAAAGAGGGGTTGGGTTGGAATATGTTTTGTTATTCGCAAAAGTGCCAGACTAATATACTAAGTAAAACATTTTGTAACCCTTTCATTAGGTTGTTTTCCGTGCACATCTTAGTTGTAAAATTGTCGTACCGTCAAATCCAGGCAACTGTGCAGTGCACAGTATTCAGGGAACCATTTCTGGCTCAACAGCGCCACTTTTACAACCAGTGTGCAACAGAGGGATGGGCGCATCTTTAACACTGTGGCGCTGCTGCGGCCGATCGAGGCAAATGAAGTGGGAGTCGTGTAAAGTCAGGGGGCGCATCATTCCCACGCCTGCATAACGTATTCAAATGGACGCCGGTTCTGTATGGAAGCTCCACACCAGCGGTTGCTTGGCGCCGTACTGACCCGCTTGCAAAGCCGATCCCCTGCTGACGAGCCAGATTTGGACAGCTGATGATTAGGGGAGAGAATATGTTGTGGCTACTGCACGGCTAATCCGTGTGGATTACAGAGATGTGTCAGTGAGCCAGTTAACTAAGATTGGGTCTCACTGGGGAGCATCGTCCCCCTCCCCTACCGGTCCATTCCCTTACCCCCCCACCCCCTCCCCCCGCCCAACCGACCAAACCGACAGATCTTAAACCATCTACGCCGACAGCGTTGATTCTATTTTGGCATACGGGATTGTCACTGTCCGGAGACAAAGAAATAAGTCAGATATGAATATAGCCAGAGATACATTGTACATATGCCCGCGAGTAGTCTGAGATGTCCGAGATACAATATGGTAGAGAACGTCTAGACTGTATCCGATCATTCTAAACATCATGCCTGCAGTCGCCTTATCTCAGCTGAAGCCGGAATATATTCCGTATGTAGGCAATAAATCTGCCTGGTCAACGGAGCCTGCTGCGAATGTCCTGGGTGACATGGTGTAAATGTTCATGTGATATTCTCTATTGCTTCTGTATTCTGGAGCGTCCCTCTTACAGACATACAGCCCTCCTGCATCAATGACAATAACAGTAAAACATAATACATGACACTTATATAGAGCTTCTCAGAGACCGCAGGGGGTCAGATCGACAAGAAATGTCGAATGTTATCTGTGTCTTCCAGTTAAACATGCATGGATCTTCTTGTCCAGACCTATAGCATAAAAAGAGCTCTATAAACCTACAGTAAAAACAGAGCTGTATAAACCTACAGTAAAGACAGAGCTGTATAAACCTACAGTAAATACAGAGCTGTATAAACCTACAGTAGAGACAGAGCTGTATAAACCTACAGTAAATACAGAGCTGTATAAACCTACAGTAGAGACAGAGCTGTATAAACCTACAGTAGAGACAGAGCTGTATAAACCTACAGTAAATACAGAGCTGTATAAACCTACAGTAGAGACAGAGCTGTATAAACCTACAGTAAATACAGAGCTGTATAAACCTACAGTAGAGACAGAGCTGTATAAACCTACAGTAAATACAGAGCTGTATAAACCTACAGTAGAGACAGAGCTGTATAAACCTACAGTAGAGACAGAGCTGTATAAACCTACAGTAAATACAGAGCTCTATAAACCTACAGTAAAAACAGAGCTGTATAAACCTACAGTAAAGACAGAGCTGTATAAACCTACAGTAAATACAGAGCTGTATAAACCTACAGTAGAGACAGAGCTGTATAAACCTACAGTAAATACAGAGCTGTATAAACCTACAGTAGAGACAGAGCTGTATAAACCTACAGTAAATACAGAGCTGTATAAACCTACAGTAGAGACAGAGCTGTATAAACCTACAGTAAAGACAGAGCTGTATAAACCTACAGTAAATACAGAGCTGTATAAACCTACAGTAGAGACAGAGCTGTATAAACCTACAGTAAATACAGAGCTGTATAAACCTACAGTAAAGACAGAGCTGTATAAACCTACAGTAAATACAGAGCTGTATAAACCTACAGTAGAGACAGAGCTGTATAAACCTACAGTAAATACAGAGCTGTATAAACCTACAGTAGAGACAGAGCTGTATAAACCTACAGTAGAGACAGAGCTGTATAAACCTACAGTAAATACAGAGCTGTATAAACCTACAGTAGAGACAGAGCTGTATAAACCTACAGTAAATACAGAGCTGTATAAACCTACAGTAGAGACAGAGCTGTATAAACCTACAGTAGAGACAGAGCTGTCTGTGGCGCACGTCTGTGGCACACATCTGTCTGTGCTACACATCTGTCTATGGTACACATCTGTCTGTGGCACACATCTGTCTGTGGCACACATCTGTCTGTAGCACACATCTGTCTGTGGCACACATCTGTCTGTGGCCCACATCTGTGGCACACATCTGTCTGTGGCCCACATCTTTCTATGGCCCACATCTGTGGCACACATCTGTCTGTGGCCCACATCTGTGGCACACGTCTCAGCCTCTCAGCCATCATCAATCCCACTAAAGGAAGGTCAATGGGCCCTGTGTCCATTGGTTCTAGCCTAAGTGGTGCTATTTGCTCCATTCATTCACGACGAGGGGAACAAGGGCAGACCTCACCCTCACCTGAAGCAACCTACACTCCCAACCACCCACACACACACCCACACACACACACACACCCACACACACACCCACACACACACCCATACACCCCCCACAAACAAATAACCAGCATCTTGTATCCTGTCGTTCGTTGCAAATTGGCAAACAAAAAAAAACTCTAGCCTGGGACATATTAGGAGAAAATAGTCTTTAAAGAGAACCATTTATTTAAATCCCATCTGACAGAGTGGAATCTATGATCCCGTTTCACTCCTCCTTGAGAGGAGTAGAGGGACATGGGAGGAGAGTGGAGCAGCATAACGGAAGGAGGGATTGGGGAGAGAGGGGTGTTGAGAGAGGGGATGGGCAGAACATGGGAGGGGTGGAGAGAGGGGAGGAGTGGAACATGGGAGGGGTGGAGAGAGGGGAGGAGTGGAACATGGGAGGGGTGGAGAGAGGGGAGGAGTGGAACATGGGAGGGGTGGAGAGAGGGGAGGAGTGGAACATGGGAGGGGTGGAGAGAGGGGAGGAGTGGAACATGGGAGGGGTGGAGAGAGGGGAGGGGTGGAACATGGGAGGGATGGGGAGAGGGGAGGAGTGGAACATGGGAGGGGTGGGGAGAGGGGAGGAGTGGAACATGGGAGGGGTGGAGAGAGGGGAGGAGTGGAACATGGGAGGGGTGGAGAGAGGGGAGGAGTGGAACATGGGAGGGGTGGAGAGAGGGGAGGAGTGGAACATGGGAGGGGTGGAGAGAGGGGAGGGGTGGAACATGGGAGGGATGGGGAGAGGGGAGGAGTGGAACATGGGAGGGGTGGGGAGGGAGGGGATGGGCGGAACATGGGAGGGGTGGAGGGAGGGGAGGGGTGGAACATGGGAGGGATTGGGAGAGAGGGGAGGGGTGGAACATGGGAGGGATTGGGAGAGAGGGGAGGAGTGGAACATGGGAGGGGTGGAGAGAGGGGAGGAGTGGAACATGGGTGGGGAGGGAGGGGATGGGCGGAACAGGGGAGGGGGGGAGAGAGGGGAGGAGTGGAACATGGGAGGGGGTGGAGAGAGGGGAGGAGTGGAACATGGGAGGGGTGGAGAGAGGGGAGGAGTGGAACATGGGAGGGGTGGGGAGGGAGGGGATGGGCGGAACATGGGAGGGGTGGAGAGAGGGGAGGGGTGGAACATGGGAGGGATTGGGAGAGAGGGGAGGGGGTGGGCGGAACATGGGAGGGGTGGAGGGAGGGGAGGGGTGGAACATGGAACATTTGTACGCATTTGGTGAGTGAAAGGACAGATGACTGTAAGAGATAGCAGACAGAGAGATGGAGAGACAATTAGAGAGAGAGAGAGAGAGAGAGAGAGAGTTGAGTTTTAAAAACACTTTATTGAGTTCTACGAACTCACAACACCACAACTACAAACAAACACACAACATAAACAACAACACAAGAAACCCACAATTTAACAACACAACACTCTCTGAATGCCCCAGGTAGCCATGCAACACTCAGTGTCCCCAACCAGTTTCTCCAGTAGGCATTGTCCGCCCTAAGTCGTAGCACGTAGTTTGCATCACTCCCCAGATACTCATATGAGCCAATAAAGTCATTGGACACAGCACATGGTTGGTATAGGTTGTACATGGGTATCCAGTGTTTGTTCATGCGCTCCACGTCCTTTACCAGTACAGACTCTGTAAATGTTCTGTAGTTCCCAGTGACTACTTTAGCCTTCGTTTGGCCCTTTCTGTAGTGTCTGACAGTCTCTTTAGGCTTCAGGGAGGACAGGAAGAGCAGGTTCCTCTTGTGGCCCATCTCAATGTTGACCTTGTCCAGAGTGCCACTCAGGACTTTGCGGACCCTCTTGCAGGCTGTGTAGGCCACCTTGGTGGCATGATGGTAGAGAACACAGTGCTCATTGTTCAACAGGATGTGCTGCAGTATGCTCTTCCTGACGATCACAGTAAACACCAGCAATACAGACAGCCCCATGGCATCTGTCTTTGCTAGTGTGGCACGCCCATTCAGCAGCATTGACCTTATCATTGTGAGTTTCTTACAGACAGACCACATAAAGTTGAATAAAAAATAGGGAAAAAACTGAAAATAGATATATGAAGGAACCCAAAACGGAGGAAACACCCAGTGAAGCCCACAACACATAACTACCTCATTTTCCTTCTTGCTTTCCCACGAGCACTACGACTTTTAGCTGCCGACACAGCCGTGACAATTTTCCTCAACCGGAAACGCTTTTTAGAGCTCAGCTCCTCCTCCCCCACTGTTTTCTGCAGCACCCTTGCAGACCTCGCAAACTTCTCCTCGTCAAAGTAGTTAGATAGTTTTACAGATTTCCCAAACGTTACATCCAGAAACTCATTCACTTCCTCAAGTGAGTAAAGGTCATCACCACCTCCTGCTGAGACTTCATCCGGGCCATCAGTGATGTCATCCTCCTGCTCTTCTCCCTCAGCAGCCAATGACTCCTGACTTCCCCCTGCCACACTCCAAACCACACCACCGGTCTTTTCACCACTACTACTACTACAGGGCACCTCTACAGTCTGGGAAACCAGAACCTCCTGGCCCTCCAACACACCAATAGTGCTAGCCATCTCCAGCACTGCCTGATCAATCACCCCCCCACCACTACTACTGTATTTCCCTTCCACCACTACTACACCATCATTCACCACATTTTTAGCCTGTTGCCCATTTAAACCCTCACTAGCTACTACTAACAACTGAGCAGCCTGCTCATCCCGGTTTCCACTCAGGTCCACCTGCTGCACTACTGGCTCATCAGCCCCCGTACTAACTGGTACAGCCACCACAGGAGTCACTTGTACTCCACTTGTATTCTTATCATTATGTGGGCACGCCTGACGTTTATGTCCGACATCCCCACATTCAAAACACCGTTGGCTGCCTGTACTGGCATACGCCATATACAGCCGCTCTTCATATTTAACTTTGAATGATAACTCCAAAGTCTGTTCAGGTGAGTCAAGGAACATAAATACCTGTCGCCTAAACGACATTACTCTCTTTAGGTCCGGGTGTTTACACCCCAGAGGGACCATTTTAAGTGAACTGGCGAACTTGCCATATCGCGCTAATTCGCGAGTTAACAATTCATCTGGGATGAATGGAGGCACGTTGGAAATTGTAACCCGCGTTGACGGCGCATACAGCGGCGTTACCTGATACAACATCCCGTTTATCAGCACACCGTGCTCAACCAATATATGCACCAGGCGTTCCTCCTTTAAAAACACCACCACTGCCTTATTCATACGGGATGCAGACGATACATAATCAAATCCTACCTTTTCCCCAACGGCGACCAGAACTTCCTCCACCGTGATAGTTGCGTCTGTAACGCACCTTAATCCATGCCGCAACGACAAGGACGGCGTCCCCAACCGGGTCGCCATCCCAACACTCTACGGTAATCTCCAAGAGAATAACCCTCCAAAGTCACGAAAAAAGAAAACTTAAGGAAGAAATCAAATCCCAAAGAACAACGCTAACAAACAAAAAGTTTGTTAGCAGTTAGCACTCTCCAGCACACACGCTCCCAGCACACGCCCACACTCCCAGCATGCAGTGAGAGAGAGAGAGAGAGAGAGAGAGAGAGAGAGAGAGAGAGAGAGAGGGAAGGAGTCACAGGTAGAATTAAATAAAGAGTCAAGAATCTTTTAAACAACCTCCTCTTATTCAACTCAGAGAAACGTCAGCCTCTCTGCCGGGGGAATAGGGACCATCAGTGCATCTCAAACCTCCTCTCAGCATCTCATTGAACCGCAATGTATTGCGGTTACAGCATCACCGCTTCCAGCTACAGCATCACCGCTTCCCTTCTGCACGGCAACACGGATATGTCATTTTGTGTCTCGCTATTACGTTCTGCTCAATCATACGCACACATCATGGCGGAGTCATATGATACCGTATGTGGTTTGTCTCGCTCTCTCTGTTCTCCCGGTATTCCCGGAAATCCATCTGTCCCTCGGAAATAAAATCTCAGCCACCCATCACGGATCCAACTGCCTCGCGAAAGGGGAAAACGACGTGTGGCTAAATGGCTAAACGTTTAACGTTTTAGGACCCGAATGAAACATGGAATATATATTTGTTAAATGATCTCCGGGAACTTCGCTGTCGGGTTCACCGGTTTGAAACAGTGTTCATGGAGCTCTGTAGATCACCATCAGTGAACAGTTGGACGCCGTCTGCCATTTGGGGAGTTCACCTCAGACACAGAGATTTACGTGGGGAGAGGGAGCATGTTTATTCTGGTCCTTCTAACTCTCGCTCCATCCTCTTTACCTCTCCCCCTCCCCATCTGCCCGTCTCCCCGTCCGTCTCCCACCCGTCCCTCCATCTCTTTCTCTCTCTCCGTCCTGCCGTACCATCTTGATGCTGTGCTCTGTTCACTTTAAGGTCGTTTTTTCGCCGTATAATTTTACCCTTGGGTACGCTCGAGTAGAGTTTATAAGAGCGGCCATCATTTTAAACACTTGTTTCAGGCGTCATTTCTCCCTGGGTTTATCGGTGTCTTTCGCACTGCCGTGGTGATGGACTGTTAATAATGAAGACATGGGGAGATGCATAGAGGAGAATGACATTCTGGGGGCATTCTGGAGACATTCTGGAAGCATTCTGTGGGCATTCTGGGGGCATTCTGGGGGCATTCTGGAGGTATTTGACATGGCCCTACCTCCACACAGTGTTTAATAGTAGGGTGACACTGTTTACTCCATGTTGTGTGTACTGGTAGTGACATTATGTTTACTCCATGTTGTGTGTACTGCTAGTGACATAATGTTTACTCCATGTTGTGTGTACTGGTAGTGACATACTGTTTACTCCATGTTGTGTGTACTGCTAGTGACACTATGTTTACTCCATGTTGTGTGTACTGCTAGTGACACTATGTTCACTGCTCAGGTAGTGTTTTGTCGACACCATTGTGTGACTGGATTACAGTGTATTAATCCTTAATCTGTCTGGACAAAGCCACTGTCAGCATAACAGAGGAGATTATCCAGTATCTCCACTGTGGTCAGTCTGTTTCCAATGCTGACTGAACTCCCATCCAGACCAGTCCACTTCTAAATCTGACTGAACCCATTTCCAGAATATTCCACTTCTGAATATGACTGTAGAACCCCTGTTCCCCCAAGCCAGGTACACTTCCGCTCTACTTCTGCATTATATTATAGTTATGTAATAATATCTGTAGCATTTTATTATAGCTATGTAATAATATCTGTAGTATTTCAGCTTGTTCCCTTCCCCAGTTCTATCTTCATACATCCGATGAGTAACTTTATCAGATGGATCTGACTCTAATAGAAATAACTAAATCTATAGCACTAGATCAATCGTCAAATCCTTGTTATCCGGCTAGCAAATGTAGGTTCAGGTTGTTGGTGTTATTGTCACGGATCTGATCCAGGATCCTTCCCTCTTTTCCATCCCGTCCATAATGTTACCAATGGGTCACTGTCAGCACAGGTTGTGTGACATCTGCACTGTCCTGTACGAAAGATGCTTGGGATTAGATCACATGGACGTAACCACAGCAGAGACAGAGACAGCAGAAACGGGGAGGGCAGAGGGAGGGCAGAGGGAGGGCAGAGGGAGGGCAGAGGGAGGGCAGAGGGAGGGCAGAGGGAGGGCAGAGGGAGGGGAGGGCAGGGGGAGGGGAGGGCAGAGGGAGGGGAGGGCAGAGGGAGGGGAGAGGGAGGGGAGAGGGAGGGCAGAGGGAGGGCAGAGGGAGGGCAGAGGGAGGGGAGGGCAGAGGGAGGGCAGAGGGAGGGGAGGGCAGAGGGAGGGCAGAGGGAGGGGAGGGCAGAGGGAGGGGAGGGCCGAGGGAGGGGAGAGGGAGGGCAGAGGGAGGGGAGGGCAGAGGAAGGGGAGGGGAGGGCAGAGGGAGGGGAGGGGAGGGCAGAAGGAGGGCAGAGGGAGAAAGAAGGCAGAGGGAGGGGAGAGGGAGGGGAGGGCAGAGGGAGGGGAGGGCCGAGGGAGGGGAGAGGGAGGGCAGAGGGAGGGGAGGGCATGACTTTAGTGACTCTTTAATGCTCCCTGGTGGTGTATCGAGAAACCCTGTGACAGAGTTCAGACATATCAGGGTTGTTGTGGTTCAGTACCCACTGTGTCTTTACTGTCTGTGTCTGTACTGCCTGTGTCTGTACTGTCTGTACTGTCTGTGTCTATACTGTCTGTGCCTATACTGTGTCCGTACTGTCTGTGTCTGTACTGTGTCTTTACTGTCTGTGTCTGTACTATGTCTCTACTGTCTGTGTCTGTACTGTCTGTGTCTGTACTCTCTGTGTCTATACTGTGTCTGTACTGTCTGTGTCTGTACTATGTCTGTACTGTCTGTGTCTGTACTGTCTGTGTCTGTACTGTCTGTGTCTGTACTGTCTGTGTCTGTACTGTCTGTGTCTGTACTGTGTGTTTCTGTACTGTGTCTGTACTGTCTGTGTTTGTACTGTGTCTGTACTGTGTCTGTACTGTCTGTGTCTGTACTGTGTCTGTACTGTGTCTGTACTGTCTGTGTCTGTACTGTCTGTACTGTCTGTGTATGTACTGTCTGTGTCTGTACTGTGTCTTTACTGTCTGTGTCTGTACTGTCTGTGTCTGTACTGTCTGTGTCTGTACTGCCTGTGTCTGTACTGTCTGTACTGTCTGTGTCTGTACTG
Source organism: Dallia pectoralis (assembly GCA_029465975.1). Taxonomy (NCBI): domain Eukaryota; kingdom Metazoa; phylum Chordata; class Actinopteri; order Esociformes; family Umbridae; genus Dallia; species Dallia pectoralis. Next base: position 4,561,271 of record CM055759.1, read on the forward strand.
TCTGTGTCTGTACTGTCTGTGTCTGTACTGTCTGTGTCTACACTATCTGTGTCTAACACATAGATGACGTTATAGTCAGCAGGATACCAATCAACAGATCAACACGTACATGAGCAGGTGACAGAAGTTTCAGAACCACCCACAGAGGGAGGTTCCTGTGAGAACACTGCTAGAAGAACCGCATTGGACTGGAGGCAACACTAGGTGCTGTGTTTTAATGCCAGGTCTCTTATCACGGTTCTCCCATTTCCCAACTTGTGTCCGTCTGATCTTACCTACAAATCAGCGAGGACGGCAGAGTTGTCACATAGCCCTGTCCTATCGCCCACTCCGGAGAACCTGCCAGAACCCTCAGGCATCACATGTTCTGTACCCGACCAATGTCAAGGCTTCCATCACCGTAGGCAACGGTTGACAAGACGACAGACAAGGTCGGGGAGAGGTTTCTTGAGTGGCTCCAAACCAACACTTTTCTCTCTCTGTTTCTCTCTCATTATCCCCTCTCTAACTCTACCTTCCTCTACCTTCCTCTACCTCTCACTTCCTCGCTCACACGCAACCAGAGCTCAGATCTGTTTATGTCTCTTTACGTCTCTCGTGGCTTCCAACTCTCAACCTTTCTTTTTTCTTATTTTCTCCCATCATCTACCTCTATTTACCTCTCTTTTTCCCACTTTCTAACCTGTTTTATTATCTCACTCCAATATTCCATATCCCTCCTGTTATCTGTTCTCCTTCTTCCTCCTTCCATCTCCCTTTCTTCTCCATCGCCCGGCACCCTCTCTTAAGCACTGTTGCGTAGTAGAACGAAAGTGCCCAACTCCTCCTCACCGTGTTAGCAGAGGAAGAGCGTGAGGAGGAGCGTGAGGGTGTGTAGTGGGCGTGTCAGCCAGAGGCCTGTGTCCACAAGGGCGGGTCTTTCTCCACACCTGTCTACGGGGATAAGTGGTCTTGTCACTGGCCGAGCCAATCTGACGCTACGCTCAGTCAGACTTCATCCCCTGGTGGTGGCAACCCTCCACTTGTCCTTGAGTGCCTGCGACCGCTGTTATCTCCTCACCGGCAGCACTGCCCTCGTCTACGTCTCACACCGTCACAAATGGCAGCCTATTTTGTGGGCGGCGCCTGTATCGCCGAGGGTACCTAACCTTTATTGGTTAAGTATATTCTGTGCCATGCTCAAAAGTCCTAACCCAAGAGGGCGTCATTTTGGACGGTGTCTCTGAGCACATTGGCTCCAGAGCTTTGATTAGTCTTACCAGGTAGACCTGCTTTAGATCTATGGTTATTCCAACCTACCAGGTAGACCTGTTTAAATCTATGGTTAGTCCAATCTGATGGTAGACCTGCTTTAGATCTATGGTTAGTCTAACCTACCAGGTAGACCTGCTTTAGATCTATGGTTAGTCCAACCTACCAGGTAGACCTGTTTAGATCTATTGTTAGTCCAATCTGATGGTAGACCTGCTTTAGATCTATGGTTAGTCCAACCTACCAGGTAGACCTGTTTAGATCTATGGTTAGTCCAACCTACCTGGTAGACCTGCTTTAAATCTATGGTTAGTCCAACCTTCCAGGTAGACCTGCTCTTGAGCTCTAATTGATTCCAAACTATAAACCCGACACACCACAAGATCTAATGTGTCATCCCAGTGTGTTAGTGATCACATGACATGTGACAGTGAACAGTCAATGACATGTTCTATGACGTGTTACATGTTCTATACAGAGGCCTTAAGACAGGCTCATGTCACCTTTACCCAGTAGTCAATGTCAGTGTGTTTTGTCTGCTACATCTGTACCTGATGGCCTTTAAAATGAGCTGTAATCTCGCTCCACACCGAGCACAGGAACGTTTAGTCAGAACATGAACCATTAGGTTAGGAGGAGGAACGGTGGAGAAACAGATTAGATAGAAGCATTAATATCTACTTCATCTAAGGCCGGCATTAGCAAGGAGAATGAAAGAGAGAACAAGAAACGAGAGAGAGAGAGAGAGAGAGAGAGAGAGAGAGAGAGAGAGAGAGAGACTGAGAAACGAGAGGCCTGTGAGAGAGATATGACGGCAGATGGATTATCATTTGGACGGCACCTCGGAACACAAAGGAGGTTCTGGGGTATCTAATCAGCAACCCATTCAGAGCCGGGCGAAATGGCTCCCAAAAGCGTCGGGAGGCTCCGATATTACTCCCCCGTCATCAAACATTTAGACTTCATTACCCAGACCACGCTGGTCCTCGCCTTTCATTTTGTTCATTGAAACCGAACTATACTGAAATTGATGGGGATCATTCTCTTGTTAATTCGCAATTTGCATCATAACGGCACGGGCCGCTTCACTCTGGATGGCCCGGTATCCGGTGTCGGTGTGTGTGAGTCACTGTGGACCGTCGGAAAAAGTCCAATCCTGTTCTACAGCGTGGACCTTATCGTTTCGTAGTGCATGAACTTACGTTTTTACTCCTGATTTGGTTGAAAACAAATACTGGACGGGAGAAATGTAACACCTGTGAAATTCATGGAGAGAGCTTGTGTTGGCTTGTTTTTGTATTTATTATTATGATTACTCATCGGGTTCGCACATATCGGTTGCTTCATGGTGGAGTAGAAACACCAGCGGAACGATACTTGTGAAACAGCAGATGTTTAATTTCACACAGTGACGTTAAATACGGAAAAATACATGTGTCACGTTTGCAGTTTGCCCTTTAAGAGTGAGATCAATGAGGATTGTGCTAATTTTACCTGAAGCAGTGGAGGTTGAGCAGATCTGTGGAATGTTCTGGCTGAGTTGATGAGGGCATTGGGTACCAGGTGGTGACTCTGCTGATTCGTTGGTAGAAGAACCCACGTCAGGGGGGGGACCTGATCTGGGGTCTACTGGGAGACCTTGAGGCAGTATGGATCGTATCCTGTTTATGCGGCTGAGAGAAATCCATCCACTTTCTTTTGTCTTCGTGTGGATGTGAATAAAAATAGTAATAAACTCTGCATATTGGGTCACCACATTCCTTTCGCAGCGCCTTTTTAGCCACGCAGTGTGTTTCATGTGGATTGTTATGGGGTCCATTCAGTTTGAGGGGATAGGTTTTTAACAACTGTCTCTCTCTCTCTGTGTGTGTTTACCCCACCCCCGTGCCCCTGTCCTTTCCACAGCTAACCCAACAGGCCCGGCAGTGAAGGGGTACCCGGGTCCGTCGGAAGGGGTGTTCCGGGAGTCCAGTAGCACCACGGGCATGGTGGTGGGCATCGTGGCTGCCGCTGCCCTCTGTATCCTTATCCTCCTTTACGCCATGTACAAGTACCGGAACCGGGACGAAGGCTCCTACCACGTGGACGAGAGCCGCAACTACATCAGCAACACGTCGCAGTCCAACGGGGCGGTGGTGAAGGAGAAACCGCCCAGCGTCGCCAAGACTTCCGCGAAGAGCAAGAAGAATAAGGACAAGGAGTACTACGTGTGATCCAACGCCGTCCCCGGTTCTTCGGCGCCGCCCCGACCAGGGCCGGGTTGTTTCGGACTTTTATGAATCTGAAGAGACGAACCACGAGGGCCGAAGACCAACACAAAGTGTACAGTAACGAACAAGATTTAACAAAAACAAGAAAATAACATTTAGTCTTACATTTTACCTGAGACCAAGGTGGGTGGTTGTGGCGGTGAAAACTGGAAAGTTAAAAGGATTTAAAAAACGACAATTATTCCTTTAGATCTTCGATCCAAGCACACTGGACTATAAGAACTAGCACTTGGGTGACGGCAGTACTGGACTATAGAGTTCTGGACTATACAGTACTGGACTATACTGATGATTGGAAGGAGGTTCTGGACAGTTGGGCGAGCTGCAGAATCTAATAATCAACCCGAAAATCCTATGATTCACGAACCAACAAGCAGACTAGCCAGTTGTTCTGCTTGTTGCCAGGATATTTGTTTTCCATCGACAGGTTTCAGGTAACAGGAGAGGACAGATACGAGGGATAGATACAATATTGAAACAACAAAAAAATTGCAATGTTTTCATCTGCATATCCTGTGTGTTTGTGTTTCCTGGGACCTTTTCCATGAGAAAAAGACAGAACACAAAACGCATCGATAAATAAATTAATTCCAACACAGAGTGTGCGCCGACGTGGAGTGAAAGAAGAAGGGATTGGATCACGGGGTGACAGGCAAAAGTGAACAAGGAAGTTAAACAATTACGAAGCTACCTATACTGTATGTTTGATAAATCAGCCAAAGTATTTGCACTTTTTAAAGTGGCAGTGATGGCCGGACCACTGACTGAAAGAAAAAAACGTCAAAAGTGCAAAAAACAAAATGGCTTCCAATGAATCTCGGTTTATCTTCTGCCATTTGAGAAATCTGTATGCCTTGGTTTTCAACATGGGTGTGGAATCTGATGCAGCGGGTTTAACAGAACTCCAGAAGGAGACGTCAGAACGTTCTGGAACACCTCCATGCACGCGTATCTTAATACAGTTACAGTATGTTTATATACAGTACAATCACATCTATATGTGCTTTCTGGACTGTGACAAGTGGTGTTTTTTAGCCTGTTGTATAGACGATGACGCAAACTATATCTGCTCCTCCTCCAATCAATTTTTTGAATAAAAAACGAATTACAAAAAATGACAAAAAATACCAAATTAAATGTTATTAAGTGTTGCTAGGTATAGGCGATTTTACGACGACATTGATGCGAAATGCCATTTTTTTCTCAGTTGTATCATTTGATAAGTTCTTCCCCCTTCACATGTACGTTCCCGTAGACCGTTTACACTGACGCCAACCCAATCTATTTGATAATAGCCCAGCCCAGCCCAGTAGCAGACAGAACCTGTCCTAAAACAGTAGGAGGCGGTTGTGGAGAGCAGGAGCAAGATGATGATGATGATGAAGGGTGCAGGGTGAGGTCATTTCTCCAGGGTATCACTGCCTTTCTCCCAGTTCCTGCCGCTCACGGAGCCTGGGGCAGTAACAGTAAATACTGACTACTCCCCCATATTAGCCCGTCTACTAGCCCACAAACTGAGCCTGTGCGAGAACGAAGACATTAATTATGAATGATGATGATGATGTATGTTCCCAAGTCCTACAACATGACTGTCCAGTGTATGCTTGGGATGAGACAAACAAACGGTTGATGACCAATTGGGACAGAGAGAACATTTGAATCGATTGTGTGTTTGTGCTGTCCTCCTCCTCTCAGATATATTCCACTTTCCTGACAGCCTGATGTACTTGGAACGAGTATATGAGTTACCATGACCTATAAATAATTATGATTTCTAATTCTTCCGTTTGTTTCTTTTTTATTTCTACCCGGGCAATTTTTTCTACAGTATGTTATGTTTGAATTGTGACAATTTCTTTATTATTGACCTCAAAGTAAAATTTACTATGAAAAAATAGTTTTGAAAAATGAAATGAATAAATGAAATAAAATATTACCTAACTGAACTTCCGTCCGTTAATAACTTAATTAGAATATTGTGTGATTGCTACGTTAATGTTTATTACACAGTTGGGTTACTTTTGTATGCATTTTTGTTATCAGTATTCAAAATCAATCTAAATGTTCTGTATAATATCATTTAATTTTAACTAATCTACAGACTTAAAAATAAACTATAAGTGATTGCCCCTTTTTTGTATAGTTTCAACATGTTAAAAAAGAATGTAAAACCACGTTTCGTAGTATAATTTTAAATAGAAAAATTTTGACGGACGCCAATTTTTTGAGAAAAGTAGAATATCATGGATCAACAAAAGAAGATGCATAAATATTTGGGTCACTAACTGATTGTCACTGTTTCACTGGGGTCTGTTTTGTTTCCACTGCACACGGTAGCATAAAACAGTAGCACACCTCACCTGATAACATTTCTAACATTTGCAACTCAAGTTGGAATTGACACCATAGCCTATAGTGAGGTAGGACAGGAGGAGGGCGGGGCATAAGTGACAGTTGAGTGACAAGAATGATGATTGGACCAGAGCTCCAGATGAAACATGATGATTGGACCGTTGTGGGACTTGAAAAATACAGATGAAACATGGACCACAGATGTATTTCTATAAAGTGTGACTGACTGACTAGCTGCAGTAGGTTATTTTAGACGTTATGGGCAAAAGGGAGATTACATATTTGAAATGGGGTTAAGACGAGGAGGGGGAAGAACTATTTTTAGCAATGTATTTATCCAGTCTTTTCTGTTCTCGTTCTCTTTCCTCTCCTTGTCTTCTTTTGTCTCTTTTTCTTTTCCCTGATCTGAGCTTTTCTTTCACTCTGGCTCTTTTATCCCTCCATCTCTCTCATCCCACTTCCCTCTCTCTCTCTGATCTGTCCCCTTGTTTTATCTATTCTGTATGTCTCTCTCCCCCTCCCTAAATCTCTTATTTTTTTCTTTCCCCATCCCTGTATCTCTCTCCCCTCCCTGTATCTCTCTCCCCTCCCTGTATCTCTCTCCCCCTCCCTGTATCTCCCCCCCTCTCTGTATCTCTCTCCCCTCCCTGTATCTCTCTCCCCCTCCCTGTATCTCTCTCCCTCCCTGTATCTCTCTCCCCCTGTATCTCTCTCCCCCTCCCTGTATCTCTCTCCCCCTCCCTGTATCTCTCTTCCCTCCCTGTATCTCTCTCCCCTCCCTGTATCTATCTCCCCTCCCTGTATCTCTCTCCCTCCCTGTATCTATCTCCCTCCCTGTATCTCTCTCCCCTCCCTGTATCTCTCTCCCCCTCCCTGTATCTCTCTCCCCTCCCTGTATCTCTCTCCCCCTACCTGTATCTCTCTCCCCTCCCTGTATATCTCTCCCCTCCCTGTATCTCTCTCCCTGCCTGTATCTCTCTCCCCTCCCTGTATCTCTCTCCCCTGCCTGTATATCCCCCTCCCTGTATCTCTCTCCCCCTCCCTGTATCTCTCTCCCCTCCCTGTATCTCTCTCCCCTCCCTGTATCTCTCTCCCCCTCCCTGTATCTCTCTCCCCCTCCCTGTATATCTCTCCCCTCCCTGTATCTCTCTCCCCCTCCCTGTATCTCTCACCCCTCCCTGTATCTCACTCCCCCTCCCTGTATCTCTCTACCCTCCCTGTATCTCTCTCCCCCTCCCTGTATCTCTCTCCCTCCCTGTATCTCTCCCCTCCCTGTATCTCTCTCCCCTCCCTGTATCTCTCTCCCCCTCCCTGTATCTCTCTCCTCTGCCTGTATCTCTCTCCCCTCCCTGTATCTCTCTCCCTCCCTGTATCTCTCTCCTCCCTGTATCTCTCTCCCCCTCCCTGTATCTCTCTCCCTGCCTGTATCTCTCTCCCTCCCTGTATCTCTCTCCCCTCCCTGTATCTCTCTCCCCTCCCTGTATCTCTCTCCCCCTCCCTGTATCTCTCTCCCCTTCCTGTATCTCTCTCCCTCCCTGTATCTCTCTCCCCCTCCCTGAATCTCTCTCCCCTCCCTGTATCTCTCTCCCCCTCCCTGTATCTCTCTCCCCCTCCCTGTATCTCTCTCCCCTGCCTGTATATCTCCCCCTCTCTGTATCTCCCTATCGTATTCCCGCTCTTTCTCTGAGTTGGATATATCAGTTTGGCACACTCCTGTAATTCTCCTCTTCATGCATCAACGCGATATTTTGCTCTTACACTCTCCTGTCCTTTATTTATCACAGAGATCTGGCTTTGGCTTGCAGGTGTTATTCTATGTACACAAACTCATATACAATATGATAATGTGTTCACATAATTGCAACAAGAACTCAAAAAAACAGCTTTGGACAAAGTGTGATTACTAGTAGCCTGTGATTTTTGTACCGAGCTGAATTCAACATGGGATAGACTGTGTGTTTAATGAGACAATGCATTCCCATTAGTGTGTTTCCACAGTAAACCTAAAGCCTGGCTCAGCATTCTGACAAGGTCTTTATTCCAGACAGAAGGTGCTACTGGTAAAGACACAAGAGCTGTGAGTACTGTAAACATATGAGCAGGAAGACACAAGAGCTTTGAGTACTGTGAACATATGAGGAGAAAGACACAAGAGCTGTGAGTACTGTGAACATATGAGGAGGAAGACACAAGAGCTGCATCCTGTTTGGAACTGTGTGTGTAGCCTTCAGATTAGTGTCCAGGTGAGTACCGGTTTGTACAGTAAACAGTGGTGGATCGGATGATTCTGTCTGTCTCTCTTAAAACCTCATCGAGTTTTTACGATCAGATTGCATTGCCGCTTACAATCATTCACACCAATCTGTAAATGTGTGTAAAATCTGAATGGTTAAGATTAGGGACAACATGTAAACATATATAAATGGAGTTTTAGTCTATGATGGAATTATCCTTAACCTGGATAATTATTAACTATTCAACACAAAAACGCACCTCTGTTCATCATTTCCGTGATCTGACTTCCTCTATTACATGAAGGATAAAATATGGAGGATGTCTGAGAATAGCGCTGGAGGATGGTAGGAAATGTAATATTTACAGAAGTCCCATGAGTAGCTGGTGGTCGGCAACGCTCTTATAGTTTCAAACTTTAAAGTCACTATAGGTTTTATAAACCAGAACTTATCAATTGTTAACTCCCTGACTGCAGTTCTATATTACTTTAGTAACTAATACGGTGCCATATTACTGCAGTAACTAATATACAGTGCCATATTACTGCAGTAACTAATATACAGTGCCATATTACTGCAGTAACTAATATACAGTGACATATTACTGCAGTATCGTGTAGTGGGGTGTTATGTTCTCTCACCCAGAGGCATATTTAACAGTTGTATTGAACCCGTTGAGTTTTATGCATTTAAATTGCTGTTTTTTTCCGCTTATCTTTATACTTACATCTTCGCCTTCATAGGGTTTTCTTTGAAATTGTGAAAATATATATATTAAAAATACAGTAATGTAACATCATTATTGGACAAATCCTCTTACCAACTAAGTTAATAATTATTAGAAGCACTAAGCTGTGAGTCTGTCTGGCGTAGCTCTGAATCTAAGTGAGGAACAGTCTGTGCCTTTTAAGTCTTCAGAGAGGGCATATAGATTGATACAAATATATATTTTTGACATATATTATAATTTATTATTAGCAGTTATTGTTATTGAAGCGTTTCAATTATTGAAATTGTCTTTGGATTTACTTCATTTACTTTGGGTTGGAAAGAGAATGATTAACAGAATACGCGCAGTAAAAATAAAAAACCTTTGGACATCAGAAGTGTCACGAGTGGTGAGTTATGGTATTGCACTGTCTGGTTTCGGGTGCCCACTTCCTGGTTTATGTTGGTTACAGCTGTTGGGGATTTGCAATCACTGGGCTATAAAGGGGATTGCTAGATGTCACTCTTTGCTCTTCATTGTTACATGTCACGATTGCGTTAGAGGTGTGTGTTTGTTGTTAGACGGGTTGTTTTTGCATGTTTGTTATAAGACGCTGTACGCGCACTTTCATTTGCAGTTTGGCACCAGTTTAGCTTTTCCGCCGTTTACGGTTTGTTTTGTGTTGTTGTCACGAATAAACCTTTACTGAAACGGATACCTGGCTTTGCACATGGCTTACCACAATACACCTTGGGACAGCCGTGACAGAATGAAGAGCCACCGAAGCCAGCAGAGTCGGACGGTGAGTGGATTCTGCGGGGGGGCAAGCTATAGCGCCCCGTCGGATGAAGCTCACCGTCGCCCCACGGAGCGGTGGGAGTGGAATCGGCCGGAGACACCACAGGAGCGGTGGCTACGTCTCCGGCCGTATGCTGTCTATGAACCATCTTTGCAGCATTCAGGGTCAGTGACAATGGGTCCGCGGGCCTTCTATGAAGGCAAGAGGACATCCCGGAGGCGCCCCAAAGTAATTTTTGGGGGGGAGCTAACGGGGTGTTCACGGAGGTCCGCGGAGAGAACACCCACGACCCTGGTGCTGCAACAGCAGCCCCCCACTGCTCCGGTGCTGCAGCCAGGGCCAGCAAGAGCCATGGAGCTGCAGCAACAACCCCAGCTCCAGCCGGGTGATTACCCTTTCCGGCCACCAACCTCCAGGGCCCAGAGACCACCTAAGGGCCTGGAGTGCCAGCCGCCCGGAGTGATAAGGAGATGGTGGGGGGTGTGGTTCACCCTGCAGGACCAGCCTCTCCCACTCCAGGGTGAGTGCCTAGATGAGCCCCTCCCACCTTTGCTTGAGTGCCCTGAGCGGCTCCTCCCTCCTCTGCGTGAGTGCCCGGACCAGCCCCTCCCACCTTTGCTTGAGTGTCCAGAGCGGCTCCTCCCCCCTCTACGTGAGTGCCCGGACCAGCCCCTCCCACTTAAGCGTGAGTGTCCTGAGCGGCTCCTCCCCCCTCTACGTGAGTGCCCGGACCAGCCCCTCCCACTTAAGCATGAGTGTCCTGAGCGGCTCCTCCCCCCTCTACGTGAGTGCCCGGACCAGCTCCTCCCACTCCAGTGTGAGTGCCCTGAGGGGCTCCTCCTTCCTCCGCCAGAGCTCCCAGAGCGTCCCTGCCTGCCAGAGCTCCCGGAGTGTCATCTCCTTCCTCCGCCAGAGCTCCCAGAGCGTCCCGGCCTGCCAGAGCTCCCGGGTGTCATCTCCTTCCTCCGCCAGAGCTCCCAGAGCGTCCCTGCCTGCCAGAGCTCCCGGAGTGTCATCTGCTTCCTCCGCCAGAGCTCCCAGAGCGTCCCTGCCTGCCAGAGCTCCCGGAGTGTCATCTCCTTCCTCCGCCAGAGCTCCCAGAGCGTCCCTGCCTGCCAGAGCTCCCGGAGTGTCATCTGCTTCCTCTGCCAGAGCTCCCAGAGCGTCCTTGCCTGCCAGAGCTCCCAGAGCGTCCTTGCCTGCCAGAGCTCCCAGAGCGTCCTTGCCTGCCAGAGCTCCCAGAGCGTCCTTGCCTGCCAGAGCTCCCAGAGCGTCCTTGCCTGCCAGAGCTCCCAGAGCGTCACCGCCTGCCAGAGCTCCCAGAACGTCACCGCCTGCCAGAGCTCCCAGAGCGTCACCGCCTGCCAGAGCTCCCAGAGCGTCACCGCCTGCCAGAGCTCCCAGAGCGTCACCGCCTGCCAGAGCTCCCAGAGCGTCACCGCCTGCCAGAGCTCCCAGAGCGTCACCGCCTGCCAGAGCTCCCAGAGCGTCACCGCCTAAAATGGCCGCCGCCACGCCACGTCGATGGCCGCCGCCACGCCCACGTCGATGGCCGCCGCCACGCCCACGTCGATGGCCGCCGCCACGCCCCGATGGCCGCCGCCACGCCCACGATGGCCGCCGCCCTCCCGTCGGCCGCCGCCACGCCCACGTCGATGGCCGCCGCCACGCCCACGTCGATGGCCGCCGCCACGCCCCGTCGATGGCCGCCGCCACGCCGTCGATGGCCGCCGCGCCCACCACGATGGCCGCCGCCACGTCCACCACGATGGCCCCGCCACGTCCACCACGATGGCCGCCGCCCGCTCCACCAAGATGGCGGAAGCCTTGCCGCACAAGATGACGATCGGGCCACCAAGGCCCTTTAAGGGTTGGACCTGCTGTCCTGGACTAACCCTTTGGGTGTGACAGTGGGTCCTTGCCTGTTGCTCCCTTGTTTTTTTTGTTGTTGGTTGTTGTTGGCTATCTGGGAGCTAGCCTTAAGTGGGGGGTACTGTCACGAGTGGTGAGTTAGGGTATTGCACTGTCTGGTTTCGGGTGCACCCCTTCCTGGTTTATGTTGGTTACAGCTGTTGGGGATTTGCAATCACTGGGCTATAAAGGGGATTGCTAGATGTCACTCTTTGCTCTTCATTGTTACATGTCACGATTGCGTTAGAGGTGTGTGTTTGTTGTTAGACGGGTTGTTTTTGCATGTTTGTTATAAGACGCTGTACGCGCACTTTCATTTGCAGTTTGGCACCAGTTTAGCTTTTCCGCCGTTTACGGTTTGTTTTGTGTTGTTGTCACGAATAAACCTTTACTGAAACGGATACCTGGCTTTGCACATGGCTTACCACAATACACCTTGGGACAGCCGTGACAAGAAGACTTAAAGATATAAAGCATTAGGTACAAATTCCTCTATGCATAAATTAATTAAGTGAAATAAAATTGGTTTTAATTAAATACTTTCTATGTCTCATTTTGTGAAGTGTACTATATTTGTAACCCTGCCCTGCGTGTTGATCCATCACTAAAACACGCATCTGACACCTTGTTTTATTTTTATTGCGCAGATGTTTAAATGTTTAAAGTCACTCAAGCCAGTCCAACGCACCTTCCTCATCAACCTCTTCACAGAGCGCTTTATTAGCACAGTCCCCTATTTGATAAGCTACGCCTCTCCCACAGGAATCTCCAAGTCGTCTCTTCTTCTTCTCCTTCCTCTTGGCTTTTGGTCTATTTTTCTCTCATCGCAGGTACAGGTTATTGTCTTCCTCCTCCGAGGATTTGATGATGAAGAGGGATGAAGGTCTCTGGCTTTAGCTTTGAAAAATAGACCTGTGCCGATATTCAAAACAATGTTATGAACAAAAGGGGAGCGTTGCAGATGAAGTTTGTATTTTACAGTAGGAATTTCATGACTGACATCATATAGGAGCTGGTGGTAAAAGCCGGGCTGTTGGTCCCTTGATATCTCTATATTTAAACGGAATGCCTTTTTGATACAGGGATCCACGAAACAAATCGTTACGGGTCGACTTTTGATCGAAAGACACAACGGAACGCCTGTCAAACTATTGGCATAAAGGAGAGAGAAACCCACGACAGACACTTCGGGCAAGCTGGAGCAATCACACCGACTGTTCGGAATATATCGAATAGCATGTGAACCCGGGCGCGCTCATCCTAACCTCTCCCCCCCCCCCGATCCCAGGCACAGAATTATAGGTCGGGGGCCCGCGGCCGGACCCGGCATGTGACGATGACCCTCAGGGGAGGGAGTCAATGTGCCACGAGCACCAAGGGCACCAGAGACGTTCGGCAGGCACCGGTACCATACATCACGCCTGACAACCTGGACTTTTCAGCGCCGTTTGGGTTTATTACCGGCACATTTCTGCCAACATAATGATGTTTTCCCGAGCACTTCCCGGTTCTCCCGGGACCGGCCTCGATGAGAGACCGCCGTGGCAACGTCAAGGTGACAGGGGTGGGTGCAGGTTTTTTCTTTTTGGCAGCCATTTTATATTAAGTTTCTGTCCCGGTTTCATATGTGCTTGTGGAATAAGGAAGTGCGAAGATTCATAGAGACCAAAGTACAGATGATTGAAGACGGAGGGCAGAAATGTCACCTTGCCTGCTACACACTGCTGAGGGTCAACAAGTCTATCTGTACGGTACGTTCTGAAGGACGCCAAAATGTGTAACTCATGAAAAACACCCTGAGGTACAGGTAAATATTACATCTTACAGGTGCTCAGTAGCTCTGTTTGTTTTCGAGTACTCTTTCTTTCTGTTTTTTTCAATTTGATGATTGGTACTTTTACTTAACTTAATCATCGAAGTGTTGCCTTCGACTTGAACGTTCGTTCGCAGCGACGGCACGGTCTAATCTTCTTGTTTGAGACGTTCTCAGCCAGGTTGATGTAGGTCAGCCGCATCAGGACAGTAAACTGAGCGCAGCTTTCATAATGGAGGGCGTTATCATATGTGACCGGGCTCATTGAATAAATACGATCACATTTTAATAGCCACCTTTAGGTCAACAAAAGTCAGAGAGCAGTTTGGATGAAAAATGAAACCTCCCCAATGTATTACTGCTGCAATCGTTCAGCCAAAGTTCAAAGTGCAAGCCCTGTTGGACTGGCAACGCAGCTGTTATAGAAGCGGGTAAGCAGAAGGCTCCACTCTTGTTCACTCATAACCTTTTTCTGTGATGGTAAACAGATTTATGCGCACAATCAGAAGTGCTAGCGCCCTATTCACCTCCATTATCTTCTGACTGAACATTAGACGTTTTTTTTTAGGTCAAGTCAAAGTATTTTATTGTAAAATGCACGGCACAACAAGACGTCACTCCGAACGATGAACTTATTTCGACAAGACACCGCTTCAACGCAGATACAAAGATATAAAGGTATAGATCAAGAATAATAATATCAATGAAAAAAAAACGCCTAGACGTGCATTTAATACCTTTTAATTCACTTCTGAGAAAATCTCCCCTCGGAATGTCTGAAGGTCTGTGTTTGGGGTATTGTCATTGAAATGAGGACCTACGTTGCCAAGCAGAATCTGTTGACATATGGTGGCGCGCGTGCATTAAACAAAATGTATATTGGTGAGGATGGAGTTGTAATTCATTCAACAGAGAGGATTTGTGCAGGAAGACAGTCACCAGGTACAGGCCAGACTGAATGGTAGCTTGCCTCCTGTGATCAAACCACACGCCTCGTTTCCATACCTCAGGCAACCGCTTATAGCAACTGAACAATGGTCTCCTTGACTACCATTTAAGAGGGTCTTTGTAAACGGGCTCGACCGCTCTTTAAAGCGAAGCGTGCAGCATATACACAACATTAGAACTGAACGGCGAGTTCAGAAATACGGTAACGACTCGTTAAGTGCCGAGTGGAGGAAGAGGAAAATGTAATGACTGCGGGAAAACCGTAGTTTTGAACCGTACAAGATATATATACGTATGATTTGATCGTGTCATCAAACCGTAAAGGAATAGCTGCCATGTTTTGTTGTCTACAAATTAGGTCATTATTTTTTTCACCACTCATTTAGATTTTGTTCCAGTTTAAAAAGCATCGAAGCGTCAGATCAGGTCGAATGAGATTTTTGTCGTGTGAACGCTTTTGTTTTCAAAGAAACGACATTGTGTCGCCGGTGCTTTCCAACGAGGCATTCGTCATTGTCACTTCAGTCGTTTTGTTACACGGCTAGGTTAACTTCTCCTTGGGTGAAATGCAATCGAGGTCTCACTGTCTTCGGTTGTGACCGTTTTTTTTCTTCCGAACCGTGTTTTTCCATTACCTCTAGGCCGGCGTCTGAGCGTCGTTTAACTGTGATCATCACATGATGCACGTGACGGAATATGACCGCAGTGGAGCTAATGATAACTGATAGATCTGTGTCCGTATCACCGTTCAGCACATTAAATATGCTCCTCCTGCCTAATGTAGCTCCGCTTTCTCTGACTCTCTAAGACCCGTTAGAAATGCTAAACTTGATATTTAATACATGCTCGATCGATGCCTGTACGCCGGTTCACTGCACATCGCTCCTGTCAGCGGTGCTGTGAACGTGTTTATATTATGTGAATGTCTGTTTCATTTGCCCACTGCCTGGGCGAATGAACGTAGGCCGGGCACATATGAAAACGCCAGGATTGTGGCCGGGGCCTGTTTCCTTGGTCGAAGCATCTGGCCCCGATGCAGAAGTTCTGCTACATGGTGGGTTTGAATCCAGCCCACCGTTCTCTAACACCTGCCTTTATTCGACACCGCCACGCACAAGCCTTAAAATATATCTTTAAATAACCAGCGCCATTATCTTGAATGCGTGTCTCTCCTATTGTACAGTTTATCACTGTGTCTGGCTGTTCCAGTTCCCCAACTGTGTCAGGGGGTTCTCCTGGCCCAACTGAGTGAATGGAGGCCAGGTGCTCAGGAGAGGTAGCTACTTTGTTCCAACTCTGCAGGTGGTGATCAGCCTTGTGTACGACCCGCCGGGCTCAAGCTACTCAGGAATAGGGACGACAGTCACACAGTCACACATTCACACGATCTGAAAAGTCCTCTTGACAAAGATGAAGAATTAGTTTGGAGACAAAATTCAGTGACAAAAGATTAAGCCACATCGAAACAAACTTATCTGCACACCTGAAACACATTTCTGTCTTGATTTCGCTGTAACTTTTGCCACATTTGACTTTCCTTTAATTCTTAGTTCGAGATCAGTGTGAAGTCAAGATACCATTCTAACTTGTAGTGTAGAATCCTACAGGTAATTTGTTGTAATTCACACAAGGTTTCTTGGTGTATCTTATTCCAGAATAAAACAACAAAACAGAGTCAGAAATAGTGAAATAATGTTAAACGAAATTGGGTAGTAGGTAGAAAGTTCAAATGAATTGTAAATAGCTTGTCTGAGCACAGGAAATAAATGGCTGGCAAAAGACAAGGTCAAGATAGTTTGTCATTACACACTAACAACGGCAGTTTTGGCGATGAAATCCTCGGATTCTCAACAAGTAATAAAATGGAATAAAAATAACTGTAATATTTTCCATGAGCAGGGATTTGGTGAGAGGTTATATAGCAGATCCCAGGTCAGACTTTCTGCATACGGTCGGGAATTGCTCGTTCTCCGGTGAAATTATATATTTTAAGGACAAGGTCATATTTATTATTTATCCTGAATCTAGGTAACATGGCAGAGCTCTTTGCGCGTGGCGGCACGAGGGTTTTCTCTCTCTCGTTTATTCTTCCAAACCTTCTTTCCTCCTGTTCCTCCTTAACTTCCAAAAGACATTTCCCGTGGGCTAATTCAGCCATGCAGGATTTCGCTTCAGTTTGAAGGGATGATATAAAAATAGCATAGACCGGCAGATTGAATGTCTGCGCGCGGACGCCTTAGACGTTCCCTGGAAGTAATCGAATGACGGAAAGGCTAGGACTTCCACTCAACGAAACACTCCGGTATAAATGATATTTGAGAACTTGATCTTAGCAGCCGAGATCTAAGCCGCTAAAACGGGTTTCTCTGATCTTGGCCGGGTTTTGTGTGTTAATTTGGACTTGGAGTGGCACGGGTCGCTCGCCAGTTACCCGATACTTCTGTTCGCACTGACGCCCGGCGGTTTCATTACGTGCCACTCGCCCGCCACGCGGTGGGCTGCTAAAATAACATTATTGGAGACTTGCTCACGTTACTTCTACCGCACAACGTTTATAGACCAGTTTGGTGCGTGGATATTGACCCTGGTCATCTATCTGGTCAGCGCCACAGGCACTGTTGAAGGGAAAGCTGGAATTTACTTCTAATGAGATCATTTGACGTGAAACAGATGGGAGAAAATTATCCGGACATCTGCATTAAAAAATGACAGTATCAAAGGACACCAAGAAGAAGCAACAATATAGACGTAACTACATAATGGGATGGAGTAAAAGCATAGCCGTGTGGGTTGCCGGTTTCTCAGTACTGTCTCCACTGGTTTTATTCCAATCGGCTAGAAGACACGGCGACCTGCTGTGGATAGAAACAGGCCTGAGATACAGAGAATGCTTTCTATATATCTCTGATAGGATTAGGCAGCTAGGAAAAGGATACCATGCTAGTATTCTTAAACACAACCAGGAAGTTAATAGAAATGAGCACATCTTATTGAGGCTAATGGGCTGTGTCAAATTCCATTTAGCTGGCACTAAATGGACTCGACCAAACTGCAGAATCAAAAACCCAGGAGGGTTCAGGGGATTTGTTGATTTTATGCCATTGTAAAATGAAAGCCCGGTTAGAAAAGACACGTCTAGAATAAGAAACTGGACTGTACTCTTGCCACAATGTAAGGTGATAATCCTAGCACATAACACAATAACAGTTTTTACAAGCTTTCATTAGTTATTCTTCTGATATCGGCGGTCCGTTGATTATGATCTCTGAAAAAAATCTCACGTAATTTGGGTAAAGACGCTGCCCAGGGGAGACTGGTCGATTGTGTTTAGCTGTTCGTCGCTTGAGTTCACAATTGCATTTTACATCTACATTTTAGTAATTTAGCAAACGCACAAAAGTGAAAAGGACATTTGTTTCAGATTACGTGGACGTAATTGAATATTTATGAGGAATGGAATTGATTGTCGCCAATGCCAAATCACGTTACTGTCCCGGGTATCGTACAGGAAGTGTCCGGATGAAGGACTAACACACTATATGCTCTTCTATACTATGTGCGTGCTGAAAATGTTAATATGAAAATGATAATATATACTCGGTTAAAAATAAAAAAATAAATGTAGCGCATACTCTTTTGTTCTGTATTTTTTCCGGACTGGGTCGCTTGGGAAATGGATTTAGGTGGGCAGGTCAGCGTGAGGTTCAGATAGACGTGTTTTGCAAAATGGCGAATCGGGAAACTCAGGGCGCCCGAACGTAACGCTTAAATAAGACGTGAACCCCGTTGTTTTAGATAATGGCACTCTGGGTGAGTTGATGCAAATCTATGGGAGGCTATCTGGACTGAGGCCAAGATACAATCTGAATGTGCGATCATTGAAACCAGTGTGGCTAATGTTTTGGTGTTTTTCGGCTGTTACTGTGTTGGGGCTGACCAATCAGAGAGAAGGCTTCTTCAACGCGAAACGTCACAAGGCCGCACCCAGAAAGATTAACTGACGTTAGAAGATGACGATGACGAAGAACCTGAAGATGTCGTTTGTTGAGAAATGACAAAGCTGAAGTTAGAAACTCATTACAGGAAATTTGTTTTTTTAGCACATTCACACGCTTTAACCTGTACAGAGAGCTGCCTGTGCCTTTCAATGTCTCTCTTGTTCTCCTCCGGAAACATTGCGAAGACCTGCTTGTGTATATGAAATCTGTTACATAGTTCCTCCACCGCTGTCTACAGTAAATCTATGCAGGTGAGGGCTTGTGTGGATCTGACAGAATCCTGCTCTGAGTCTTTGCACACAGACACATCGGGGGGACGCACGGATACGCAAACACAGATAAAGGATAAAGTCAGTGTGGACCAGAAGCCCTGAGCCCTGTTTGTGCATTGCCATGGTTACACGGAGACCAACCCGGTGGTAACTAGTATCTCATCGCTCTGGCGTCATGGTTGTCTTACGGTTGAGACTACAAGTTATTACTTCAACTGGCCACCACATGACAGGTTGCATTTAGGACAAGTTATTGTCCACAATGAGATGCAATATGTGATAGAAACAGTGTTTATTTAACACAACTTCTACAGGCAAACTTAAACCACTGGAAGCAGGGGAAAAAGCGATAGTGGCTGGCGACTCAAATCCACAGTGTTTGCTTTGGGGTCAGACAGGACAAGTCCTTGGACAAATATGTAGATCTAGGAAGGTCTTGTCCCTGAGCAATGATGGAAGTGTTGAAAGTGGATGTGTCTGGGATCAACAGGTCCCAAAAGGGGCCACATTCTCTCAGTTTTTAATAATACAAAACCCGGCACGGCATGGCTCACACACACACACAGACACACACACAGACACACACAGACACACACAGACACACACACACACACACACAGACACACACAGACACACACACACACACCGACACACAGACACACACACACAGACACACAGACACAGACACACAGACACACACACACACAGACACAGACACACACACACAGACACAGACACACAGACACACACACACACACACACACACACACACAGACAGACACACACACAGACACACACACCGACACACAGACACACACACACACACAGACACACAGACACACACACACACACACAGACACACACACCGACACACAGACACACACACACACACACAGACACACAGACACACACACACAGACACACAAACACAGACACAGACACAGACACACAGACACAGACACACAGACACACAGACACACACACACACACACACACACACACAGACACACACACACACACACACACACACACACACACACACACACACACACACACAGACAGACAGACACACACACAGACACACACACACACATACACACACACACACAGACAGACACACACACAGACACACACACACACAGACAGACACCGACACACAGACACACACACACACTCACAGACACACACACCGACACACAGACACACACACACAGACACAGACACACAGACACACACACACAGACACAGACACAGAGACACACACACACACACACACAGACACACACACACAGACACAGACACAGACACACAGACACACACACACAGACACAGACACACACACACAGACACACACACACAGACACACACACAGACACACACACAGACACACACACAGACACAGACACACACACACACAGACACACACACACACAGACACAGACACACAGACACACAGACACACAGACACACACAGACACACACACAGACACAGACACACAGACACACACACACACACACACAGACACACACACACACACAGTAATGTGCAGTACGAACAGTAGTGATAACACGCCGTTGAGAGATTTGGTATCTCCGTCAGAGAATGAGAGACGAAGAGGATGAGAGACGAAGAGGATGAGAGACATAGAGAATGAGAGACGAAGAGGATGAGAGACGAAGAGGATGAGAGACGAAGAGGATGAGAGACGAAGAGGATGTAAGAAGAAGAGGATGAGAGACGAAGAGGATGAGAGACATAGAGTGCTAATAATATAACATTTGAACCGATTTTTATTTTAAACTTGTGTTTGTGTGTGTGTACATTTTTGTTCATTGTTTTCCCATATACCTTGGCCCAGTAAACACTAGTCTCCCATGCCGGGAGTAAGAATTGAATTCGAGAGAGAGAGAGAGAGAGAGAGAGAGGGAGAGAGGGAGAGAGGGAGAGAGGGAGAGAGGGAGAGAGAGAGAGAGAGAGAGAGAGGGAGAGAGGGAGAGAGGGAGAGAGGGAGAGAGGGAGAGAGGGAGAGAGGGAGAGAGAGAGAGAGAGAGAGAGAGAGATCAGTACAACTTACTGACCTTTTTTGTTTTCTCTCTTTTAAAAAAAAAATGATCAAGCTCCTATTGTTGAGGCGAGTCTGCGGATGACATTGTTTTCTTTCTTTTCATTGTTTGTGTTGACCCCACCATCAAAAGATGAGAACCGTGAATCCATCTCAACGAGGTATCACAGAAACCCCATTGTCCTGCATGTCTCACATCAAACACGAGTTAAAGTTGCTGTTGCCTGGACCGACCGCTCGGCGAGTCTGCGGGAACAGGACGCGTAATCAACAAAAGACAGATGAGTAGTGATTGTCCCTCGCCCACAGTAACCTTAGAGACAGACAGTGTATTCATCCACAGTCGATGCCCCGCCACAAAGGACTCACCTGCCTTTTGTGCGACTGACATCCTGTCAACTCCGTTTTGATGGACTCGTTCCCTATAAGCCGCCGCTTGACCCGCAAAAGTGAACGTCACTCTGTTGGCACTCTACACAAAAGATGAACACACTGGTGGAATCAATGTAGCATCGGATCCCTGTTGGACACCACGAACCGTGAAGAATCAAACTTTGCAAGAGGGTGCAGGTCTGGAGTTTCATGGTGGGCGGAGCAAGTGCGTCTCAATATGAATGTGTGAGTCAGAAACACACTACTCAGATTTGTGTGCCGTGACCAATCAGAGCTACCGTACGGCTATATGCAAAAGTGTGTCGATAAGTGGGTAAATGGCTAATAAGCATTTGTTCCACTGAGTATTATACGGTACCCAGGTACCGCGGGACTCGTCGTACACGTGAAAACATACCAGTCCTGTCCAAATGTCATTGGGGCTCTCTCATCAGACGTGAAAACAACCATACAGTACAGCCAAAACATCAGCTAGCCAGAGTCGTTAGCGACCAATTTATGAGGGAAAACTCAATTTAACACTTGAAACCGTTTCATCCGGCCGTCAAATATCACCACTAAAGTCCCCGGTCACAATACAATAAAACACAGCAGCTCCCGTTTCATTGATGCCAATTAGTTTGATTGACACTGTAGACCCTGGGTAACATTAAACGACCCAGGTAGCTGCTTTATCAATTTTAACAGAACTTGTGTATAATTCACAAGAGCTGCAGGCGGCAAATCATGTACCGTGTTTTATTTACAACTCGTTGCATATTTATTTGACTGCAGAGCCAATTGTATTAATGATTAATAATTAATAACCGCCTCAGTCTGTGGTGCCAATTATGCCTTACTAACTCGTGGAATGTTTAGTCAAATATAGAATATTTTCAAAACCTCGTAAAAATATACAAATTTTTAACGCGTTATTTTGTTTGCTTTGTGTCTGAAACATACTGATCTACTTGGGAGGCTGTGTTTTCATTTAAAGACCGGCTTGATTATATACTGTAAATTAGCCATTAAGCAGAGACTGGCCTGTATTTTTTAATTCTCTGTCTATTAATTGCAATAGATTTTAGCAGGGGGTTTCTAAAGTGGTTGTCCAATGTGTTACAGACCAAGTACAAAATCATTTGGGCTCTCATTGAATTCAGGTCCACATTGAACACCACATAAAGACTCTTGTAGGCTGCGTCATTTAAATTAAAATTCAGTTACACTGAATTTTCACACTTTAAAGTTTACGCCCAGGAACCAGATATTCGCATTGTTTGCCAGCCTTTGTTTTTATTTTTTGTACAGGGCATCAACACCAAATTCTACGATTCTTCCAGCAAATTCCTCATACTGATTCTTGAATTAAGAAATTAGGGAAAGATGAGTAATCGGGATTTGAACCTCTATTGGTAATAATGTTTTCTGCTCATTACTGTATACTTTCTTACAAAGTATGAATGATGTGTTTTTTGTGAGGGTACAAGTATCACTCCACTCTTGTCCAAGAAAAAAAAACACGACCACAACGTCCTAACACAAAGTAACATCTTAACACAAACACAACGTCCTAACACAAACACAACGTCCTAACACAAACACAACGTCCTAACAAGTGCCCAATGCTCTCACTTTAGGGTGAACTGTTCATTCATATAGTGTTTTTTCTTCACCCCAGCCAATGACGGCTCTCCTAAACACACTGGCTGTGAAATTACCATAAAGACTCCTCCCATCGTTCTGGTCCATGTTCAACTGTTCTATTGTATTCTATTTTTGGTTCTCTAGCCTGTGACCACAAATTGCTCTTTAAGAACCACAAGACAATGCAAAGACAGTGTCCTCAGACCATAACAGAAATGGTTGCGGTTATTTTCAAACCGTGATAGAAATCAAGGACACTCATTCATTCAATTAACCAGTCGTGTTGAAAGAGTATCCTTTCATCTGATATCCCCGGTTAGAAATATGTAGAGTTTTGCCCTTTAGCCATTTAGTGATTCGTATAAATTGTCATACTTTGTGCCATTATGTGTGTTTTTCAACATGTACATTTCGAGTTGTTGTGTTTATTTCTTAATAAATCATGTTTGTTCATAAAAAAAAGAGATCACAGAGAACGCATTGTCATGTCATCAATAATTCACCATGCCTTCAGAAACTGAGATGATTATTAATAAACCAGATTTTTTATCCCACAACAGAATGGATTTTCTTCTGGCCTCTGGGTAGATGCGGGCACGGCTCTGTTGTGAACCAATGATTACCAATGATGTTTGTCATCATATTAATAAAGACATATTCTATATTATAATAGTGCCAAACAAATAAGTACCCCTATTACATTACAATAATCCTTCGGCACGTTTGTTTTTACTGTCTTCATTGGGGACAAAGCTGACGACAGAGACCTCAGGGAGGAGAACCAACAACGGTTCAATTACCTGACCAGGGACGTTGTCCTCCAGGCTACGCTTGTGCCTTCTCGGGACAGCAGGATCTGGGTCACAAGTACCTGGTTGGGTTAGAGATGTTGAAGGTCTGAGGATACCCCTGAAGATGCCTTCAGAAACCTTTGAAAACCAAACTAGCCAAACTCGTGCTTCCTCTGCTGGTACACGCACACAGCATGTGCCCAAAATATGTGCCACATATAACACAACTCAAGCCCTCAGTCGGCCCTGCTGTGACACACACACACAACATAAAGAGCCTACAAGTGGGACGAAAAAGAAAAAAAATCATTAAAAAGGACAAAAAAAGCAGCTTCCGTCGGCCCATCAGAGAGAATAACACAATCAAACTGTCATTTCATGTGAAAGCCTACACCCTTTGTGTGTTCGTTACGGTCTCCAACACCTCTCCTATTCTCACATTCCCAGGAGCAGTTAACTATAACAATGACACGTTCCACTTGAATACGTTCCGTTCATCATCCAGGGGCTGTTTTGTGAATAGAGAGTTGGGCTAATGACGGCAGTATAATAAATACATCCGATGAGACGGGAGCGTTTTGTGAACAAGAAACCTCAGACGAAATGAATTGAAATGAGTCGTTATATTAGTGTTTGCGTTTCGGTATTCCTTGAGGAACTATTTTTTATATTTTCCATTTCTTTTCATTGTCTTTTTTCTAACACTTAACCTATTTGGAGAATGTGAGAAATGCAATCAAACCCGGTTAGGAATTTTATTTGATTCTGTCTGATTCATTTGAATGTCTGAAATTCATCCGACACCAACGCACGCCAAAACATTTTGAGGACAGAAACACAATCTTTTCAAAGGACCAATGTGTGTCTACGTAGTTAAGGTCGGTATGTCGAACACTATAAAAGAAAAACTATAGTTTGTGAACATGAAATCTGTAGAGGGGTTGAAAAATGAATTTTAAAGACGTCAATCTAAGTGAATGTGAACTTCAGCTGTACCTTAAAGTGCCTTAGATGCTAAATGATTTGCCTCATCCAGAGTGAGTGACAATTAACTAATTTACTAATTAAAAATAAAAATGTATTCCTCACAGCATACAGTACTCACACAGTGTTCTCCTCACCAGAACGTACAGTACTCACACAGTGTTCTTCTCACCAGAACGTACAGTACTCACACAGTGTTCTTCTCACCAGAACGTACAGTACTCACACAGTGTTCTTCTCACCAGAACGTACAGTACTCACACATTGTGGAGCATGGCTGTGTGCACATTGAGAAAGGATTGTGTTTGTGTGTGAGTACTCATTACTGATGCCCAGAGGTGCGACTGGCAGACAAGTCTGGCTTCTCTGAGGTCCAGAATCTGGTGAATGAATTGATGTGATATTCAATAGAACCAAGGCCAAACACATCAAGTCCAATGTCTCCGTTGTACAGGCGAGTGGGTAGTTGGCCCAGAGGGTTACTTGGAGGCACCTCTTGTTTCCAGAAAACCATAGACAAAAATCAATCATATTATCACGTTGCCAAACGAGATCAGTATGAAATATGCTTTTTCCCTGAGTGAAATCTCCTTTCATGAAGTTTCATGATGAATGTTTAAAAACTGGTAAAAAAAAACCTGTTAAAAAAGGCATTTTTGTTCGTATTAACATATATTTCAGATACCACACCCTATTTGTTAATGTTTGTGAGTATTTACATATATTAAAGATACCACGCCCTATTCGTTGATGTTTGTGAATATTTACATATATTAAAGATACCACGCCCTATTTGTTGATGTTTGTGAATATTTACATATATTATAGATTCCACACCCTATTCGTCAGGGTTTGTGAAAATGTACATATATTTAAGATACCACACCCTATTTGTTGAGTTCACCGCCCAGCTGGCGTCATCCTAAACATCTTTGATGGAATGCTATATTTCCCTTCACGTAGTGATGCTGAACGTCAAATAAACTCCTTGACTTACTCGATTATCCCCCTCGTTCATGTTCAATGCCCATGTCGACCAACATGGACATCTCCAACATATTAATAATTGACGGTTTAAGTTACCCATTTTCCATTAAACGCTGCAAATAAATTTGCTCTCAGAATGTGTGTATCCTATGTAGCTGTCTTTGTACATGCGTGTGTGTGACTGTGTATCTTTTACTCATTCTATTTAAGTGTGATCTGCACATTGATGCCTTACATTACTGTTGCAATTAAATGTCTACGGCAAACTCATGAAGCACATTTATAAAAAGCTCAATCTGATTATGACTGCAGCTGTAGATTTGGTCTTGGGTATTGAATGAAAACCGAACACTACAACCACTGCAAACCTTGACAGAATTGGTGTATAATTGGGTATCACTCAAACAAATACACTATGCTTTGTCCTTTTCCATCGTTTTTATTATTCCTCGCGGTGAATTCAATTGTCCATGCTATTAGTTTTAATGGTGTTCTTCATTACCAGATGAATTCAGTAAATACGATTGACTTCTAGGCAAAAAAATGCCTTGCAGAGTGATGGAAACCCCCCGCTGTGTTTCTTATATGTAGTAAAGTAAAAAAATTGTCATACATTCTATCAGGTGAAAGATCATATCCTATATGAATACAACGTGACCCAGTGTCTTCTGAGACCACCAATTAACAGCCATGTGTTCCCAGAACCCAGGACATGGAGAACCCGGGTAAAGCAAGAAATGACCAGAACCCAGGACATGGAGAACTCAGTTAAAACAAGAACAGATAAGAACCCCTGGAGAGGAAATGTGTGTGTGTGTGTTTTTTTGGGGAGGGGCGAGAGAACGTGTTGTTTTTTCTACTAAATAATTTCCGAAATATGATGAAAACACCAATCCAGTAATAGCTCACAGCAGGCACTTCAACCCAATAGTCATTGTGTAATTTCAAACCCAAAGTGCTTTAGGACAAAGAAACGATAGTAACTGTGTGAATAATAATAATGTCTTGTAAATTGAAAAGTTCAGTAGGTCACCTCTCTACCTCCAATAGGTCACCTCTCTACCTCCAGTAGGTCACCTCTCTACCTCCAGTAGGTCACCTCTCTACCTCCAGTAGGTCACCTCTCTACCTCCAATAGGTCACCTCTCTACCTCCAGTAGGTCACCTCTCTACCTCCAGTAGGTCACCTCTCCACCTCCAGTAGGTCACCTCTCTACCTTCAATAGGTCACCTCTCTACCTCCAGTAGGTCACCTCTCTACCTCCAGTAGGTCACCTCTCCACCTCCAGTAGGTCACCTCTCTACCTCCAGTAGGTCACCTCTCCACCTCCAGTAGGTCACCTCTCTACCTCCAGTAGGTCACCTCTCTACCTCCAGTAGGTCACCTCTCCACCTCCAGTAGGTCACCTCTCTACCTTCAATAGGTCACCTCTCTACCTCCAGTAGGTCACCTCTCCACCTCCAGTAGGTCACCTCTCTACCTCCAGTAGGTCACCTCTCTACCTCCAATAGGTCACCTCTCTACCTCCAGTAGGTCACCTCTCTACCTCCAGTAGGTCACCTCTCCACCTCCAGTAGGTCACCTCTCCACCTCCAGTAGGTCACCTCTCTACCTCCAGTAGGTCACCTCTCTACCTCCAGTAGGTCACCTCTCCACCTCCAGTAGGTCACCTCTCTACCTCCAGTAGGTCACCTCTCTACCTCCAGTAGGTCACCTCTCCACCTCCAGTAGGTCACCTCTCCACCTCCAGTAGGTCACCTCTCTACCTCCAGTAGGTCACCTCTCTACCTCCAGTAGGTCACCTCTCTACCTCCAGTAGGTCACCTCTCTACCTTCAATAGGTCACCTCTCTACCTCCAGTAGGTCACCTCTCCACCTCCAGTAGGTCACCTCTCTACCTTCAATAGGTCACCTCTCTACCTCCAATAGGTCACCTCTCTACCTCCAATAGGTCACCTCTCCACCTCCAGTAGGTCACCTCTCTACCTCCAATAGGTCACCTCTCTACCTCCAGTAGGTCACCTCTCTACCTCCAATAGGTCACCTCTCCACCTCCAGTAGGTCACCTCTCTACCTTCAATAGGTCACCTCTCTACCTCCAGTAGGTCACCTCTCTACCTCCAGTAGGTCACCTCTCCACCTCCAGTAGGTCACCTCTCTACCTTCAATAGGTCACCTCTCTACCTCCAGTAGGTCACCTCTCCACCTCCAGTAGGTCACCTCTCTACCTCCAGTAGGTCACCTCTCTACCTCCAGTAGGTCACCTCTCTACCTCCAGTAGGTCACCTCTCTACCTCCAGTAGGTCACCTCTCTACCTCCAATAGGTCACCTCTCCAGCTGCTGTAGGTCACCTCACTAATGTTTCTCCAATGCTTTCACTTACAATGCGCCAATGTTCTACCAATGTTTCACTAATGTGCCACCAATGTTTCACTCTTGTTCTTCGACAGATGCCATAATAAAAACCGAAGCTCTGAAGTTACCCAGACACCCGGACGTTCACAGTGGCAGGTCAAACCTGTGATAATACAGCGAGATAGGAGAAAATGCGCCCACAGATCTCCCAATCTCTACAGTATCTCCAGTCAGCGTCTGTCCACGGAAGCCTACGTATGCGACCCAATCTACGGATCCGCTGTATCAAGTCTCCCACGGGGCCGTTCGGATTAAGTCTGGATTCATTTGTACTCTCAGCAAGCTGAATACACACATTACACGCTGAGAAAAAGAAAAAGTGAGAAAGTGACTAGAGTACCTCGTTTGTTGACATAATGGCAAACAGTCAGATAACGCCGAGGACACTTGCCCATGGTCAAATAAATGCTGCGCATGGAGGACTCTGGTCGTAATAAAAATGAGTGCTTAAACACAATTGAGAGACTCATTTGCTCCAAATCACATAAATATTGAGTTTCCCGGGACGATTAAATCATGAAGAATGAACCTGTTTCGAGTGATTTCTGTGAAGTCAATGGGATCCTCAACCCCGTGTTATTAGAAGACATAATATATAAAGACGTGAACAGAGGAGTGGGTATTAGAGTCCTCCTGCCCATTCAGTGGGGCACTAATTGCTTAATTATATTTTCGATTAGAAACGATGAGTGGTGAAATGACACAATGTCACGTTCATGGCTAAGTGTGTGCAAATGTGAACGTGTGAATGTCTTGCCAGTGATTACCGACCCAGGATGTCTCAGGAACGCAATGGAATGCCATTGACCATCGCCGCGTAAGCACAACATTTCAACACCAACACCGGATTACGACAGTAGCGAAACCGGCCAGTTGTGGGTGTTGAAAAGTGTTCTGCTCCAAGCATGTTTGGCCTAGCTTAAAAAAAACTAACGGCTCGGGAGGAAAGTTTCTGAGATTGCATGTATCTTGGCTCTAGCTGTAGCAATAACCCTAAACCCAACTCTAACCCTAACTCTGGCCTTAACCCTAAACCAAACCAGAACCCTAAACCCTGAAGTATTTTATTCCAAACTATTAACTTAACCCTAAACGTTACTTCACATTATTATAAAAAATAACCTAATCCCTAAACTTAACCTAATCCCTAAACTTAACCTAATCCCTAAACTTAACCTAATCCCTAAACTTAACTTTGCCGTATCCCTCACTGTCAGTACAGTATGACCTCACACAAATGCATCATACAATGACGTCATGACAACCACTTTTTGAAGATAATTTTCTATTAATTAAATCAACACAATAAGCCAGAAATAAAACGACCACAACTACACTCCGATAACAGAAACTATAAGCTTTCCAGCGATGCCTCCCTCCTTTGTGATCATAAAACTTTCCAATCGAAAGCGTGATTATATAATTGCACTGTTTATTGAAATCACAACAGAATCTAATTGAATTCCGACTACAGCGTTTAGCATTTATATCTTATTTACGATTTTGCTACATTTATTGAAGAATCATCTGGAGGAAGTAGAGACGTTTTTTGTTCTACGTTGATGACTGTGATAATAACTGTCCGTCATTTGACATGGTGCTCTTGAATCTGACAAATGTGAAACTGTCTAATCTGAATAACATCTGTGAATGTTCAGTCTTCACATGTAGAAATACCAAATTTGCACTTCTCCTTTTCCATTGTTAGTGATTGAGTGAAACTGCCACGCCTCACTGGGACCTTCTGATCAAACTGCCATAACTCAGTGGGACTTTGTGAGCAAACTGGCAAATATCAGATATAAGGTCCCATTTACGTACCTAAAGCTTGTTTTTACCTCCAGCTTGTCACCGGAGGACTGTCAGTATTCTCTCTTACTTTTCTTTACAGCCAGACAGTAACCAGGCAACGTAAAGATTAAGTTGGCTGTGACTCCAGCTCTGAAAGCTCAAGATGGCAATTTCTTCACTATATATATATTTTTAAACTAACCTTCTCTTTTCCTCTTTCCTTTTAAAACGTACACTCCTCTACTTTCTCTTTTCGCCTCACATTGGCTAATACGTAATTGTTTTTCGTGTACATTAATTTGATCTACTTTGCGTTGGCAGCGGGGGTTAATTTCATATGCTCATCCAGACTGTTTCACAAGGGCCATATGCTCCTGGCAGAAGCCCAGAAAAATAAATTTACAGTAAAGCATCCCTGGCAATCTCCTCAATTCTCTTCACTCCCTGGCCGTTTGCGCTAAGGTGTTCAAGAGTTAACCTGAATTTGACACTGTTTATTTTATACAGCAATATCTTCACGGAAAATGTATGATAAAAAACCTTCAATTGTTAATCTAAAGATCGTTTTAAGCATGTTATAAGGACTATCTTACCATCGCCGGCTCCAACATCTTGGTGGCAGAATACAGAACTGGGTCTTGGGTCCTGAGCTACCGTCCGGTTTGGTTTATGGTGTCAGCAATGGTTCCAGAGCCAAAACTGAATTAGTTCCAAACCATAAAGTTCCATACACATTGACAGAGGAAATGAAATGCCTCCTCTCCCAATCCCTCCGTCCAATCAGCTAGGATCTGGCAGTCCTTGGGCCAGGGTTTTTATTGGTCCACGCCACCGATCTGCAGGATAATCAATTGAGGTGAAAGCAAAAAAAGAGAAGAAAAACAGTGACCTTGTCAGGTATGGGGGTGTGGGGTGTGGGGGGATGGGCTGAGGAGTGCACCCAGAAAGTGCCAAAGGTTAACTGAGTAGAATAAACCTTCCTGTCTGGTTCCATAGAGACAGGGGCAGATTGGGGTAATCAACTGGATTTCTGGATTTGTTTTTAACCACCAGACTAAGAAGATGATCATCTATTAAGTTGACAGGGTGAATAAGCCACTGCTAAAATGTACAGTTTGTCGGTGTGTGCGTGTGTGCGTGTGTGTGCGCGCGCATGTGTGTGTGTGTGTGTGTGTGTGTGTGTGTGTGTGTGTGTGTGTGTGTGTGGGCTGTTTTCTATGTGAAAAGCACCAACAAAGATAATATAAACCGACAATTCGTTCCCTGCAACATAAACCCCAAAACAACATTTGCTAATTCCAGTTTGTGAGTTCAGTTTGTGTTGAAACAGTTATGAAATACAGGTTTAGCGATTTTCATTTGTGATAAGGTTATAAGTGTTTCATTTCGGTTAGGGGTACGAAAAATAGGAGATTGTTTCTCTGGTCCGTTCCGTGGACTAAGCATTCGTTAGGTCACTGAACCATAAATTGACCAGAATCAATAATAAAGTAATTGCAAAATCATATTATACAACGACTTGTTTCTGATCTCACCGCTTTAATTCTGCCATCAGTTTAGTCACCGAAAGGAACGTCTGTTTCCAGTGTCCGTACGTTTAAGAAGTCCCCGCAGAACCATGAAAAGGAAATGAAACCGGGCTTGATTAGTTTGACAGAGCGGTGCCGGAGGCCATACATGACAGAGAGATTGAAATCACACGGGGATCGATAAATGCAGACGGCACACAGGAAATTCAACGGAACTCCAGAACCCGCCTGTGTGCCTCTCCGGACCCATTTGATCCGAACCGACGTGCGTCTAAACGCGCAAGCTCCTCAATCCGACCGGGTCAGCGCATTAACAGAGGGTATCCCGCGTGTTATAATAGACCAAGACAAATGAAGTTGACTTTCAACCGCTTTCAAGTCTATATCGTTCTTCGCGTTTGTGCTGACAAGCTATGGCTTGTTCTTCGCCTCTTTCATGATAAAAACGACACGCTGGAAGTCATCCCAAATTATTCCGCACTACCTCCCCTTCGTGGCGCACTTGTTTGGCTCGGAGCCTATCAGCGTTTAGTGCACTTCTCGAAACACGAGGTAGGATTTGATTCGGCATGGAGGCTGCCTTATAAAGAGAAAGGTCATTTAAGACAATTTTCTGATATTATATTTCCTTTTTTAAGCCGCGAAGCAGTACAGAGGAAATAACATGTCTGATTAACAACTATTCGACGACGTGGAAAAAATGCAAAGTCGCGTGGGAGAGAAACAGATAAATTAAATAGATTGTAACTCCACCATCTGCTACCTAGTCGGAATATCACACCTGAATACGACACAGCTACGCGTTCCAAGAGCCTGACTACACCCAACTCAAGAATGCCTTTTTCAGACACTAGCCCTTTGGACTCTGGCCCAAGGAAGTGTCCCACCTAGTGTGTAGGATCCCGTTTGGCCGAGCCTTCAGCAGTTTCTTCTTCGTTTGAAATCAGATGTTTCAATTTTTAAGCACATGCTCCAGAAGTTTTCAATAGGCATTCATCTCTTCCGTCCTGCCTTTAAAAATGGCCGGGGAGCCGCGGAGTTGGCAGCGCTTCACGGTTTGTATGCTGAGACGTGTATTTCCGGACTCAGGTTCGCACATCTATCATTTGTTTTTCGGGCCTCATTGAAATGTAAAATATGCGTAGTCAATAATACACATTAGGGCTTCGGTGGTAAACACACTCGGAGGCTGAGCACAGCAGTGCCGTGGGCTCGGCGTCTTCGCCTTAACGGTTGTTCGCGTCTCGGTTAAACGCAGAGATTCCAATTGGACTGTTTTAAAATGGATGTAATGAAATGCTTTGGACGCGCGTGGGATTAGACGTGGAGCCCGTGTGCTTATAGAACGCCCGGTGACGTGGTGGCACACGGGCTTAAAGAACACAAGGGAAGGTTTAAACCCGGTCAGGTTTGATCCTGAGTGTCTGTTCAGAGGATTAACGGGTGGGTGGGTGTGGGGGGGACCAATGTATATAACCAGTTGATTCAACGCCATAATTACTCAGACGGTCTTAATAGAGGACCCGGACAACGATCGCCTGCCACCTCGCGCGTCTTTTTAATCAACCCACCGATGGCTTTGGCACAATGGCTCCTTTTCTCGGCTCAGATTGGACGGTCCTCGCAGACAAACGTCCGACAGCCGGCCCGCCCGCACTGTATCACCCCGCCGCTCCTCTGGAAGTCCACGGACAGCTTGTTGGTTCACTACACAGGGGGAATGCTTTATCGATC
Organism: Dallia pectoralis; assembly: GCA_029465975.1. NCBI lineage: Eukaryota > Metazoa > Chordata > Actinopteri > Esociformes > Umbridae > Dallia > Dallia pectoralis. The sequence continues at coordinate 4,594,143 of CM055759.1, forward strand.
GCGCAGGCCGTCTCCATCTCTCTTGTTTAGTCTGAGGATGATGGCTTTTTGACTGATGGCCTCATATAACCTGCCTTATAACTTAATCTACACAAAGGTGCCGGCACTCATGAGAACGGACGTATCCACACACACACACACGCACACACACACGTACACACACAGATCTGGGAATACTGTGGAAAGAAATGAGATCCAGAAAATGTTTGAATGCAAGTATATTGACATCAAATACATTTATAGAGGCAAACATATCAGAGATATCTTTACATCATATATTATACAGACAGCAGTGAAATGAATGGGTTAGCGCGTCCAAATCTTAGACTGTGTCATGTATGGAGCGGCGTAATGCGGTGGAAGCCATGTGCAGAGCCAGTTGATCTGTTCCAATCCACGTTTATTTTACATAGAACATAAAACAAACCGAGAACGGCGAAAAAGGGCTAACTGGGCTAATGAAAACAAAGTGCGCGTGTCGCGTCTTATAATACCAATACAAAAAAACCCACAGTAGCAACAGCAAACGTACACAGCACTCACCTCTAAACCAGCGTGACATAGAATAATGCTAAGCAAGGAGTGACTTGCTAGCGACCCCTTTATATCCCTCATGATTATAATTACAAACAGCCGTGAGACAAACGTAAACAAGGAAGTGCATCACCGAAATATGTCCGTGTAGCAACGCCACCACACCAATCGTGACAGTATCCCCCACTAAAAGGCTAGCTCCCCAGATAGCCGAACGGAAACACAAAAACAAAACAAGGGAGCAACAGGGAGAGAACCCACAGTCAAACCCAAAAGGGTCAGTCCAGGACCGCAGGTCCAGCCCTGAATAGGCCTCGGTGGCCTGAGAGGCCGCCATCTAGTGCGGCTGAGAGACCGCCATCTTGTGCGGCTGAGAGTGCGTTGTGGCGGCGGCCATCGTGGGCGGCGTGGCGGCGGCCTCGTGGGGCGGCGTGGCGGCGGCCATCGTGGGCGGCGTGGCGGCGGCCATCGTGGGCGGCGTGGCGGCGGCCATCGTGAGCGTAGTCGTGGCGGCCATCGTGAGCGTAGTCGTGGCGGCGGCCATCGTGAGCGTAGTCGTGGCGGCGGCCATCGTGAGCGTAGTCGTGGCGGCGGCCATCGTGAGCGTAGTCGTGGCGGCGGCCATCGTGAGCGTAGTCGTGGCGGCGGCCATCGTGAGCGTAGTCGTGGCGGCGGCCATCGTGAGCGTAGTCGTGGCGGCGGCCATCGTGAGCGTAGTCGTGGCGGCGGCCATCGTGAGCGTAGCGTGGCGGCGGCCATCGTGAGCGTAGTCGTGGCGGCGGCCATCGTGAGCGTAGCGTGGCGGCGGCCATCGTGAGCGTAGTCGTGGCGGCGGCCATCGTGAGCGTCGTCGTGGCGGCGGCCATCGTGAGCGTCGCGTGGCGGCGGCCATCGTGAGCGTCGTCGTGGCGGCGGCCATCGTGAGCGCGTCGTGGCGCGGCCCTCGTGGGCGGCGATGCGGCAGCCATTGTGGGCGGCGATGCGGCAGCCATAGTGGGCGGCGATGCGGCAGCCATTGTGGGCGGCGATGCGGCAGCCATTGTGGGCGGCGATGCGGCAGCCATTGTGGGTGGCGATGCGGCAGCCATTGTGGGCGGCGATGCGGCGGGAGCCATCGTGGACCCTGGCGAGACGGCGGCAGCCATCTTGGGCGCTGGCGTGACGACAACAGCCATCTTGAGCGCTGGCGTGACGGCAACAGCCATCTTGGGCGCTGGCGTGACGGCAACAGCCATCTTGGGCGCTGGCGTGACGGCGGGGACCATCGTGGACGCCGGCGTGACGGCGGCAGCCATCTTGGGCGCTGGCGTGGCGACGGCAGCCATCTTGAGCGCTGGCGTGACGGCAACAGCCATCGTGGGCGCTGGCGTGACGGCAACAGCCATCGTGGGCGCTGGCGTGATGGCGGGAGCCATCGTGGACGCTGGCGAGACGGCGGCAGCCATCTTGGGCGCTGGCGGGACGACGGCAGCCATCTTGAGCGCCGGCGTGACGACGGCAACAGCCATCTCGGGCGCAGGCGTAGCGGCCATCTCGGGCGCTGGCGTGGCGGAGGCGATCTCTGGCGTCAGATCTTGAAAGTCCAGCCATGCCTTCCACCACGCCCTAATGACAGCCGGGGGCTGCTTATGTAACCCCTCCGGGGATTTCTCTGTCCCGGAGGTAGGTGGTCGGAAAGGGTCTTCCCGGCGGGGGTAGTGGCTGTAGCTCCAGGGGTTTTCCTCCCCCTGTCTGCAGCCCCGGAACAGTGGGCGGTGTCTTCTGCCCGCCCCAGCCGACGTCCGATGTTGCGGGGACTAGTCGACTGAGGACGGGATCCCATAGCAGGGCGTCTTCCAGGGAGTCCTCCTCCACTCGCTCGTAGAACGCCTCCTCATCATCCGAGGAGAGGGAGTCGGACCCCCAATCACCCTGCCAGGTGTAGCGCTGCTCCTGCTGCTCCGTGGGTTGACGGTGAGCTTCATACCTCGGAGCGCTATAGCTTGCCCCTCCGAGGAATCCACTCACCGTCCGGCTCTGCGGGCTTCTTGGGTGGCTTAGCATTCTGTCATGTATGGAGCGGCGTAATGCGGTGGAAGCCATGTGCAGAGCCAGTTGATCTGTTCCAATCCACGTTTATTTTACATAGAACATAAAACAAACCGAGAACGGCGAAAAAGGGCTAACTGGGCTAATGAAAACAAAGTGCGCGTGTCGCGTCTTATAATACCAATACAAAAAAACCCACAGTAGCAACAGCAAACGTACACAGCACTCACCTCTAAACCAGCGTGACATAGAATAATGCTAAGCAAGGAGTGACTTGCTAGCGACCCCTTTATATCCCTCATGATTATAATTACAAACAGCCGTGAGACAAACGTAAACAAGGAAGTGCATCACCGAAATATGTCCGTGTAGCAACGCCACCACACCAATCGTGACAGACTGGTACTTTATAACACATTCATTTGTATATATATATATATATATTTATATACGGACGAGACAGAACGAGACTAAACAAGTATCAAGTATTGATCACTTGCACACTCACTCAGACACACATAGACACACAAACTTGGCTAGAATGTCACAAAGGGAGAGACGGAGAAAGATTGCGAGAGGAAGAGAGATGGACAGCGTGGTACACAAACCTGGCACTTCCATTTGAGTCACCCGTGTGTGTGTGTGTGTGTGTGTGTGTGTGTGTGTGTGTGTGTGTGTGTGTGTGTGTGTGTGTGTGTGTGTGTGTGTGTGTGTGTGTGTGTGTGTGTGCGCACAGTGGATGCATTTAGATTTATCTGGGGAGGAACTGTAAATGTTCCGGTCTTCGTGTCCTTTGGGAGGATCTCTGAGGTAAACACGATGACAAACGATCAGCCAGCAGCGGCTGACCAGCGGCGACCTCCAAACCACTCCACCACGACAGCGCGTGCCCTTGACCAAGCCTGGAAACGGCCTAATGTAAACGGCCGCGTTCTCAGAAGACCACAGTGAGCATCTCCTGCAGTTTTACAGCATAATCAGCAATGTAATTACACGGCGAAGTCACAATGAAGTCCCCGGAACAAGCCTTTACAATGAAACAATTACAGCACTGATACAGCAACCAGTGTCCAGTCATAATTTAACGTGCAGTGTCAATGAGGTGGCTGGCCGTGAGAATTACAGGGACATGCAGCTAGCGAAAGTCCTGGAATATTGTCAGTTGTAACAACTGGAGGAGTTAAACCCTCGGTTCAATTGCCGTTCAAAGAGAATGTGAGATACACCGTTTCTCTGCAATGAATTAGTGTCACGAAGGCTGAATGAGAAAAGACAGATAAAACCAAATTATCTTAGAACGACGTTTTTGAATTATTCACTGGCGACGGCAGGTGAGGCCGACCAGGTCCTGTGTCTGAGGGCTTGGATCCTGTGTGTGTCTCGTGTCTGTATGAATGTGTGGAGATGTGTGTGTGTCTTATGTAGAAGAGTTCATTTTAGCCGTTTGACAAGGTGGGATCAGACAGTTCCTTACTCCCCTCAGGGCGCTTATCCAAATGTGCTAAAATCGTCCCGGAATAATTCAAGGATAATAGGCGATATGAGATGCTATGAAGAGTGGCTTTGCAATACAGTGGCTTTATACAGCTGTATCTATCAGGACGACACGTCGGCTGTATCTATCAGGACGACACGTCGGCTGTATCTATCAGGACGACACGTCGGCTGTATCTAACAGGACGACACGTCGGCTGTATCTAACAGGACGACACGTCGGCTGTATCTGACAGGAGTTTGTTAAAGCAAACATACATTTGAATGTGTCTTCGGCAGCATTTTTCCTGGCAGTTACCATCACCTTGCATTTTACTAATTGAATCGCCGCTTACATTTAATTTACACGTTTGCAATGAATAATAAGCAGACATTTCTGGAGGAGCTCATTTGCAAATATTGCAAAATATTATTACAAGGAATCAAAATGAAATGCCAAGCACTTTAATCACTTGAAGAGTATAATACCGGTATCTAGGTTTCATTTATTGCTTGCGGTTGCAAATGCTTCAACAACTCAGAACCAGTAGTTTAAAAATGATGATATTACTGTAGTTGTGTTTGTTTGTGTTTCTACTTAAATTGACTGCACTGACTTTTTGTTTCTCTGGTGCCTGGACACTAAATGTACAATATTTGATTGTAAATGAAAACATTTGTTCTGGTAAATTATTTACAGTAATAATAATAATGTGTTCTGAACAAGACCCCATCTATATTAGAACCACTGAAGTGCATTTTTCCAGAATATAGTGGATTACCGTATCGTTTCAAATTACTCAAAGTTGCAGTAATACGTTTGGTGAGTAGAGGTTGAAGTGTGTCTGGTCCTTCTCTGTAAAACGTAGAAAGCGAGGGCATCAGTTTAATTACGTCAGATCTGAGACATTGAAAGGGGTTGAAAATCAAGTGTGTCTTTAGCAGTGGGAGGTCAAATGCGGACCTAAGAATTAAATGAACTAATTGAAAAACCTTCCTCTGCCTTCGCTGTGTAATCAAGCGGAGACTAAGATATGTTATCTTGAGGTCCACTTTCAATCTGGAAATTTGGTAATTTAGCAGTGCTCTTTCTGTCAGTAGAATAATGTCTCTAGCCAAAAGTCCTTTTTCCTTTTGAATGATTTCTTCCCAAGGCTCTATATACAATTTATATAGCTTTATATACGCTCTTTGTCTTTTTCCTCTCCATTCATGCAGGAAGGCTTGTTTGGGACTCACAAGTATTTTAAATCCCATCACAAATGTGTGAAATTTGATTCTCTGGTCACAAAAATAGCTACAAATAGTACCAAATGGTACCCTTTCTCCCCCAACAATGTACACTAGTCTTAAACAAATTCCTGTATGTCCAGGGCAGTGCTTTGGTTGCTGTCATATTGTGCTGTCTGACTAAAGACAGATTTTCTGGAATGGGCTGAAGAAAAAAAACTCCACAACTTCGGTTGAAAAATGGAAAAAGGTAACCAATTCATATTAAAGATTCTGTTTTTATTTAAACATGTTCAATTTATTTTATCTTTTTTTCTGGGATTTGAACATGATTGTGCTAGATGTGTAAATGAAATTGAAGATCCGAAGGAAGCAAGGAATGAAGACGGAAGGAAGGAAGCGAAAGATGCGGCACCTGATTGGTGGAGACGGGACAGTGCAGAGCCCCCGATGCTGGGTGTTAAGCCAATGAAATGCAGGTATGCAAATCAGACATTAGGTCAGAGGATAAAATCGGACCAGCAGGGATGTTGGGATAAGGAGAGAGGTGGAGAGAGAACAAAAGAGAGAGAGAGGGGGAGAGAGAGAGAGAGAGAGGGGGGAGGAGGGAGAGAGAGAGAGAGAGAACAAAAGAGAGAGAGAGAGGGAGAGAGAGAGAGAGAGAGAGAGAGGGAGAGAGGGAGAGAGGGGGGAGAGAGGAGGAGAGAGAGAGAGAGAGAGGGAGAGAGGGAGAGAGGGGGAGAGAGGAGGGAGAGAGAGAGAGAGAGAGGGAGAGAGGGAGAGAGGGGGGAGAGAGGAGGAGAGAGAGAGAGAGAGAGAGGGGGGAGAGAGAGAGAGAGAGGGAGAGAGGGGGAGAGAGGAGGGAGAGAGAGAGAGAGAGGGGGGAGAGAGAGAGAGAGAGGGAGAGAGGGGGGAGAGAGGAGGAGAGAGAGAGAGAGAGAGGGAGAGAGGGAGAGAGGGGGGGAGAGGAGGAGAGAGAGAGAGAGAGGGAGAGAGGGAGAGAGGGGGGAGAGGAGGAGAGAGAGAGAGAGAGAGGGGGGAGAGAGAGAGAGAGAGAGGGAGAGAGGGGGAGAGAGGAGGGGAGAGAGAGAGAGAGGGGGGAGAGAGAGAGAGAGAGGGAGAGAGGGGGAGAGAGGAGGGAGAGAGAGAGAGAGAGGGGGGAGAGAGAGAGAGAGAGGGAGAGAGGGGGAGAGAGGAGAGAGAGAGAGAGAGAGAGGGGGAGAGAGAGGGAGAGAGGGGGAGAGGAGGAGAGAGAGAGAGAGAGGGAGGGGGAGAGAGAGGGGGAGAGAGAGAGGGAGAGAGAGAAGGAGTGCACTATGATAAGAGGATGGTCATTATTGTCACATTTTCATGTAGGACTGCTTTCACACTGCCAGGTCTCAGATCACACATCGATTGCTTTGTTCTTAAATGTTCTCAAGACAGGTCTCCTCAAGATCGTCACTTTTCCAACATCCTAATTACCAGAACCTTAATGCTGAGAATGACAACAGCAAAAAATGCTGCCTAAACTTGTGCCTGACTTTCTTTGGTCAAATTAGAGCACGGTTTATACTTTCTCCACCCCGGCTGGTGAATTCCGTTGTTCCAAGCCGTTGATAAATATCGTTGCACATGAGAATTTGTTCTCTCTATTGTATAATCATATATAGCGTTTAGATTTCTATCGATAGTATCAAAGGAAATCTTCAGACGCACGCAGATACGAGGCATTTTATTCACCGCCAAGAGGAGGACGACGCAGCCGACCATGAAGACACAAATGACCTATACGCGCCACAGAGAAAGAGAGAGAGAGAGAGAGAGAGCTGATATTCCAGGATGAATAAATAACCCCAGGGCTCCGGCGCCATCCACCCGTCTCCGTACGCTCCCCGATGGGCCTGATATTTTCTCCTGCGGCCGATCAGCCGACACCTGGCTCGGATACTTCCGGGGTGTCAGGGAAAGAGGTTTTGCATCGCGACGTATCTCACATGTACATGCAGTGTTGCGCTTCAGCCGCCACACTGTGTGGACTGTGAACGGGCAAACGTAGCATGCTTAAGGTGGTCTAAGAGACATATGCTGTTTATGTTCTGGCTTCCACCCCCGGCGGCACGCAGATGCACGCACACAAACGCACACAAACGCACGCGCGTGCGTGCAGACACACAGACACACAGGCAGATGTGCTCACAGCCCCGTTGGGTTTCCTCAGAGTGGAATGAATAATAATACGAAGACCCAATGCATTTATGCAATAGAGCTGCGCGCCCTAAAGGTGTTTTGGAGTGTGTGTGTGTGTGTATGTGTGGTGCTTGGGTTTCTGAATGTGTGCTTCTGTGTGTGTGTGTGTGTGTGTGTGTGGGGTGGAGCCAAAAGACCCCTAATCGTACCCGTTAATGGAGTAGCTCCGTGGCCCCTGAAGGTGTCGGTGTGAGCCGGTAAAAACGGGAGCTGTGAGGCCCCTCTGGGCCCTGCTGAAGGTGCTTCCGGTCTCTGTCTTAGCGAGATGTTGTTCCTGCCTCGGTGGGATTGTCAGTAAACATGCCCCTTAAACGGCGTGCCGACACACACACACACACACACACACACACACAACACACAAACACAGGCTTTTTCTCAATTGAATATAAATTGAATTTATATCCTCTCTTATTTATCCTCTGTCTCCTCTTACTAACAATGACAACCCATTGGTAAAAAGCAGTGAGGAGAAGTGACATTCATAGTTTTACTATTGCATGCTATCAAGGAAATTCCATCTACAGGGACGGATGCCGAAGTTATACTTCATATGTCTCACAATTCAATAAAAAAAATTTTTTTTGAGACATTAGAAAGATGACAATAGGTTATTGACATTGTTTACGAACATGTGCATATTTTCATCCTCCAGTAAAACAAAAGCTTTTCAAAAGTGGAGATGGGGCAGACTTTAAAAACCTCCCAAGGTATGATATCTCAACTACTTCTCTGTTCCTGGGTTGCGAGGATAGAGGAAGGTGGACAGAAGAGGACAAACCTTCTCCCAAATGAGAACAGGCCCCCTTCTAGTACCTCCTCCAGCACTACAACGCTTTAAGGCGTTCAACATGTATAACGCTAGAAAGACAAACATGCTGAAATAAAAACATCCCATCATGCTCTGCTCCGTACATATATATATATAACAATAGTGAGTCACGTAGTGGAATCAGTCGCAGGTCTCACTCCTGCTGAACACCAATAGGAGTGTTTGGACCAGCGTGTTAAGAACGTGTTCCTCACCAACCTCACATCAGAACACCACATGGGGACATACAATCCAGTCCAGTGGAGGTCTAGAGACTCGTAGAATCCGTACCAAGGCCCGTTGTAGCGGTTCCGGCTCCAGCGTTTGACTGAGACGTTTTATATTGGCTTTGTCTTTAATTTGTCAACGGCCTGTATACCCCACATACTGAATACATCTCAAATGGTATTCGTGCCCCTTTGATGCTAATGCTTTAGCTTAGCTTTCTTCATCAACGCCTGCTGTAATAACAGAAGCCTGCTCTCCAGTTGATATCTCAATCTAATCTCTTAAAGCTCTTAAAGTCCTAACATTTACCTTTGTTGTCATTCATTGCGTGCAGTTCAATAACGGGGTGAGAATCGCGAAAGACCTTCGAGTTTGACACCTTCATCTTACCTCACAAGTTCACCCTTACAACCCGCAGCGTCGGGCAACGTTTTCTCTACACTTGATCTCCAAACTCTAAACTCCACTGGAGAGAATCTGTAAGGTGTCTAAAAAGATTGACTCCAGTAGCAGTCAAAGCCTTAATCACAGGGAAACAGCCGGCCCACAAAGAACAGCTGCGGTGTCCCAAATATAGAGGCGTTCCCTCACCGTTCTCCAGCTCCCTTTCAAATGGCCGCCCCATTGGTCAATGTCGGTCCCAGCCCATGAGAACTGAAACCGGCACACGCACGTTAAGGGCATAACGATTTTCTGTGGGCTTTGTATTACGACCACTATTACAGTTGTCATATATGTCCGTCACTATGTATAACAGTGTAGTTCTTCAGAAAGGTTCGCGGCGTCCCGTGTCCATGTGGCAGTTTGTCTGAAAGGTCAAAGCTCTTTACTAAGCTCTCTTTTTTTTATTGCCGCCTTTTTGTCCGTCTCTCTGTCTGTCGTATATATGCTATCTGCTGTGTGTATCTCTTTATCTTTCTGTCAATCATCTCCCTCTATGTATATATATATATATAGATATAGATATATGTATAATCTGTCTGTCTGTGCAGATTGCACCTCTTCCAGCCGCACAGAGGTTTACAGCGTTCCAAATGCCTACGTATTTTTGGTAAGAGGAACATGATCGTCATTGCTGGTGATAAGCTCTAGGCCTAATTATTATTAGTAATTCAGAATTAATTAACAGAGAAATTGAAATCTTTTTTCCGCTCGCTATCACGCTCCCTCTCTCCGGCGCCACTACTTTCTCCCTGCGTATGATAAATGAACTCTTAGGTTCTATGCTCCGGGGGTTCATTCTCTGGGAACGTTGTACCGCGTCAACCACGCTGTCGAGATTTGTCAGCTCAGTCTCCCGCGGAGAAAGAGATACAGATAGACAACAAGAGCGAGACAGGTGGAGAGACCGCCCCCGACAGAGAGGTGGGCCTGTCACATATCGTAATGGAAATATTAAAGTCTCTAACGTCATTGTTCTCTCTCCTCTGGTGATTCCATCTGTATCCTCCGCTACCGATCCACACTCATGCTTAACAAATGATCGTGCTTCTTAACAGGATGCATTCTGGTCTGCTCTTCTCCTCCCATAGACATGTGTAATAATCCCCGCTGCCAACAGAAATGGCTAATCACGGGGACATCACTAAATATAGACCTCTGTAACTCTTTGACCATGCAGGACCCCGCAAACTTCGAACAAATACCTACTCTGCCTTGGCCATCGATGTTTTTTAAGAAGTGCCTCTCTATTTCGTAGAACTAACGAGGGAGACTTGGTGGCATTCAGACATTACCATCAACAGCCGTGACTTGAAAAAACAGATGAAGAGAACGTCCCCGCGGTTTGTCGTCGCGTCCTTTTAACGAGCACAAAGCGTGTCAAATCCAATTTAACCATGAGATCCCGTTGATCGCCGAGAAGACCGAGGCAAAAGATAGATGACGATGATTATGGAACTTCCGAAGGACAACGTGATACTGGTGTTGGAGAAAGAGGCCTTCCCGTTCTGCCAGTGAAGCACATTTATCATTTAGAACCGGTAAACAGTTACTCCATTTAGGAATGACAACACGTTAGATAAACATGACTCTGCTTCTGGTTAGTCAGGTGTCACATCTCTGCGGGTATTAGAGCTGTCAGCGACGAAGAGGCAAAGAAAGTCAAGAAACACATTATGAGGCGGATAAATCTCAGAGCAATGAGTTGGAGACGGACAGACACCTTGGGTTCAGCAAAACGACAGTTTGGAACATAAATAGAAATAAGGAAAACGGTGAAATACTTTAATACGTGATGACGGAACGAATGTTCGCCGAAATGTAGAAAACATTTAAAACACAACTGTTACACTGTCGGGATAACAGATGTGGATGAGTCAAGTGTCCTCCGTATATAAGACTTCACCAGCACAAGTACTGAGGGCACACCGAAAGCCACAAACCAGTGGTTAGCTAAAATATCAAGACCAGGATTCAGTAGCTAAAAAGCCTGAGGAGATCTGGAGAACGGCATGATCGATAGATGAGTCAAACATGCATCAGGGTCGTGTTAAGTGAAGACGGATAAATGTGTTGTCAGCGTAATACTTACTCTGTGATTTATGGCGAGATAACAACATGTTTACTTTCCAGGCCTGGTTATCACCACATAAAATACACAGTGTCTGAGAGCACCCAGGAGTCACACATAAGCAGTAAGTACAGTATGAGACCAAATACCAAACACGACAAGTGCTTAGCTGTAACATTATGCTAATCTGTCCCAAATTCTGGCTCCCTGAAGTGCTGTCCTTTTAGAAGAGCAAAACCCATTCGTTTTCCCAATATAAATGCTTAGAATTTGTACTTTGACATTCACTTTTTTTGGCAAATAAAAGTATCAAGCCACTAGTCGAACGGTTGCTTCACTGTGTTGCAAATGTCTGTACATGTTATGAGAGTAGAAGAACATTATATGATATCATGTCGAAGGGAGTGTGGATTTGTTTAAAATTCTGTTCATGAAAAGCGCTCAGGTACTGTGTCATTCAAGGTACGTGAAGGGTTAACCATCAAGTTTGCTGCTAGCTCCCAGAAGACATTTCCGACTTACCTAAATCACATTTTTGGGTCAGCTTTTCCGGGAAACTGGTTTTGAAGGACGTCACGCAGAAGATCACGGAGGAGAGGTGTGGATGAAACATGACAACCCCTACAAGAAGTTTTGTCAGAACGACGACATAATTGGAGTGGAAAAACATAGCTAATTATTGTACTTTAGCACCAAATTATTGGGTTAGGATCTTGGCAATATATTGGTGCATTCAAGAGTTTTTTTCTTTCAGGAAGTTAGTTTAAATAAAACTTTCTCCGGGCTTTACCCTGGTGACCTCAGGGACATCATTTATCATCTTCCTTATCCGTTGACTTCTGGAGATAAATAATGCAAAAGTCCATAAGCAGATTCTCCATCTTCCTTTGTTTTCCATACCCCAGAGTTTGGTTATCCACAGTATTTATTTCAAAAGACTGTAGTCAAAAAACTCAGATATTTCCATAGTATGAGGTCAAAATAACACGAGCAGTTGTTGCTTAGCGCGATGATGCACTAGTGTGTCGTAACGCAGAGATGGCCAAACGAACGTCGTCGCCACGATGGTTAGAGTATAAGAGACAAGCAAATGTTTTTTGTTGTGTGGAATAGATTCTCAGCCAATCAGGTGTGCGTATTTAAATATCCATTAAGAGTTTCACAACAAACCCACAATAAGAATTAACATACCAGGAAGTCCACAGGGAACGACTTGTGACCTTAACACATTTTTATTTACTCCAAACATTAATATATTAGCAGACAATCGGTTGCAGATGAACACGTAAAATGCAACACAGTACAGCTGTGAGGTGTTGTGCGTTCACATCAATACAGTGTGCACGACACGCAGGCAAATGTTGCTATTGTTTGGTTTTCTTAGCAAAGGAAATGCGCTTGCCTTGATGTGTATTGAAAGAACAGACGCTGGGGATTAGGGTGAATCTTTTAATGTGTCCCATTTCGACAATACTTGAAAACGTTTCCATTTCCGCTGTATTCGCCCAATAATATATACCCCACACCGGCAGACCAAGCATCTGTGAGTCGGAATGGCCGCTTAACATTCCCATATCATATAAAAATAATATTTATATTGCAAAGGTTTATGTAAATCTAACTGAGGTTCTCTGAACAAAATGATCTTGTGTTTTTCGGTCTTTGACAAAGAAAAAAGCACACGAGGAACGGTGTTGTTTTTTAGTTGACTTTTTAAACACTGTAGTGGTCATATTTATCATAATAAATATATATATATATATATAAACTAAATTATTCATGTTGGCAACAGAACAAGCATTGAAACAATGTCGATCTGACCCAGAGTTATAATGATAGTGTGTAGTCAGCGACAGTATAATAGATTAGCGTGTAACTGTAGCGTTGTGTTCTTAACCCAGCAAGCGTGCTGGCTCTTCCTCCGAATCGACTCTGCCAGAGGTCATCTCGTGGGCAGAAACAGAAATATTATTAAGTACATTTAGGCTTTTTTCTGGAACCTCTGTCAAATTCTGGCTGAATGCCCAACATTTTCCAGCAATATTATTTGCATGAAACTGAGTGTGCTAACGGAATTCTGCTTTTCTGAAAATGGTGTGAATGGTAGTAAAGTGAAAGTGTTCTGGGTTGAGTTGTGCCGTAACCTTAGATCAAACATAGCCCAAGACATACAGGCCAATTCCCACAAGAGGTTATAACCTTCCATTTCCATCATAGTTTTGAAGGAAATTGAACAGTATAATATATATTCCAAATGGCTCTTTTCCCACATTCAGGTGGTTAGGTTTATCTGTGTTTTTGTAAAAATCTCTCCCTGTAGCCTCGCTCTGTAGCCTCGCCTTGTAGCCTCGCCCTGTAGCCTCGCTCTGTAGCCTCGCTCTGTAGCCTCGCCCTGTAGCCTCGTCCTGTAGCCTCGCCCTGTAGCCTCGCCCTGTAGCCTCGCCCTGTAGCCTCGCCCTGTAGCCTCGCTCTGTAGCCTCGCCCTGTAGCCTCTCCCTGTAGCTTCGCCCTGTAGCCTCGCTCTGTAGCCTCGCTCTGTTTCCTCGCCTAATTTGTAAATTATGTCTGATGAAAAATACATACCGTGCCTGTCCCAGTAATTATTCATAATTCACTGAGCATCAGTCCCAAGCTCTTCAGTTTTGCACCAACTGTTTTCAGTTTTTTCTTTCCAGCGCCAGATGACATGATAGGGTTGGCTTAGGTGTGTGTGTGTGTCAGCTCTGTACAGTGAGAGGGCTAGCCGAAAGTGTTTGGATCCGTTTGTCTGGTCTCTCTTGTGCTTGGCTACCAGCCTGAGCCCAGAGTAGGAGGTGGGGGGCAGAGAAAGAGGGAGAGACAGAGGGAGAGAGAGAGAGAGAGAGGGAGGGAGGAGACGGTCTGCGAAAGAATGTTACATTTGGGAGGAAATTATTCTGCAAGGGTTTGTAGCAATTAGATAGATAAATGACCGTGGTTTTTAATTAGAACACTGGCTACATATCCCCCCTTCATTATTCAATAAAACTCAAGTCGTTCTGTGGCCTCGCCGCAAATCAGGTCAAAGTGTATTTGTGGCGTACACAGACTAGCAGATGTTATGGCAGGTGCAGTGAAATTCTCAGGTTAGCTCGAACGGTGAGGCAGAATGTCACGGGAGTACATAGCAAATACAGAAAAATCCCATGACCAAAACAAGAGCTAATGAAATGTCAGGAAGGATCGAAATTACCAATCAGAAATATGTGAATTAGATGACGAAATACTGCCTGTGGTGGGTGTAATCCGGTATAAAAAACAGACTATTATGGGATGTAGAGCAGAAAACGTGGTAGGGTGTTCAGTGACCAGAATACAGTATGTAGGGGTCAAGACCCGAACATTTTAGGTTCAGCCAATATCAATCATACAAATGTATTTCAAATTGACCCATTTTGATCAGCAGTTGATAAAAAGTTGTTATGCGAGACACAAACGATGGTAAATGAAATGAAGTTACGAAATGGGAGCCAAAACAAAAAAACGCAGAAAGACATCTCATGATAGAAGTCTTCGGAAAAAAAAGGACCACTTAAAAAATAAATGTCAAGAATAAACTTCTCAAAGAAACAAAAGGTATATGTCATCTTAAGAGCAAGGCGGTAAGAAAGAAAGACACGAGTTGGAAAAAAAACAGTCAAAAACCAGTCAGAATGCCAGCCATTCAGCCAGACATCTTTTGCGCGAGCCAGCCAGTCCATGTGTGAAGATCACTGCTAAACACAAGGCATGGTTCTACAGCACGCCTGTCCTCCATTAAGCATTAGTAATCTACCAAATTACTATACATGTCGTTCACTGTGCAGTAAAAGCCCAGTGGTCCTGGCCCTAGTGGAGGCCAGTGCTACCTAAAGGGAAGTCACACAAAAAAGTTCAAATCTCTACGGATTTTAAAGCAATGTGTTCCAATTAGTGTTGTCAAGCAATAAAAAATGTCTCGTTTAAAATGGCCGATGGGCGTTAAACGTGGAGGTAAAATTGACTTCCTGTTTATGTCTCTCCGTATGCCTGAAATGTCGAGACCACTTCCCGAATGAAATTGGGATTGTTGAATAGAATAGAAATACTATTCAGAAGACTGATAGAAACACTTTAAAATAATAGTATGTTTTGTCAAATGTGAAAAAGGTGATTATTTAGAATTTTTTTGCCGCAGTCAATTAGACAACAGTACTTTAAACTCTGACATCTTGTGCAACATTAGTAGGGTAGAGTTTTACAGTTTCCAGCTACGTTTGCCAAAAAACGACATTGCCACACGCAGTAAAATGTTTTCCTATGATATTTTCAGTTCAACAAGCGAAATCAGGCTTTTCAACTCTCCGCAAAATCTGGTTGTTCTACAGTTTAAAGTGAAGATGTGACATTATCATCTTGTTTGGTTGACTCTTCATTTCCTGTTGCCTCTTGCTATCATCGCTACGTTTTTTGAAATGTTTATACAACCTTTACTGCTGTGAACCAGCAGCTCGATGGCGATGACATTTTCTAGCAAGTCGAAGACATACATAAAACCTACCGGTGTGTGAGAATTTCGATTAGACGACGACTTTTGTTCTGTCCGGCTGACTAAATCTGCCCGTAGCGAATACACAAACCGACAGATATGCCAACTTTAATAGTTCATACACCTGTCATCACACTGCCGACACAGGCTCTATTCCGTACATAACAAAGAGAAGAAGGGGTGCCCGGGAACCTGAAGACCCCACTGTCATAGCCTCGGCACCACCTGACGAGACTCAAACATCCACATTCAACCGCTGTCAGCGACCCCTGATTGAACTGCGGTCAAATCCGTGCACAGGTTTCAACACAACAAATGTGGCAATGTTTTTCAGCGAAACAGGAGAGGTGACACATATACACAGCTTGGAAATGGAAATGTGGTGAGAGGAAAAAAAACAACAGATCATCGTGAACCGAAGATTCAGATTCCTTCGACAAGGGAAACTTGTGATTCGTGTGACACCTCGACCGTCCTCCGTCCTCTAAATTAAGTTAATTTAGTAATGAACAGTACAGTAATGAACCTCCTGTGTCAACCTTCGCCCGGCTCGTACATTTGATCTTAGCTGTAAACTCTGCATTTTGTACATGTCCCGTGTAATTCCGCAGGGTTCAGACAAAACAACAGGGCACAAGTAGTGGTTTTCCCACGTCCCCCTGTCAGTTGACCAATTAAGTCTGACATGCCCCAGTTCCAACTGTTACATTTTCTTCTGGGAGTGAATTTGTAATGCGTAATTGGGGGACAAAGTAATACAGGGGAACATATGGTGTGGGTTCCAATAGAACCGTTAAATACACTGAGGAGTAGCGTTGTTCACCTCATGTTCTACAGACAACACCGATTTCTTTAATATCCACGTCAACATTAGTCGACAACACTGCTCGGTAATTAGGTGGGAGGCAGTTGATGGTTTTTTAATCGCAGTTCCGACTCGAGCAACGCGGTAATGTGGAGCAATAAGGCAGGGGGAGTGTTTGTTTTGTGCATTTTTTCATTGAAAACAAAGCCCTTTTTAACAGAGGGCACGCGCGGATATTGTTAGCTCTGAGTGACTGTGGTTCGGAATCAGAGCATATTTTTCATTTGTTGTGATCGCTTTCACGTGTTAAACGTAGGCTAAAAAAATGAATGTGCGAAAGTCTCTGTTCATCACAGCGAATTTATTCATTTGATCACGTTTGCATTAAGTCCATCTCTGATTAACTTGAAGGAGGCATATATTGCACAGATTAAATAAAGCATCTCCAAACCGTTTTTATGTGAAAGCCACACAGGGACACCACAGGACTCTCCGGGATCCACCTCACACCCATATATACGTTACAGAGCACTACATAAGAGATAAGATACATTTCTGCAGTCTCAAACCAGCCAGGGGCGTGACTGTCCAGCCGTGCACCTGCCACTGTCAGATGTCCATTTTGCGTCTCAGTTCCATTTCGGTTTCCCCCACCCCTGACTCGTGTTTCTGTCGCGGCTAAAAGACAACAGCACAGGCAAAACTACAGAGAGCAAAGTGTTGAGTCTGCACATCTCAGCCCTCTTTTCCTTGTGGCTGTGTTTTTTTTTCTCCTTACAGCAAGGATCTCTGGCCCTGGGGCACAAGTCGCCATAGTAAATTGCCTTTTCCAGTTCAACAGCAGTGACGTCCACAGCCACCACCTCCTCAACGTTCCAAATTGCGAAGAAAAGCCCACACGGGTCTGTGTTTCACTGGGGAGACAATTTATTGCAGCACCGTTAGAGTTCCACACCTCCGTAGATCACTTATCCCCTCGGCAGGTCAAGCTAAGGGCCAATAGAACCTGCAACAGACCAAAGGTGAGGAAGAGCCACATTCCAGACAGGCAGGTGAAGGGGAGACAGAAATTGCCATGTAATTAAACATACAAGGACAAGCCGCCATTTGTTGTAACCATAACATTGGATATGATACATAGATACATTTTGAACTTTAAACTGTCCCGTCGATTAATTCATCTCCAGTAGCCGGCCAATATTGTGTCCGCGAGCATTAAAACAAACTAGTTCTCAGGTTAGCTTTAAGCATTAAAACAAACTAGTTCTCAGGTTAACTTTAAGCATTTAAAAACAAACTAGTTCTCAGGTTAGCTTTAAGCATTAAAACAAACAGGTTCTCAGGTTAGCTTTAAGCATTAAAACAAACAGGTTCTCAGGTTAGCTTTAAGCATTTAAAAACAAACAGGTTCTCAGGTTAGCTTTAAGCATTAAAACAAACAGGTTCTCAGGTTAGCTTTAAGCATTAAAACAAACAGGTTCTCAGGTTAGCTTTAAGCATTAAAACAAACAGGTTCTCAGGTTAGCTTTAAGCATTAAAACAAACAGGTTCTCAGGTTAGCTTTAAGCATTTAAAAACAAACAGGTTCCCAGGTTAGCTTTAAGCATTTAAAAACAAACAGGTTCTCAGGTTAGCTTTAAGCATTAAAACAAACAGGTTCTCAGGTTAGCTTTAAGCATTAAAACAAACAGGTTCTCAGGTTAGCTTTAAGCATTAAAACAAACAGGTTCTCAGGTTAGCTTTAAGCATTAAAACAAACAGGTTCTCAGGTTAGCTTTAAGCATTAAAACAAACAGGTTCTCAGGTTAGCTTTAAGCATTAAAACAAACAGGTTCCCAGGTTAGCTTTAAGCATTTAAAAACAAACAGGTTCCCAGGTTAGCTTTAAGCATTAAAACAAACAGGTTCTCAGGTTAGCTTTAAGCATTAAAACAAACAGGTTCCCAGGTTAGCTTTAAGCATTAAAACAAACAGGTTCTCAGGTTAGCTTTAAGCATTAAAACAAACAGGTTCTCAGGTTAGCTTTAAGCATTAAAACAAACAGGTTCTCAGGTTAGCTTTAAGCATTAAAACAAACAGGTTCTCAGGTTAGCTTTAAGCATTTAAAAACAAACAGGTTCTCAGGTTAGCTTTAAGCATTAAAACAAACAGGTTCTCAGGTTAGCTTTAAGCATTAAAACAAACAGGTTCTCAGGTTAGCTTTAAGCATTTAAAAACAAACAGGTTCTCAGGTTAGCTTTAAGCATTAAAACAAACAGGTTCTCAGGTTAGCTTTAAGCATTAAAACAAACAGGTTCTCAGGTTAGCTTTAAGCATTAAAACAAACAGGTTCTCAGGTTAGCTTTAAGCATTAAAACAAACTAGTTCTCCGGTTAGCGTTGAGCATTAAAACAAACAGGTTCTCAGGTTAGCTTTAAGCATTAAAACAAACAGGTTCTCAGGTTAGCTTTAAGCATTAAAACAAACAGGTTCTCAGGTTAGCTTTAAGCATTAAAACAAACAGGTTCTCAGGTTAGCTTTAAGCATTAAAACAAACAGGTTCTCAGGTTAGCTTTAAGCATTTAAAAACAAACAGGTTCCCAGGTTAGCTTTAAGCATTTAAAAACAAACAGGTTCCCAGGTTAGCTTTAAGCATTAAAACAAACAGGTTCTCAGGTTAGCTTTAAGCATTAAAACAAACAGGTTCTCAGGTTAGCTTTAAGCATTAAAACAAACAGGTTCTCAGGTTAGCTTTAAGCATTAAAACAAACAGGTTCTCAGGTTAGCTTTAAGCATTTAAAAACAAACAGGTTCTCAGGTTAGCTTTAAGCATTAAAACAAACAGGTTCTCAGGTTAGCTTTAAGCATTAAAACAAACTAGTTCTCCGGTTAGCGTTGAGCATTAAAACAACACCAGATGACGTTAAGGCAATAAAAACAGGAACATCTAAAATGTTACATCTGGGCATTAATTCAAAATAGTCAAGAAAACT
>CM055759.1:4618485-4735985 GCA_029465975.1 Dallia pectoralis
GTTGTACTTAATTTGGCAGCTGTTTTGTGACCACTGCTGAACCTATGGAATTTCAATTGGTTTGTCAATTTGGAAAATTATGTTTTCAAAAATGTTTCTATGAACTAGCGAATAATATAAATTCTAATGTGCTGGAAAGTATTAGTAAATGTGTATTGGAATGTCAATTATGATAGAAAAGAAGTTACAACCAATGGTATGGCCTCCAGTCAATCAAAATGATATCACCGGAAATCGACCAGTTCCTCCCGTAGCTATTTTAAAGTCATCGGCGCATTCGATCAAACTGTAGAGTTGACGTTACGACGGACCAGCGAGCGGTCGGGAAACACTTCCTAAACACTTGTTGATGCGTGCTCTGTCAGGTTTTACACCGGTGTTTGTAAATGCACCTTGTGACTGACAAATGTCGTTGTAAAAAGAACTTCATAAAATACATTTCATTGATTGCTTGTTAATTAACAGGCGATGTTACGGACCACTAAAGTAGTAATGCTTTCGGGAAACGACGCACCGATAACATAACGATGCACCTAAAGTAAGTGCATCTGTCGATCATCTTAGAGCGCTGGGATATTGGGCCCAGGTCCATTCTGGATTTGTGCCCTTAATTATGATATTGCAAATCACGGGCTCTGCTTTCTTTCTGCTATTTAGTGCGTGGCATTGTACTCTGTATTTCTGCCAAATACATATCGATAGGTTGTTTAAGTTATTTGATTATTGGTTACCTAGTTGATCCCAAACTCCCAAAGTACTCTGCCCTGCCTGGTAGCTGTCACTATATGCACCAGGCTTTTGGACCAGAAAGGGATGACAGGAAACGGGACAGGAAAAGACGGGGGAGAGAGGAGAGGATACAGAGGCAGAGGGTTCCCTCGGTTAACATCTTACGCTCACTTCCAAAACAGGCACACAGACACACTTTTTGCATGCTCTTCATGAAGACTGGTTTTCTATGTTTTGTTTTCTCCCTGTGGAGTGGACAGCTTTTGGAGAAACAAAATGACATGGACAAGGACAAACCAAAAAGCAAAACAAGTTTTCTGCTGCAAAAAACTTCCTGGAAAGTGTTCAAATGTTTTTGTTTACCATATCTGACTGAATAATGGATGTCTGTGTTGCTAAGGCGAGTAGTTAATGGGTGCGAAACAGAGAACAGACAGCGATATGGTTATGGTTAGGGTTAGAGTTAGAGTTAGGGTTAGGGTTAGAGTTATGGTTATGGTTAGGGTTAGGGTTATGGTTAGGGTTAGGGTTATGGTTTGGTTAGAGTTAGGGTTATGAATAGGGTTAGGGTTAGGGTTATGGTTAGGGTTAGGGTTATGGTTTGGTTAGAGTTAGGGTTATGAATAGGGTTAGGGTTAGGGTTATGGTTAGGGTTAGAGTTAGAGTTAGGGTTATGGTTATGGTTAGGGTTATGGTTAGAGTTAGGGTTAGAGTTAGGGTTAGGGTTAGGGTTATGGTTAGGGTTATGGTTAGGGTTAGGGTTAGGGTTATTTGGCAGATTCAATTTAGCAGATATGCAATGCAGGCGGGCACGTTCCTCCGCTCAAAACTACAGGTCATGTTGCAGCTGCACAGACCCCCAGGCAGTGTTGGTATGCTGGGGCTAGGATTCAAACCCATGGATGGAATGATGCAGGTGAACTGGGAGGTGTCCTGGACCAGTTCGTAGGGGGGACCCAAAATGATCCAATTGGACAAATACGTTTTTGACTAGAAATTGTGAGAGAAAAACTATCCAAAAAGAACTTCGGACTTTGGGGTCTCGGGGAAATGCATTTGACACCCCAGACGTACAGTGAATAGTGGAAGCCTTATGTTCCCTCGCAGTATTCAGGGAACTGTCAAACCCCCACACCGACACCCACGCTCTTTGTTCTGCCGTCTGGGACATCGTGGACGCCAGGTCCCGATCAGCCCAGTCGGAGCAGGTGAGCCCGGAGGTGGTGACTTGGTTCTGGGTAGCAACATGTGAATTAGAGCATGTCTGAACAGGTAGCTGTCCACCCGGACAGCCGTGCCTCCTCCGGCGGGAGACGATCTCGTCCATCTTGACCCCTATCTGTCTACTCTGCTTATCAAAGCACCTGGCAAGGTGGACGACCAGCTGCTGACATATTGTCCACACACACACAAGGACACACAAGCTGGCGCTCTGTCCCTGAAAATGCATATCACACTGATATGCATTTCCCCCTGAAAGTTATCGAACAACCCTCAAGACGCTCGGTTGTTTTTAGTTCGTTCGTTTAAACGCGAGAATATATATCGTTAGCGTCTGAGGCGGCTGGCTCATGTCACATTTTTCTGAAGAAGCCCCATTCAGTTGAGAAAGTAACGCTTACGCCGAAGTGGAAGTGAAGTAAATGTTTCTTTTATAGACAACATTTTGTGCCAATGAATTAAACATTGTCAGACGTGTCAGTTAAAATGACTGCGTGTGGTGAAACCCAGAGCTGTAGTACTCGAGACCGGTCTCGGTCTCGAGACCGGTCTCGAGACCACTTTTTTAAGGTCTCGGTCTCGGTCTCGGTTACATTTGGACTCGGTCTCGACTCGGTCTCGGACAGTAAGGACTCGTAAATTCTTCCGAGACCAGCCGAGACCAGCGTAGAAATTATCCTCCACAATTTTTTCTAGCAAAATATTTAAGTATGACATGTAGAGGCTGTATTTCCATTGGCTGTATTTCGTCCAGAGTCAGACTGTTTTTTTCTGATGTGGCTTATCCCGCAAATGGCTATCTACTTTTGAAGAAAAGCGCACCCCCAGCGTCGCTAGAGCGTGCACCCATTCACGTGAATACTTCAATCTTAAACATATGCTCGATCATGTCTGCACAATCTGCCATTATATTCGTTTTGCCTATATTCAGTACATTGAGCACAAATAAATAATTTGTCCGAAAACACACAGCGGTTAGTAATTAAAATACATACATAATGTTGAAAAGCTACAGCCGACGTCCTTCCATGACGTGCATTTTACCTTGTCCCGTTTTCAGAATTGCAAAATCACAAACCGAACAATATATAAAACTACTATTTACATGTTTTTTGATACCTAAACTGCCTTCCTGTCGCCAAAATCCCACGCCGCTGGGCGTTGGTACCCTAATTGCGGTACCCAGACACCGATCACACTTCACTGAGCCTATATGGCAATGGTTGAATGGGCGATACACAGACAAATACTACGAGAACACATATAGACAATAGTCTGATTGGCTTGGTTGAACTACAAAAAAAGAGGTACGTTTATAAAGAAATATGTTTCACTAAATAAACAGAACGAATTCCGCCAAATACATACAGCCCCATTCATGTGTCAGGCGCCTATTGCACTCAATAATTAATAACGAATGAACCACAGTGTATTCATATAGCCTACAAGAGACTTCAACAAAATATTGTTTTGTATCGAAATTAAACGAATATAAACAATAATTATTAATAGGCTTACTACAAATGGGCGATAAATGAAATTACTCACAGAGTTTCATGCACACAGAAGGACGTGGGACATACATAAGTCCGGGGGGCATACGGCAGAAAGAGCATAAAACTGGAACGGTTATGGTCCGATCTATATGGAACTGGACCCGTTTTGGTCCGATCTTTATTAAACTGGAAGGGTTTTGGTCTGATCTATATGAACACTGTGCGCAGTTCAACCGGGTTAGTTTGCTGCTGTCTCATGTGCACTCGTAACAATAATGAACACTGTTCGCAGTGCAACCGGTTCGTTTGCGTGTCCTGCTCAAGCAGACAAACAACTGAAGCTGCGTGCCTGTGGACGGATAAATAATTATAAATAGATTTGTTTATCGGCCAATCATGCGCAAATCATTTCATTGCAAGTCGCTTGTGATCTAAAATGTGTTAGCATTTACTACATCAACATAGGACATACAGTTTGATGGATTTTCATTTATTCGATTTTTGGAAATTTTAATATCATAGCCTGTGCATTTTAAAATCATGGTTTTATTTTCGTATTTTATGTTTACATAAGACAATAAATAGGCCTACATACTCTTTTAATAAAATTCATTTAATTCAGGATGACAACACAGTAGATGATCTGATGCTGTTGGTCAAGTGTTTTTTTTACATTGGTCATTGGACCAAAAACATGTAATATTATTTAGTGTTGATATGACTGGTCTCGGTCTCGGCCCCCTTTGGTATCGGTCTCGTCTCGGTCTCGGCCACCTTCGGTCTCGGTCTCGTCTCGGTCTCGGCCCCCTTCGGTCTTGGTCTCGTCTCGGTCTCGGCCCCCTTCGGTCTTGGTCTCGTCTCGGTCTCGCTTTAGGTGGTCTCGAGCACAGCTCTGGTGAAACCCTTGCTGTTAGATAATAGATCGCAAGACAGGTCTTTCACTGAGAAAACGAGGAAACGACAGCTTTACTTTCTCATCCACAGCCTGAACACGACTCTGAAATGCAGTTTTTGCATCACAGCCGTCTGGGGGGGTTCAGGTCCAGTCTAAAATAATACATATAATCAAAAAATACTGTTAAGAAATATGGCAACAGACCAATGTTGAGTTGTCATGTATCTTGTTGTCTACAGAGCATGAGGCATCATGTTTTGAAGCTTGTGGTTTTCTTACTACCCATGCAAAGTAGAGATATCTTTGGCAAATTAACTTTTGAGCCTCTTTTCTAAGGAATATCCATGGACATTTTATGTGAACAGCTGTAGTCAGAGACAGGTCAGCAAAAAAAGACCATGGCTCAAATACATCATTCCAAGAGATATGAGAGAGCACAGACTAGTGTGAAAATATATAGTAGCATATGCTAATGTTAAGATTGAAGCAGCGTATGCTAATGTGAAGATATGAGGTAGTATTGATTTGTTTCTTCCACAGACATGCTTGATGACTGTGATTGCACAAAACACACCTCCACGCCTCTGGATGTGGAAGTACTGCTATGTTTTATTGGTTAAAGTATTCATTTACGCCTGGTTCCACATCCCGAGACATTTACAACTGTCATTTGCCCTCGAGTAACAATCCTACAGTACTGTGCAAATGTCAGACGAACGTGAAAGTCCAACTAAACCCATTTGTTTGAGTGGTAAGTGTTTACTCACGCATATTTTCACCGATGGCCAAAACATTACAATCAATGCCTAATATGGTGTTGAATTCTTTACCAAATTCCCTGAAGCAGTCTTGAGCAATGTGTTCAGTTTGGCTGGCTGCATTATCCTGCTGAATGACACAAAGGATTGTACGCTCACCTAACACCTAATCTAATCTATCCAGCCTCCTAGATATGTGCCCTTGACCACTTTTTTAAGTATGCACTTACTGCCCAAATACATGGCTTCAGGTAGAACATCTGGTGCCGTAAAACTATTGCACAGCACTGAATATTTTACATATGCTGTGTATGTTATGTAGGCTGTAAAACCATGTCTGGACAGTTGACGCAGACAAGCTTTCAAGTTTATTAGAAGGACATATCCCCATTATTTTTTAATTTAATTGTCTCCATATTTCTTTCAATCAAAGTGTAAAAATGATCAAAAACAAAGATCACAGAAAAATATAGGGCTTGATATCGGATAATAGGAACTGTGGATAATAGAATTCAATAAAGTCACGTCATCTCGACTGCTTTACAGTCCACTTTAGAGTGGTCCAACACACTTCACCAGAAGGTTTTTTTCTGCCTCAGATAAAAAATGTCAAGGATCTGGAAGGTTCTTTGGAGAGGATGCACTGTAAAATACCTCCTCAGGTGCCTTTCAATTTACGACCGATTCGTTTATGATATAACAAAAGGTATGTGTAATTTTGACTAATACCAAATCGTATTAGCATAAAAAATAATCAGCATTCACAGTGTACAGAATAACAGAAAAACAATTTATATACAAACCAGGGTTCAAATGTTCTCAACCGCAGTTCTGGAAATAAACTCTTAATATTCATTGTAGCGGTTTTTCCCTCGTGCTGCTGACATGGCTAGCAGAAGGCGCGGTTATCTAGCGCTCTTTGGGATTAAACACAATGCCTCGGAGTTCGGATTCTCGCCTTTACCTAACCATTGCTTTGTCTGAAGATTGAAAAGCAAAAGCCGGCGTGAATTTAGATTGGACCGTCGTTGTGCGGCTCACCGGATTCACCGGCGGCCAGGGGCTTTTCAATTTCCACACACAGGGAACACATATTGTGCATTTTCTGTTCCCCCTCCCCCCAAATGTCCGGAACATTCAATTAGTGATCAAGGTCTGCCGCTGCCACGATGTATATTAACGCAAGCCTGTTTTTCTTATTTCTCTCCAGTCCTGTTGGCAGTAGTTACGACGTCTGTGTGTGTGACACGATAATGTGCGAATATGTTTAAGGGTCTATAAAGCCAGGAGTCATTCTCAACTTGCAATGAGAGCGTGTGACACAAATAAAAAGCTTGGTCTCTGTTTTCCGTGCAGGGCGTTTTTATCTTCTGGAGTGGGCACTGTACGTGTGTCTACGTATTGCATATCCACAACGTCGCTACAGCGCGATCCGATAAGGCCCAGTTTCCTCAGGAAAACAGTACAATCGGCCGTAACATGGACACAAGTGATTGAGGTTTCTGGCGGAGTCTGGCCTGTAGCTAATAAAGTCACTCGGACGACGAGATAAGGGCACACAGGGTGCGGTGTGCCGGTGATGGAATAATCTGGACACGGTGGAGGTGTCCCAAATGACATCATAGGGCCCGGGGTCAAACGTGGTTCACTATAGCGGGAACGTGGTGTTATCTGGGACACTGTGTGTGAGTATACGCAGGATATCTTCCTGGCCACCTGCTGCCTGCAACGCTGATCAACGAGTGCGTGTGTGTGTGTGTGTGTGTGTGTGTGTGTGTGTGTGTGTGTGTGCGTGTGTACTGGTTTTAGGTGTCCAGAGAACCCTAATGAAATCTGAAGAGTTAGAGCTGACAGGTACTATGACAACTCTGTGACAGGGATCCAGAGGAGAGGAGAATGCCGTTATCACACCTGTGCACCCCTGGTCCTTTGTTTCAAGGTGAGACGGAGGATAGACTGGGAACTGGGGAGGGAAGGAGGGAGGGGAGACATTAGGAGAGAGAGAAACGTGCAAGGGGGAGAGAGGTGTGTGTTTGTGTGTGTGTGATGGAGGGATGGAGGAGAGAATGAGCAAGACGGGCACCACAGTTAGAAAAATATAATCAGGAAAACAGTGTGTGAGTGTGTGTGTGTGTGTGTGTGTGTGTGTGTGTGTGTGTGTGCGTGTGTGTGTGCGTGTGTCTGTGCGTGTGTGTGCGTGTGTCTGTGCGTGTGTGTGTGTGTGTGTGTCTGTGTGTCTGTGTGTGTGTGTGTGTGTGTGTGTGTGTGTGTGTGTGTGTGTGTGTGTGTGTGTGTGTGTGTGTGTGTGCGTGCGTGCGTGTGTGTGTGCGTGTGTGTGCACATGAGAGAGGGAGACTAGGGAGGACAGAGCAGATAGATGATGCATCATTCAGCAGTCAGCCGTGTCAGTCCGCAGAGGGAGACTCTTCAACATAAATAATGACAGCCCGTGATGACACTTACCTGGAAAAAACGCTTGGCGTTAATGTAATAATACCGTGTTCCCCTTGACCCGGCGTAGTCCCTGTGGTAAACTACCGGACAAAGAGAGAGGTTAGTGTCGACGCAGTCATTTCAATCCTCAGTGTCACAGAGGATCCGCACTCACCGCCGAAGCAGCTTGTCTCTCCTCTGTTCTCTTCCTCCGAGATCCATCAGCTGCCTTTGAGTCGGGGAACCGTCAGATCCTCCTCTCCGTCCTCTCTGGTCCCGGGTGTCTCAGGCTCTGAACTCTCAAGCTCTGAACAATCGTGGATTGCATCCTACATGGCGGGCCCAGTTCGGGTGTCCTCCAGGGATTGGTTCTAGGCCCGTTGCACTGCTGAGACTCGAAAATGTGACAATCTTTCAATCTTGGGAAGTAGGAAATATCAGCTGGGCTATCTACGGTATCCCTCCGACATGGGAATACCCCAATGGCCAGCGTTGGGAGAGGGCCAATAGCCCACTGAGCATGTAGAGCCAATTAGGTTCGACCAGCTAACCCTAATCCAATGAGAATTAGTTTAAATCCCCGCATCGCTGTCTAGGCGGTCAATCATTTCACTACGGAAGCCAACGTTCTTGGCCCTGCGCTTACGGGACAACAGTCCAGAAACTGAGGGATTGCTTGAACAGCAAACTGGTGGAACCTGTCCCGGCCGGTTGGGGTGGTTTCACTTTCACTTTCGGGTTGTGTGTGTTTCTGTGGAGTTCCGAGTGACAGTGCTCATCTTAATTGTTTTCTTTATTTATTATTGATCCAAGTGGTTTCTCCGCTCATCCTTTTGCCCCGGCCCCTCTGAACGAGGCATCACTCGCAGATACTTCCGCAATAACCGTACCCGGGTGATAATCGATGCAGGAGGTGGAGAACACATGCCTGAGGTCTTTCAAAATCATGGTCAAGACCGCTAGATTTCTCTTGATAATTGAATTTGTATCTGGCAATAGACTGCTTCAACGGGGGGTCCTGTGATTTTGCTTTGCTTTGAAATGCTTTACTTCGGGCCTGATACAATATAATCACATATTGTAACGCCTCATCACCAGAGAACGTGAAGCATATTTCTTTCTCTCTGCCATTATTTCACAGATAATAAAGGCTATTGTGTGTTCTTCCCCGAGCTGCAAATATATGTTAGGAACGGGACAACTAGATGGGTGTAATTTTTCCCAACGTTCTTTTCAAAACAATAGAGGACCAGTCACACTGCCGTGAGAGAGGGAACTCACCATCTGTTCTAGTGTTGCTGCTGACAGAAATATAAATGTGAACTGTGCATAACACCGCATACGATTTACGTTATTGAACGGACATTTATAGCATCGCATCTTTGTATCGCTTGGCAGCTGAACGCATTGAATCCATGTTCTGGGAAAGGAAGGCAAAATGTACAGATGTGGTACCCGACTAACACCTTTAGTCAGTTGGCACCGTTCCTCAAAGAAATACAAAACAGCGCTGAACAAGAGAACATCCTAACTCAGCTCCAATGACCCTAATTGGCTCGAACGTCCTCATTCGTCATGAAAGATCAAGTTCCGCCGTTTTTTTTATTCAATGCCATTATTCGACGTTTCTTTGGGGTGTCCTGGAAGTCATCCTATCAGAGACAGGGACATCCTCTGTTCACTTTGTGAACAACCAGGCCACTCGGCAGGAGACCTGAGCTCTAGCATCTGAAGGAACCGGGACCCGTCAAAGACATGGGACGAAATAGGTGAACAGCGAGAACTAAAAGTAGTAAGCGCTTACAAACATTGTAACATAGGAAACACAAAGGAAGATGAAGTCTACAATATCTACAATATTTATTTAGTTTATTTAGTTATCTTTAGTTATAAAATGTCAACATCTCCAACTCAATTTTCTCCTTGACACATGCACTAGAAAAGTTTAAATTGTAAATTGCAATTTCTCGGCTTAGATAATATCTGTGTCTACATCAACTCAGGGGTTAATTTTCTAAAAACGATGTTTGAACAATGTTTAACTACCTGCTCTGGGGGTACAAGAGCTGTTATTTGAAATGGGAGGTGCTGTATAAACAGGTGCAGCGTTTGTCACTGTAAATGTGAGCCCACCAGGTACAGTCCGGGTTACCTGAACATTTTAAAGCCGGTGCCAAAACCAGAACACTGAATTCACTGGGCTTATCGTGTCCGTCTGAAAATGTGTTATACCTCTCTCGTAAAAAATGAGCTCCCCATATTGTTCTCTCAATCCCTGTGGAGAAGTAATTGGGCTAAGCCTACCAGACAAAGGCAGCCGACGGGGAGATGGAAAATTATTTCCAGGGGTGGTCTGCTGTTTACGTTGTTTGCCCATTCAGGGGGCCGGCAGGTTGCCTGACAGCTCAACCTGGATATGATTTGGCTGCTTTATTGATTGCATGCTCACATTCAGCCTGATATGTGACTAGACGTTTGTGCCACTTGAGTGGGTTGTACGAAATGAATAAAGCCAATTATTCTAATGGTATTAGTGGAATTGCTCTTAAACAACACGTTTACATTGATTGCGTGGCTGTGAAGGAGGTGCTGGCTGGCCCCGCCCACTTCTCTCTAGCCCTGTGGATGTGAATAGGATGCAGGCTGGCCCCTCCCACTCCTCTTTAGCCCTGTGGATGTGAATGGGATGCAGGCTGGCCCCTCCCACCTTGCCTTGTTCCTGCAGCCTCCAAGTTTGATCATCTAGACATCATCCTTCTTGTCATCGGTGAGCCAGTCCACCACCATTGTGCAGACATCAGAATTGATGATGGCGTTAGAGAAGTAAATTTCCACAAGATGAAATGAATTACTGATTGGATTGTCGCTATTGGATTGTAAATAGTTGATAATGACACTCTGGTAATACAAATCCAGTTGACTTTAACGATGTAGATGTCTAGCCGGGCAAGACTTCGCTAGATTTCACCTTGGACAGTATAATGAGCACGACGTGTTGGATTTGAGGGGGAAGACATAGACGACACCTCAGATTAGTCTGTCAACATCGTCTGTAAACCAAGAGACAGAAAAGCCTCCACGGGGTTGTGTGAAACAAAACAGGAGAGAACCTCTGGATGAACCGAAACCGAAATCATACCAGTGTCATAATGACAAGCTCATAAAATGCTATGCTATTTCCCAATGGATAGATGCACGGTTGATAGATGCTACCTTTTCTCCGAGACACAAATACTGCTTTAGCTGCTTTGCCCAAGAACATATATTTGCCTTTCAGTCCTCATGGACCCAAAATGTCCCATTTTCCCATTTCCTTTTCGTAATGGCAGCTTTCAGGATTTAGCATGTTCTAGCTAAAACACATTGATGAGAAGACTGTTGAAAGTTCTTGTCTCTCTACTTGGACAACAACCTACAGTTGTAACGATCCCGGCCAAACGCGAGAGGTACATATTTAAACAATGGATCCATGTTTACCCTGGACTGAATTCTCTGCAAAACTGCCCGGTTCAATAATGACGGCTGTAATAAAATGTTTGTAAATGTATTATTTTACAAGCTCCCAGTCGCGTCTATCATGGTCCCAGAACTCCCTGCACTGGGTAACACTGGAAATGTTCAGGGTAGAGTATCAGAGATTCCTTACTGGCGCCGAACTGAGTTTGCCTGGATTAACTGATAAACAGAACAGTCCTTTAACTGAAGGCGTCAACGGGAATCTTGGCAGACAGGCTAAAGAATTCGAAAGTGTAAAATATTATTTGAAGCCATGTCTAATTACCAGGCCCTCCCACCCTCCGAGGCCCTCGGCTACTGGTTGATTACTGTTTACCCTCACAGAGGCCACTGCAGTAGCCTCCACCGAACGCTGTTACAATAGATTATGGCTTGTCCCTCTGATTTCTATTGGCAATTAATAACGCTTAATTTCACACTTAACAGCCCTTGTACACTTGATTGCACTTTTGATAAGCCGCGTAGCATGAGCTATACGGATCACTGCCCGCTCTGTGGCAATGACACAGACAGATGTGCGCGCCCACACACACACACACACACACTGGCGCGCACGCAGAACCGTGCCCACATAGCCTGCTGAGAGGCTCCCTGGCTGTGACAAAACACGGACGCAGAGTCTGCTCGTCTATGGTTCTTTAAGTTGGGCCTCATACATTGAGATTTCATCATCACGCCACGTCTTGCCTGGCGATGGTCCCAGCGCCTCGATCACAGTGAATATGTTTAGCCTCCTGTCGGGAAGTGCCATAATCCGTCTCAGAACTTGTTTTAATTAAGTCATATCAAGTGGTTATAATCCGCTCTCTGGCTAGCTCCCTCTGTCTCTGGTGCCTGTCGGCTGTCGCCACATTTGGTTGACGCAAGCCAAGGCGACGAGCGCTTTTCAATCCCTTTTATATCAAGTCACGTCATGATTTGTCGCCTTGCGGACATATTGTTTGTCATTCGCGTCTGAGCGCCTCCAACGGTTCTGTCGTCGTCCAGACTGGTCCGAATCACCAACACCTCAGGTCTCGCCTGCCGAGCACTCGTCTCCAGTGGAAAACGGATTTAGCAAAGAGGCGGAAAGAGAACCCTTCTTAATGTAGCAGTGGACACCTGAACATCTGTGATCAGACACTCAGCTTTGCAGGGAAATTAGATGATTTGTTAGTTTGATTTGTCAGTTTGATCATTTACTGCGCCAAACCAGTCCGCCGGATGTGGAGCCACCTCTGTCTTCTGCTAATACCGAAGGGTACAAAGATTGTAGACATCTCTGTTGAAGAGAAGAAAGAATAAAAAAGAACAAAAAATGCTTTTATCGAAATCTTATATCCTCCGCGTTTCTTTTACGTGGCTTTGGAACACGGACCGAACAGCAATTCCTTAGAAGACTCAGCGGAATCTACAAATAGCCAATAAAGAAAAGACAAAGGTTAGCTTTCTGCATTAACATAACCTCACAGTAGATATATGCACTTCCTGATTGTTTGATAATAAAAAAGTTGTTAAAGTATCAAGCGACTAACAACTTATCCTTTTATTGCAAAAAAAGACAACGGCCTGTGTTCTAAATGGGTCCTTACCGTGTCCCTTTTAGTACGCAAAATAAGGACACATAGCCCCTGCACAAAGGAATCATTAGAATGAGATACGATTATTGCCTCTTAAAGGTACAGTATATTTGTTTTTATGGCCTGTACATACTAAGCCCTATTATAAACGGGGTACTTCAAGCCCTAATTGCTGACTGGCTAATAACTGTGGTATATCAGACCCTATAAACTGGGTGGTGTGAGTACTGAATGCTGATTGGCTGACAGCTGTGGTCCATGAGATTGATTATAAATGGTGTGGCGTCTGTTTTAACTGCTCTAATTACGTTGGTTAACTGGTTTATTAGAGCAATAAGGCCTTTCTGGGATTTGTGCTTTATTGCCAATATTTCCCGGATAATTGCCGAGTCCTGTCACGGATCCGTACAGGTGAAGTGCAGAAGGAGCGAGATGCAGAGCCAGACAATCACGTTCGTCGTATTTAATTGTAGTCTACAACAAACAGAACAACGAACGGACAAAACTATACTGACGATAAATGAAATGCGCTTACACAAAGCGACTTGTACATTTACAAACACAACAGTATCAATGGGACTTATACACAACACTCACCTACAATGACACGTAACGTAAAATAATATCAAGCCCCAGTGAACCTAACCAGGGGACTTAAATAGCCTACTGATACAAACCTATGCCCGGTGCTTAATTAACCCAACTCAAAACAGCTGTGCTCCTAATTACAATATACATACACAGAAGTGCTCTCCCAACCACCCTGTGTACAGCACAGCTCACCCAATAGTTACAGTATCCCCCACTAAAAGGCTGGCTTCCAGATAGCCTAACCAAAAGGGAAGGGGGAACAGAGGAGACATATATTGTCCGTTCAACCCGGAGGCGGGCCAGGACAGTTAGTCCAGCCCTCTTTGGGCGTTCGACAGTCTGCAGCAATCTTGGGCGGCAGCCATCGTGGGCGTCGTGGCGGCGGCCATCGTGAGCGTAGTCCTGGCGGCGGCCATCGTGAGCGTAGTCCTGGCGGCGGCCATCGTGAGCGTCGTCGTGGCGGCGGCCATCGTGAGCGTCGTCGTGGCGGCGGCCATCGTGAGTGTCGTCGTGGCGGCGGCCATCGTGAGCGTCGTCGTGGCGGCGGCCATCGTGAGCGTAGTCGTGGCGGCGGCCATCGTGAGCGTAGTCCTGGCGGCGGCCATCGTGAGCGTAGTCGTGGCGGCGGCCATCGTGAGCGTAGTCGTGGCGGCGGCCATCGTGAGCGTAGTCGTGGCGGCGGCCATCGTGAGCGTAGTCGTGGCGGCGGCCATCGTGAGCGTAGTCGTGGCGGCGGCCATCGTGAGCGTAGTCGTGGCGTGGCCTTCGTGGCCGGCGATGCGGCAGCCATTGTGGGCGGCGATGCGGCAGCCATTGTGGGCGGCGATGCGGCAGCCATTGTGGGCGGCGATGCGGCAGCCATTGTGGGCGGCGATGCGGCAGCCATTGTGGGCGGCGATGCGGCAGCCATTGTGGGCGGCGATGCGGCAGCCATTGTGGGCGGCGATGCGGCAGCCATTGTGGGCGGCGATGCGGCAACAGCCATCTTGAGCGCTGGCGTGACGGCAACAGCCATCTTGAGCGCTGGCGTGACGGCAACAGCCATCTTGAACGCTGGCGTGACGGCGGGAACCATCGTGGACGCTGGCGTGACGGCGGCAGCCATCTTGGGCGCTGGCGTGACGGCGGGAACCATCGTGGACGCTGGCGTGACGGCGGCAGCCATCTTGGGCGCTGGCGTGACAGCAGGAGCCATCGTGGGCGCTGGCGTGACAGCAACAGCCATCTTGAGCGCAGGCGGGACGACGGCAGCCATCTTGAGCGCTGGCGGGACGGCAGGAGCCATCGTGGACGCTGGCGTGACAGCGGGAGCCATCTTGAGCGCTGGCGTGACGGCAACCATCTCAGGCGCAAGCGTGGTGGCGACCATCTCAGGCGCTGGCTCCTGTAAATCCAGCCATGTCCTCCACCACGTCCTAATAATGGCCGTGGGCTGGTCATCCAACCCCTCCGGGGGTTTTTCTGTCCCTCTCGTCGGCGGCAGAAAAGGGTCTTCCCACGGCGGGGGTAGTGGCTGTAGCCCCAGGGGTTTTCCTCCCCCTGTCTGCAGCCCCGGAGCAGTGGGTGGCTGTTCCTGCAGCACCAGGACCGTGGGTGTTCTCTCCGCGGACCTTCCTGAACACCCCGTTAGCTCCCCCCCAAAAATTTCTTTGGGGCGCTTCCGGGATGCCCTCTTGCCTTCCTCCGGGAAGGACCGCGGACCCGATGTAACCGGCCCTGATAGCCGCATAGGTGGTTCGTAGCCAAAGTAAGCGCGGAGACGCCTATACTCCTCCTGGGGTGTCTCCGGCTTAAACCAGTCCCACTGCTCCGTGGGGTGACGGTAGGAGTAAATCTCCCCGGAGGTGTAGCAATAATCTCCGGGGAAACCTCCCTCCGTCAGGCTCTGCTCGCTCATTTCGTGGGCTTGATATTCTGTCACGGATCCGTACAGGTGAAGTGCAGAAGGAGCGAGATGCAGAGCCAGACAATCACGTTCGTCGTATTTAATTGTAGTCTACAACAAACAGAACAACGAACGGACAAAACTATACTGACGATAAATGAAATGCGCTTACACAAAGCGACTTGTACATTTACAAACACAACAGTATCAATGGGACTTATACACAACACTCACCTACAATGACACGTAACGTAAAATAATATCAAGCCCCAGTGAACCTAACCAGGGGACTTAAATAGCCTACTGATACAAACCTATGCCCGGTGCTTAATTAACCCAACTCAAAACAGCTGTGCTCCTAATTACAATATACATACACAGAAGTGCTCTCCCAACCACCCTGTGTACAGCACAGCTCACCCAATAGTTACAAGTCCGGGCAGGCCGCGGTTTGTCATCCATAACAATAGCATTTTGCCATGTCATACTGGACCTGTTTCCTGATGCTTGGTTGGTTGCTATCTCTACAGTCCATTTCCTGATGCTTGGTTGGTTGCTGTCTCCACAGTCCATTTCCCGATGCTTGATTGCTTGCTGTCTCTACAGTCCATTTCCTGATGCTTGATTGCTTGCTGTCTCTACAGTCCATTTCCTGATGCTTGATTGCTAGCTGTCTCTACAGTCCATTTCCCGATGCTTGGTTGGTTGCTGTCTCCACAGTCCTCCCTCCTGTTTGCTAGACTGGTTTCCTTCACCACAGTCGGGGATCAAAGTTGTGTGTTGATGAGACAGACAATTTATTCTCCTTTTGCCAGGAAGGATATAGTTCTGGATGACGATCCTTCACAAACCCATTTAACACACACACATCGATCACAGACGTATGTACACACGCACATCGCAGGCACAGACAGACATATTCACACAGGCACACCAAGTACATATATATTTACACACACTCACACACACAGACATCCATCAGGTTCCTATCAAACTGACTGAGACACTGCTTGATCAATCGTTAGTTGACAGGACTGGGTCAAAATAGAACCATATTTCCTAAGTAGCACACTATTTTTGAAATGGTGCAAAATGGCAAATGGTGCATTAATCAAGAGTGGTGTTAAAGTATTGAATAGAGGGGTTAGAAAGGGTTAGTTTCACTCTTTCTTTTCCCTCCTGGGTCATTTCTAGAGAATGGATAGTTTCTATAACAGTAACTGTATTGTGTTGTGTTTTTCTAGTTTTATTTTGGGGTTTTTCAAGGTTTCAAGTTTTTCAAGTTTTGAAAGAGTGACATAATTTATGCCAAGGACAAGAACACAGAACGGAAAAAAACGCAAAAATATGTTTTCCTTTTTATTTTTTCCCTGACTGAAACAATTATAATGATATTTCTGTCAAACGAGGCTTCATTTGCTAAAATGACATCTGTTACGTATACTAAGATTACACTAGTCTATATTCGATTGCATCAGGCCGGGAGTTAGATGACACCCATCAAGCTTTAAATGCTGCTATTAAAGCTGCTATCTGGCATTCGCTTCATACATCTACTTTACAAAATGGAGAAAAATGCATCCAGGTTCATAGATGTAAATATGATGCTAGCAGGAACTAGTTGTGTATACCTGATGGATTTAAACACATTCAGAGTCTCTTTAGCTTAATTGTTAGCTGTGGAAATCGCAGAATGGCACTTTAAGTATGGAATTAGCTCTTCAAAGGCTAATTCATAATCCCTAAAGCTTTTTTCCTTTTTTATTACATCTCTCTCTCTCTCTCTTCATATATTTTTTTCTTCTTCTTCCCATTACAACCGAGAGCTTAATTCAAACACGAGCGAGTCGACTGAACATTGACGGCTACAAATGCGGACCAATTTGTAAGCAGGTCGTTATTCATTGCAGAATGTCAACAACAGCCACGGAAATGCAAGGTGAATCCACTGCTTTAGGGCGGCTAGCCTTATGAATATTCATGGCCTAAAATAGTCACGAATGTTTTGATATTAAGGGATTCAAATTGTGCCGAAAACAACAAAAACTTTCGCGACCTGTCGAGCGTGTTAGGCGAGCGATTCGAAACAAATCCGCGAGTGCAGACTTCTGTGTCAGTGTGCACGTAATTGGCGTGACGCAATTTGAACACGCACACACTCGCACGCGCGCGAACAAACCGATACGGATTACGACGTCTCGAACGGCCTGTTATTCATTTGTCATTTGTTGGAAGGCCGTCGTCCTTGTTCCGTTGTGCGTGGCGATATTGAG
Source organism: Dallia pectoralis (assembly GCA_029465975.1). NCBI lineage: Eukaryota > Metazoa > Chordata > Actinopteri > Esociformes > Umbridae > Dallia > Dallia pectoralis. The sequence continues at coordinate 4,635,842 of CM055759.1, forward strand.
GAGTCCACTATTTCATATGACTCCTCCGCGGTCAAACCAGAGTCGTTCAGGACGGACTAAGCGATCCCCAGCCAGATCCACTCAGCTGCTAAATCTAAAAACAGAATAATCGCCAACTGAGGTCAACAAATTCATCCTCCTCGAGAGTGACGTACCACTGAAAGATTCATCGCAACGAGACGGGGGCAAATGGCCCGCCAAAAGTAGAGCGGGCGTTACAATCCTGGGAAGCGTGCGTTTCCGTTTGAAGCTCTTTGACGAGCGACTTCTAAAACGTACTTCACCCGGGCATGTCACACTGCTTACGCTCATTATTAGTCAGTGCGAGGAAATAGTTCCCTCTAATGCATTTCCCTCCGTCTGAATATTTCTTTTTTGTTTCATCCCAAAACCCTTTTTCACCCCTATTCCAAATGTTTCAATAGCACTTTACGGGTCTCCTCATGAATACAATCGGCATACGTGTCACTCAGTTCCCTCTCTTCTCTACCCTCCTCTACCTCTCTGTGTTTCTTCTGCATCCACTTCTCCATACGCCCCCTCTCTCTTTCATCTCCCCCTCTCACCGGGGCTTTACGGGGGGTCGAGCATCTGGCTACGGTTCCCGGGTGTACGCGATGTTGGTGGTTGGCTGCTGGAGGACATTGGGCCCTGATGGGCTCACGGGCCCCTGCCGTCTCCCCTTGCCTCCTCTCTTTCCTGCCGCAGGGTTCCTGCCTTTAAGCCCCCCATCCGCCCCCCGTCCCCTCAGTCTGTTAACAGAGGTTCTGACGAGGAAGCATTGAGAGACACGAGACTGCAGCTGACAGTTGACCTTCTTTAGTGAAATCATTAACATAGATTCCTCCGTAACCTCCCATGCTGTAAGTAGAACACCTAAAAGGTAACTTACCTGAAGCTGCGCTTTATCGTAGCGGGAGAAGGACAAGGCGTTTCGAGTAAGGACATAGTTTGACTTTGAGGGTTCTGTGTACGTAAATCTGGTTCTCGGCAGTTGCTATCATTCATCTACAGAAGGCTGTAATGTGTGGTTAGACGTGTGTCCGTATAAGCAGATGAAGACATCTATTGTGGTACGAAATATCAACATTAAGTCGAGGAAAACTAATTATCTCCCCCTTCGCTGTTTCCTCACCTTTGCCCTACGTGTATTTTTGTAAAGCAAAGCCTGACAAGCTCGTTGAAGATATTACACTCTGAAAAGAATCCAAGGTCATGTTGAAAACCATGTCCCGGGGCCTTCTCATATAATGGCCGGTAAATACCGTAAAGCGGACAATGTTGCATTGTGATGGTTTGAACACGTTATCGTCCTCCGGATTTAAATGAGGCCCGGTCTAAATAAACTGTCACGCAAAATAGGGCACAACAGTGTAAACAAAATGCAGTGCAGTGGGAGACGCCCGGGAGAACAAGTCGAACGGACTGAAATCCAAAGTTTCTCCTTTCTCATGCATTGAATCTCGTCCGTTTTTTTACCAGAAGGATTGATGTCCCCAACAACGGTTGAGGCTGTCTGGGTTCTTTAGACAATCATAATTGTCTGCCCTGTGGAGGTGAAATTGTCCGGCAGTAACGGCTATCGCTTTTGTGAGGAGCCGAATTAAAAAAGTGTCAGAAAATAACATATTTACACCGTCAGCCCATTCAGTACTTCGCCGGGTTCTGAATAAAACGCTAAAGCCTCCACGTGTCGTTGGCTGCATCCCAAACGGCAGCCCGTGTCCCCTCTAGAGGGGTTCGCCTCTGACCGGAACCCAGTGGATAATGGGTCAAATAAAGTGCACTCCGACTAACGGAATAGTATGCCATTTGTGACGCTCGCTGGCATCTGTTTAGGGGAGAATGGAATAAAATGGACGGACGTGCGTTGAGTTTTGGATGTGATTCCCGCGGTCCCGCACGGTGGTCTTTGTTCCAGTCTGAACGGCGTATGCAGGTCGCTCTGCCCTCCCCAGGGGGGGTTAACCGAATCCGCTTCCCGGTGGCGCTTCCACGCAGTCAGATCGTTCGGTAAATTAAACATTGTTATTTTTTTGAAACCGTTCATTTCAAAGTACAATTCTCTCTGTATATCGTTATGTAACGCGTATCGCGCACCGCAGAGTCGGAGAGAGCTAATAGCGCACAGACAAAATGCAATATTTATCATTCAAGACAATGATAAATAGGAGGTTGCTTAAAAAAAAAACAGCAAAGCGGGTATTGCTATATTCAGCAGAAAGAACGGAACTTGATCTCTCAAGTCAAACAGATAAACCGCGCCAGCGTGCTGGCAGGAGAGAAGAGAAGAGAAGGAATGAAAGAGAAAGCGAGGGAGTGAGAGGGAGCGAGCGAAGGAGATAGAGATGGAGACAGAAACCGAGAAATGCATGAAAAGTCTATATCTGTAAAGATGCCAGCAGACGTAATAAATAAATAAGTAGGGAATAAATACATTATTTATGCAGAGGGTGATTTCTGCAGTAGCAGTGAAAAGAGGTTTAGAACGGGTGGGGAACTAGTCTGGCTGCAGCTTGGCTGGTTACCTGCAGTTTAAATCATTCCTGTCCATTCACACTAGATTGGAGGGGACGAAGACGCCCTAAACGCAAACACAACCGATACTCAGGTTTTAACTGCATGGGGTTGAGTCTCAAATCACGGCCAATTCCCTAGGTACGGGGCTACGTCAATGAGTTTGTGATGAAGTCAGCAAGTGCTTCAATCTGTGCCCGCAAACAAACTGCAAACAAACTAGATGTAAACTAGATGCTATCTGTATTTGGCAGTTAATGGGGCACGTCACCCTGACGGGGAACTTAGGTGGTGCGTATCATGTTTGGGATATTTCTGGGGAGGTGAGATTCCACGCTTAATTGGCAAGAAGGAGCGAAGAAATGGTACCAAACAACACACACACATGGATGTAACAGTGTGGTTAAGAGAGCGCAAAGCAGTCTACAACATGAATGCAGTTTTAATGTGCTTGACACTATGTTTGGTTACAACATGATTCTTTATGTGTTGTTTGATGGTTTAATGGTGTGTGTGTGTGTGTGTGTGTGCGTGTGTGTGTGTGTGTGTGTGTGTGTGTGTGTGTGTGTGTGTGTGTGTGTGTGTGTTACCATAGTAACATCCATGTTACTATGGTTACCTATATCATAGGCCTCCAGTCGCGTGGCAGCGCCCTCACACCTCCTAATCGTAAAAGGAGGTGAGAGGAGGGGAGACTCCAGGTGGGAGCTGTGTGTCAGCCTCAGAGAGGAGCAGATTCAACATAGACAGAACAGCAATCTCTCCATCAATCCCTCATTCCTCCGTCTGACTCTCTGTCAATCGCCCAGTAAGTCCTTCTGTCCCTCAGTCAGTCAGTCCATCAGTCCATCAGTCCCTCAGTCACATAGTTAAAATTGGAAAAAACTCAGCAGTCTAAACATTGCACACAGCACCTATAATATTGGACACAGCACCTATAATATTGGACACAGCACCTATAATATTGGACAAAACACCTCTACTATTGCCCACCTGAGTCCTCCAATACAAAAAAGACCGTGGATCTCAAGGTTAAAATCATATCTATTGTCTATTGAAATTAATCATTTATTATTTTGTAGAAAACAATGCCTAAATGTGAAACGAATGGGACTGTTGCCGGTGAAGGACATCCGAGGAGATAATTTACTTAACTGTAAAACCCACAGCTGTTGCTTGGTCATGTTTGATCTTCTAAAATGTACAATGGTGTGCATTTGCTTTTCAGATGCTCATATTTAATTTTTCACTGAGATAAAGGGAATATAAATAACATAAACATTGTTCACTTCAAAGAATTGTCTAAATAACTAAAATCCCTCCTATTTGTTTATGGATAAAGTAACTACATTCAACTAACTGTTGACTGAGAGATTTTGTGTTTGGTTTGAATACATACATAATTTAACTATTATTATGAATATGATTACCTACTGTAGGATTAAAATAGATTTTCCAAAGTATGTGTTTGTGTTGTCCTGTTTTACTGTTAGTGAGAACCAAATGTTACAGTTTCTCTCAGTGGCTTTGGTATATTTCTCAGATCACAATTGAAATTGTAAACTACTTGTTCAACCTACACATCATGGTGACTAGTGCACATAACTTGTGAACATCACTTGTGCACATCACGTGTGCACATCACTAGTGCATATCACTACTGCACATCACTAGTGCATATAACTACTGCACATCACTTGTGAACATCACTTGTCCACATCACTACTGTATATCACTACTGTACATCATTTGTGCACATCACTGCTGTACATCACTTGTGAACATAACTTGCGCACTTGTGAACATCACTTGTCCACATCACTAGTGCATATCACTAGTGCATATCACGTGTGCACATCACTAGTGCATATCACTTGTGCACATCACTACTGCATATCACTTGTGCACATCACTACCGTACATCACTTGTGCACATCACAACTGTACATCGCTACTGTGCACATCACTACTGTATATCACTTGTGCACATCACTACTGTACATCACTACTGTGCACATCACTACTGTACATCACCTGTGCACCTCACTACTGCACATCATATAGGCAATTTCTAATTATTTTGAACACATTGCCAATGCTTTGGATCATTCATGCAATTGATTATGTGCAATTGCCTGCTGTTTCTTACATAATTAAATACATCAGTCATGTTGATCAATATATATTATACTGGTTCTCTGTTAAATACTCTTACCCCTCAAAACATCATTGCATATGTCAATAAATGGAAAAAGGTTGAAGCAGATGTCATAATCTGGCAATCACGTATTTACATTTATATTAATCTATTTAATAAATGTGTCCTGAATTGAATAATTGCTCTTAGGTGAATTTCGGCTATCAGAAAATGTGACGATTTAGACCAACCAATGATCAAACAGCACTGCTTGCACAATTCTGCTTAAAGGGAGTTTTTTATTTTTTATATTTATATTGTATATTATATAGTTCTATTTTGTTTCCTTTGTGTTCCTTTTCTTTTTGTGTCGCGATGACATTGTACTGTAATTTGTTGACAGACCAACATAAAAAGTGTAAATGTGAATTCTGTTCAATCTCTTCATATATCCCACCTACAGTAATCTGTTTGTACTGTTGATAATGATATCTGTCATAAAGAAAACGTGCAGGCTTGTGCGTTTTCAGTCATTGTCATCAAAACCATAGCTATAGTTGACATCAGAAAATACTTCCATAGTACACTTATATTGACAACATGACTGACCTTTTGGCTATCCTGCCTGTAAATAATTACACAGAACTTTCCATTTTGATGGCGCTGAAGGATTTGCTTGAGAGCTGCAGTAAAGATTCTGAGCTAAGTTGCAGACTTTTTTTAGATCATCCATTGTGTGTTGCTATTTGTACAAATTGTATAAAGAAATGCACTTAGTGGTTTGCAAATGTTACGGATGATTTGACAATTTGACAAAAGTGACTGAGAGAAACAGCAATAAAGATGGTGCAAATGTCCTTCTTACAGTGAAAAAAAGAATGGAAATTGTTAGGGTTAGGATTCTGTGTTCAGGCATTAAGGATGAGGTTAGGTTTAGGGAATAGCGGTTAGCTTATTGAAGTTAGTGTTAAGTGTTAGCGGTTAGCTTATTGATGTTAGTGTTAAGTGTTAGCAGTTAGCTTATTGATGTTAGTGTTAAGTGTTAGCGGTTAGCTTATTTATGTTAGTGTTAAGTGTTAAGTGCTAGCTTATTGATGTTAGTGTTAAGTGTTAGCGGTTAGCTTATTGATGTTAGTGTTAAGTGTTAGCGGTTAGCTTATTGATGTTAGTGTTAAGTGTTAGCGGTTAGCTTATTGATGTTAGTGTTAAGTGTTAGCGGTTAGCTTATTGATGTTAGTGTTAAGTGTTAGCGGTTAGCTTATTGATGTTAGTGTTACGTGTTAGCAGTTAGCTTATTGATGTTAGTGTTAAGTGTTAGCGGTTAGCTTATTGATGTTAGTGTTAAGTGTTAGCGGTTAGCTTATTGATGTTAGTGTTAAGTGTTAGCGGTTAGCTTATTGTTGTTAGTGTTAAGTGTTAGCGGTTAGCTTATTGTTGTTAGTGTTAAGTGTTAGCGGTTAGCTTATTGTTGTTAGTGTTAAGTGTTAAGTGCTAGCGTATTGATGTTAGTGTTAAGTGTTAGCGGTTAGCTTATTGATGTTAGTGTTAAGTGTTAGCGGTTAGCTTATTGATGTTAGTGTTAAGTGTTAAGTGCTAGCGTATTGATGTTAGTGTTAAGTGTTAGCGGTTAGCTTATTGATGTTAGTGTTAAGTGTTAGCGGTTAGCTTATTGTTGTTAGTGTTAAGTGTTTGCGGTTTCTGAAGGTAATTTTTTATGGTTCTAAAATTGTCACATTCACTAGATAGTTAAACTAACTTGTGTTCGGGTGTCCTCATGGGGGTATGTCAGCAACAGTCTGATGTGATTAGCTTTATAGCCACTTGCATGGCTAGCATAACTGTCAGGGAGGGGCCCTAGTTTGTCAAAGGCCACTCAGAAAGTACTTCTGGGAACACTGTGTATCTGAAGACAGCAATGAATTATTCTCTTTACATTACATGGCAATATTTAAAGTTCCTCACTCCAGTACAACTTAGCACAATATACCGCTGACATGAGAACCAGGAGTTATTCCATCACGACAGAAGTAGAAGTTTGGGAGGTCTTTTGTGTGTATTGGACTGTTTTGCTCACTCACTCTCCCCCCCTCTCTCTCTCTCTCTCTCTCTCTCTACATCCCTCTGTACCTCTCCATTCCCCCCTCTCCTCATTTTCCTCCCTCTCTCTCTGTCTCTCTTTCTCTCCTTCCCTCTCTCCATCTATAACCTCTGTCAGTCCTCACAAGAACGTTTACCACTTGATTTGGTTATTTCATTACTTGTATATTCATTCATACGTAGACTGTACTCTGCAGTTCAATGCTGTAGACCAAGATGCAACATATCATCTTATATTGAACTACTTCCTCATTGCTCCGCACCGCCCCACCACCCAACACAGAGCTATCTGAACCAAGCGCACACAGAGATGAATGCAAACCGCACACACACACACACACAGAAACCCCCACTTCAACCAAGTGCCGCTGGTATTATGTAACAGGACCCGGGCTGTCCCATTCATGTCCCCTAGTAAGCACAATGAATACATGGCTGCCTCTGTGACACTGAGACTTTGGGCTACATCACCAGCCAACTGGGCTCGTTAAGCCATCAACTGGTTGTCTCTAGCCTCGTGTTCGTTCTCTCCCCGTCAAGCTCAGAGTGTTTTCTCACCTCCTCCGTTTTGCTAAACGGATCGGTGGCCATACCCTGTCACCCCGCTCAGTTCATTTATTAGAACCCCCCCAGTCACCCCTTACGACTGGTCCTTTGTCTGTTGCAAAAACGGCATCTCACTCCATCTCTCCAAATCTTCTTCACCTTATATCTGTCAGTTCCATGTTCTGGACAATAAGGTGCAAATGGCAGAATCACGTGTAGTGAACACAAAATGAAGGACAGAGGGTATACCTTCTTACCTACAGAATATCTACCAACAATATATGTATGGCTAGATCATCCTACAGTTTGTATTTACGTGTGTATTTTCCCTCTTCCTTTCTATCTCCTATTCTTGCGGTTCTCCATTCCTCCCTTGCTGTTTGTCTGTGTTTGTATCTCATACATAATCAGGCTGAACGATTCCAAGTGCTTTTGTGCAAATGGCTCCATCACTACACAGGCGATTACTGAAGCATACTTGTACATTGATTAATCAGTGTTGTTACAGGTCTGTGAGTCGTCGGGGTATTTTAGTGAAAAGGAAAAGGTTTGAGTGATTAACTGCCTTCGCAACTCACGGAAATGAATTGTGTATAAGGATGTGTGTCCCCTCTCCCCACGAATTTATTTTGATCTGGGGTTGGACTCAAAATAACTGTACAATTACAGTAGTGCGTTCTTAACTGAACAATATTTATTTTTTGTTATCCTCCACTGATCGAAACACCACAATTTTGTACCGGAAAATAAAAAAGTGAAACGCATTTCTTTTACTGGTTCATATTCTTCCTTCCTTGTTTTCTAAATTTGAACATTTTCATTCTAAGCACATTACTCCGATCAATGTGGGTAAAGCAGCTTGAAAGCACAAGTAGCTCCGAATTAGAGGAGAGCACTGATATCTGCCCGTTATAAAGAAAAACATATTTGGGGACCATGACTGGAATGGAATTTAGCCATGACACGGGATTGTCAAGGGATTTACTGGTGAACACATATTTATTATTAAGTCAGGACAGTATTTAGTCCGGTCCTGAAGAACGACGACCTATTGGGGGTTATGTTCTGATCACAGCTCGGGTGCTTTGGGATTTGAGTTAAGGCCAAACAATATGGTTCAATACTGGACCTTCAATTCTACTTCCAGCAGCATCTGTTCTTCCGTCCAGGGACCGCTCACGATTGGACCTGCTTAACTACAGATGTTTCCCGGCTCCGGGATGGTGGGCGGTGCACTTCTAGCGTACTAATCTGTCAGTTTTTTGCGCCGTCTGTTTACTGCGCCATCGTACCACTTCAATTAGTGATTAAGTCCAAACAAAAACATAGCGCGACTAAGATATTTCGCTGCAAAGAGATCTCTGCAGCTTCCACCTGGAAGACCGTTCTGTGAGAAGGACAGCAACAGAAACTGTAGTATGGCAGTTGGTGTCACATGGTGCCCTGAGGGAACCAGGGTGAGAGTTCAAATCCCACGAGGGACCAGTATGAAAAATAGGGGGGGAAATGTATAAAAAATGTGATCAATGAAACTCGATGGCCACAACAAGTGGCCCCTTCTTTAAAAATGCTGTATATGTTTTCTCGATCACGTGTTGGAATATAACAAATTATTTCTTCCTTGCATTGCAAATGAATGATACTGTCAGATTTGTCCGGTCACCGTGAAGAAAACTGAAAGCACAGTGTGGGCGTATCTGTTCCGAGGTCCAACTATTGCATTTGTGCCTGTTAATGGTGTGTTTGTGTGAGTGTGTTTTTGTTTGGTCGTGTGTGAGTGTTCTGTGACGCACATGATATAGCAACAAAATAAGTCGCAGAGCCTAACACACAGTTGAACACACAGACACACACGCACACAGTAACTCACACATACACACACATGCACACAGTAACTCACACACACACACACACATGCACACAGTAGCCCACACATACACACACAGTAGCACACACATCGACAGTAGCACACATGCACACAGTAGCACACACACACACATGCACACAGTAGCACACGCATACACACACAGTAGCACACACATCGACAGTAGCACACACACACATGTACACAGTAGCACACACACACACTTGCACACAGTAGCACACACACACACACAGTAGCACACACACATGCACACAGTAGCTCACACGCACACACAGTAGCACACACGCACACACAGTAGCACACACACACAGGCACATCATATAAGAAAGTTCTTCACTCACTGTCAATAGCTACCTGAGAGACGAGTGCTTCAATAAGTGCCGTACTCTAGTTTATTGGTGAATATCTTTATTAAGCCAATTTTTCACCAGGCATTTTTAAGCATGCCTTGTTTACTTGAGGACCCTTATGTCTCTCCCTGTCTCAGCATTGTTTCACACAGAGTACTGGTTAACATCGTTGTTTTTTGAACGACTTCCTGGTCAAGAACAGTCGTCCATAGCCAAAGATAGTGTCCAATGCTGACAGAGCCTCATTTTCACTTCTTGCAGAACAAGTAAAGCACATCTGAAATTTCATCCTATTCACTATATAGTGTGTCCTAGTTAAGGGTAAAAAGTGTTATTTGGGACACATGACGTGTAAATCCTCACATTATTAGGGACACATGCCTCCAGGGAGCGCAAAGATGGCTAACGAGCACACATTTGAGACAGCAAGCACTGCAAATGGTTTATATACACACACTCTTACAGACAGGCTAACGAGAAAGAACCCACACATAGAAATAGGCTAACAGGAAGGAACACACACATAGAAATAGGCTAACAGGAAGGAACACACACAGAGACAGTCTAACAGGAAGGAACACACACAGAGATACAGGCGAACAGGAAGGAACACACACATGAACACACACACACATAGAGACAGGCTAACATGAGGGAAAATACAGGTGCAGGGATTGAACGAATGCGCTCACACACACACACACACACGCACACACACACACACACAGATGCAGGCAAGCAATCATGGACAGGCACACAACACGTTTTCCAGGTGTTGGCACGCAATCAAAAGTCTGAAATGGAGAGGGTGTATGTCAGGGAACTGGCGAGTGGAGTTCTCCTACATGAGGTCAATTCCTGGAGCTGATTACAGCTTTCCGTATTTGTTTAATGATACACTGAGCTCAGGGACACAGCCGATGTACCAAAGAGCGCCCAAGTCCCTGTATATGGCATGATGACGACCAGGGCCTATTGAACCATGCAGTGTGCATCCACATTATACCGTTTGGGACGCGTCCAAATTATGATTAGGCAGTCTGAGGAACAATCGGAACCTAATAGTCGGAGCTCAATACCAATCAGCTAGCTCATCTATCTGCGACCTAAAGCTGGTAACTAGTAAACCATTCGGGTGCCCCTGGGGAATATATGTCCCCTTTTCCATGTGAAGTGCGAGACAAAGGATACCGTTTTGATGCGGGCCGCATGCTATCTGAAGGACATTAAAGGCACGCGTCGATGTGGCTAACTAGCGTTATTAGAGCGTGTGACGTGTTTTCGCGGGGACAGATAGCATGCTAGCTGTATCTGTGAGGTTCTACTCATTGTACTAACGCTAATTTGCATCGGACGCACAAATTGCCTCTAAGTTATTTCATGCTGCAGACAGACACTGTACGTTAAAATGGTATCCATGATTTAATTTTACCATGAGACGGCAGAGTGCCTACAGTCCAGTAACTGTTTCCTCCGAAGCAGAGTGCCTACAGTCGAGTAACTAGTTCCTCTGAAGCAGGGTTCCTACAGTGCAAAAGCTGTTATCTCTGAAGCAGAGTGCCTACAGTGCAAAAGCTGTTATCTCTGAAGCAGGGTGCCTACAGTACTGTAGACATGTTTGTCCTCTGCTACCTACCTGAAATTACCGGCTTTAGTTTTACTTTAAGTCACGAGCTGAGTTGTCGCTCTCCACTGTCCTCCACTTCAGATAATTTGAGTAAGTAAATTAATTTACAACCCCAGACATAAATAAAAGCCAATTTATTTTTCTAAAACATAGAGCTGAAAAGGCCTGTAAATATCTATTTAACAGCAAGTACAATCCCAATACACATGTCAGGGACACGTCAATTTATTGCTTGGTTGGTTTATTAAAAGTTCCCTGAATATTGCAACAGTAGGTACACCACAGTATTACAGAAAATATTTAAAAGAGAAATGATTGGAATGGTCAGAATGTGAGGTTTTCCATCACGCAGTGTTTTGAGTTCTTACATTAGCTGTGTTTGTAGGTCGTTTAGGATTAAAACTTTAATTAGCCTAATTCATACTTCTAGGTGAGGTGCTTAAACAACAATGGATTTGTTCCGGATACAAGCTAAAGTATTGGATTTTTCAGAGTCACTAAGTAGATAGTTCAAAACCAATCCCCATACTTTTTTTTATGAAACTAGCATTGCTTTCTAGACTTTGACTTAGTCTTGTATGTAAGTTGTGGGTCTTGTAGTAAAAATAAAAAATAAACTGACAAAATATATAATGGGGAGATATAAATATTTTAGATATTATATCCCCAGGATTGTATATTAACACAAACTGTATTTTAAAGAGTAGTGGTGCTTAAATGATATCAGTTCCTCTGATATTTTAGTCAATGATTAGAAAGTAGAGGGTTGTGACTTGATAGTGAATTAAATGAAAGCTTTATCATAATTGGTCTACCATCAGGTGAGACGTTTGTTAATATTCGGGGAATCTTCCCTGTATCTGCGATGAAAACGGCTAGTTTTTTGGGTGGTGTGTCAACGATGGTTGAAAAACCAAAATCGGACTTTTCTCAAACAATCGAAATTGCAGAAATCGCCAGGTTTTCATTATGGAAAAGCTCATATATGTCTGTATCGTCAAACTTCAGCTATACAAAAAGAAAGTAAGGAATGTGTAACTACCTGGAAAGACAAAAGAATTTACGAAATTCGATACACGACATGTTAAGATTTCCTGAGGCCTTCAACTGGTCGTTCTGTTGACCAATAAGAGAAGGGAAGAACTAAGATGATTGGTTAAATCCCTCTTTCCCCGATGCTAAAGCATCGTTCACATAACGTTCGAACGTCTAAAAACAAGGGGCACTTATTAATATATTTACATACACAACCCTTACAGGCAAAAATAGGACGAGCTAGTATCCTGGAAATTATTGCCAAATTGGCCCGAACGCGATAAAGAGGTGGTGTCCAAACCGCACACATAGATCACCAACAAGCAGCCACACGACAGGAGAATATTGAAGTGGCCTCCACTGAGATAAATGGGTTAACGAAGTAAATCCATACGTCCTAGAAAGAGCCGATGACCCCAGGGGATAAGTGTTGCCCACAGACCGTCTGCCGGCCTGTCGCCCAGAGGACTGTGGCCAGTACACACGGTTACAGTAGCGGTGACGGCGGTGCGCGAAACCGGGTCATCGATCTGTGCCGGCCGATCCTCCCGCCTCGCCAAGACCTGTCCGGAACCCCACTGAGCGGGGTCAACTGGAAAGGAGCGTGAAGAAAGGGCTCTCAAGAGATGAACGTCAGTGGGAATACTTTCGCCCCATTTGTGCTAACCAGTACTTATTTCACGGGTTAATTCAAGGCCTCTCCCAAAACGTATGTCATGCCATATGAAAGCATCTGATCTGAATTAGATCATTTGAGTCAATTGGAGGTGCACCTGTTGATATATTAGAAGGGCTCTTTGCTTGACATCAGGGGAAAATCAAAAGAAATGAGCCAAAAACCTCACACCTCTGGTTCATGCTTGGGAGCAATTTTCAAAGGCCTGAATGTACCAAACAATAGTATGCAAGTATAAACAGCATGACATTTTCTGTATCCTAGAGATGAATGTACTTTGGTGCAAAAAGTGCAAATCATTCTCAGGACAACAGAAAAGGACCTAAGATGCCGGAGGATGCATGTTCAAAAATATCTATATCCACAGTAAAACGAGTGCTCTATTGACATAACCCGAAAGACCGCTCAGCAAAGAAGAAGCCACTGCTCCAAAACCGCCATAGGAAAGCCAGACTGTCTGTCGAGTTCAAATGGATTGAGGTGTACTCCCAACTTCCTGAAGTCAATAATCGTTTTTCTTTTGGTCTACATCATTTGCTGACCTTGAAAGAAGGATTGTCGTCCTGGCACCACGATACCAGTTCGATTATTCCCTCGCTGTCAGTGGACGTGTCATGGTGTTCACACCCACCCAGTCATTGGTGAACAGAGAGCATATCTCAGGGCACAGAGGACAGACCCCTGAGGGGCCTCAGTGTTAACAATCAGTCAGATGTCCCCCGGAGAGTTTGTGCTCTCTTGAATGAATCGGAGACCCCAAATTTCAATGAAAAAGAAATGTCGATGTTCAAGAAATCTGGTAAGACGGCCTTTACATCTTAGGAAACACATATATCTCATTCAATTGTTTATAGAGCAGTGGGAAAGGAAAGAAATATAATTAAAACATTTTTTTTAACCACAGTATTTATAAAGTTTTTCCATTCTCAACATCCATGTATTTATGCCGATCTGTGTGAGTAGCCAAGCTATGATCACGTAGCCTATCAATTTTTAACAAACATTTCTTATTCATTGATCCTTGTTGCCCTTTCGATATCTTTTCAGAATTTGGTAACATTGAAGTTTTTGCGATTGAATGCAATTTCATTTTTTCAATTAGTATAGAAATTTTGGACAGAGATTTTGATTCGTGTGAGTGTTGCTACTGATTGGCTGGTGGTTGAATATCGCCAGTGTTTCCGGGCCAACAGCTTCAAAGGTCACTCCCGGGGTCGCTGTGCTTGAATAAGAATGCATTGGAATGGAATTAGTTTCTCTCTAGCTCGCTCTCTCTCTCTTGATTCAATGTTCAATTTGAGGATTTTTATTGGCGGTGGAAAGTTTGTTTACATTGCCGAAGCGAGTAGAAAATAATAACAACAAACACCATGATAACATGAATAACCGAGTAAAAAAGAAACCACTCATCAAGAATTTTTGAAAAAGGGTATTTGAGGAAAGAGGCATTTCACTCTCTTCTGCGCTTTCACGGTCTCTGCTTCTCTCTCTCTCTCTCTTATATTCTCTCGCTCTTTCACATTCTCACCCTGTTCCCCCACCACTCTCTCTCTCCCGCTCCCTCTCTCTCTCTCACTCTCTCCCTCTTTCCCATTTTCTTTCTTTAATGAGTGTGAAACTGACAATCAATACGGTGTTCTCTTTCACTAAATGTTCACACAGGGTCAGAGCTCGCTGTACCTAACACTGACAGTCACTCTCACATGCACACACACACATCGTCTTGGAGCTTGTTAGTAATTCACATTTGTCTATAACCGTCTATAGGTAAAAGTAAACTTAATATAAATAAATCAAAGGTTTAGGGTTGTCAGGTATTTATTCTCTGTTGTTAAGGTCACGGTTAAAGTGGAAGATTATTACATTTTGGAGTGACAGCACACCCGGTACGCAGTAGCTTCAGGATTGTCTGCATCCAAATGTCTGAGCAAAAAGCATGCTGTGAGGGACAAGACTATGATGTCTCTGGACCTATGAGGTTAACAGCAAGGCAAAGATCTGCGGACGATTATAAAGAAATGCTAAAGCATTGCATGAAAATATATAACAGGAGTTATATTGTAATTTACTTAGAGTATCTACATATGGAATTGCGTTGTTTTTCTGTAGACTAATAATTCTAAAAGCACATTTACATTTCATTTTATTTGGAACAGTAAACTACACAAAATTAAACATCCATACTTATTTAACGTTTATGTATTTTGTGAACTAATATTACTGAATATGAAAAGAATCTCTCCCTCACCTCATCTCAGTTGTACAAAAGTTGTACATTAAATCCTCACAACCTTCCCATTCTGCCGTAACAACAAAAGAAATAAAAAATATGTTAAAAAATGTTTTCCCCCCTCCATCATGCTAGTCCATTACTGCTGACCTTGAGTAATACCTTGCAAGTTGCTTTGTGTTTTTTTCATTATGAACAGACCTGCAATCTGAAGGCCACACACTGTCAGCTGTGGGTGTGGCAAGGACTCACAAATACCAGGCCGGCAAGTCTGCGCCAAAACCTACGTTTGTTCAGGCATGTCACAGGAGGCTGGGACCAAGGTCTACTCCAAACACTCACACGCACGCACGCATGCACGCACACACGCACGCACACACACACGCACGCACACACGCACACACGCGGCGGTTTGATGCTTTCAGCGGCTTTATTACGTTCATGACGGTGATGATTGAATGACTGGTTAATACAGACTATTTCTTTTTTGTCCCCTTTTTTGTCCCCTTTTTTGTCCCCTTTCTCCCCTTCTCCAAACCCGACAGCCGGAAGAAGAAGACGGGCAACCAACCTGTGATGTTAGAACATCCCCTCTGAGTTGCCACGGCAACGCCCTGGATTTTAAAAATAGAGCTGGAAGAATCTCGCAGCCCGTGGGAGACTGGGACGTAGCCTAATAGATAGGGCCGGCTGAGGGCTTGGGAACGCGATGGACAATTTCTTCACGTTCCTGGGAAGAGTGGTGTGCGAGAGGCCCTGATACTGGAACTCTGCCCGGGAAGGTCACCAGGCACAGACGGGTGCTCCATCGTCTGTCGCCTGGGTTACAGTGGCATGGCGACGTGGTCGGCGGAGGGGAGGAATATGCCCCTGACGACAAACACTATCATATGGTAGGAGATGGGACAGAGCGCGGTTCTGTGCGGGCAGTGAACGCCAGCAGCGAGTGTGCGCGCACGTTTGTGTTCGTCTATATGTGTTTATTCAGGTGTTCTGGGGTGTGCTCGCTTCGATATCCCGCGGGATTAGCGTTATTTGCGTTACTCGTGTTCATAATGTCTTGCCGCTTATCCAATTCTAATGTCAGGAGAAGAGCGTTGAGCGCAAGCAGGAAGTACGCCCAGAGGTTGTTTACAAGAGAGAGAGAGAGAAAGAGAGAGAGAAACAAAGAGAGAAACAGAGAGAGATGGGAAGTTGCCTAATAGGGGAGAAAGTGTGTATGGAGGTGTATAGCATGGACATTTACATTTTACATGTAAGACATTTATTTTACACGCTTATCCGGGACGACTTAAAGCACCCTTTCGCGGACTTGTTCACACTGATTGGAGACAAGCTCTCCAGAGTGCCCAACGTATACAACAGGGACTACGTAATCCAGTCGCAGTGGCACTGAAAAAAAATAAAGTGCACTCAAAGACCACAGACCACCATTCTTAAAAAACAGCCGCACAACATTTGAGGTGACTATCTAGATGAGAATGTCGAGAGAGCTTGTTTTGTGTTGGAGCCATTTTGTGACTAGGCCAAGGTAGGTGCTGTGCTTAATAATCCCACTCGTCCCTCGTTTCTCACAGTCTCATCTGGACTACCTGTGGGCCATGCTACAGATCTGCACAGCTGCATTGTGGGTGGAGACGGGAAGCGCGCCACACTAGCAGCTTGTTAGGCTCCCCCTCCCGCTCTGTGACATGTGGCGATTGTGCCCTTTGATCTCGTACGCGCGTCTCGGGGAGAAACGCTCAAAGGGTTCTGACGTTACCTGGGCAACCATTTATCATTGGCAAGCCGCCGCCACCGAACGAACAAAGGGGAAACACTGAGGATGTGCGCCGGGCAGTCTGGAGTCAGAGAATAAGCCTGGATGTCAGGACCTCGCTGTGGTGCAACTGCCCACGGGCCGAACTGCGGTTCCCCAGGAGAGCATAAAGGGAAGCTGGTCTCGCCAGGCAACCACATTCAAGCATTCAGATCCAGAATCGGAATCGGAATCAGCTGTATTGGCCAAGCTTGCGTGAACAAACAAGGAATTTGACTCCGGTAAAACTTTGCTTTCAAAGTACAACACTCACTTAACATCTAAAAAGCTAATGATAAAACCGATGTTTTAAGTTGGCTTGGGCCTTGTATTACTACGTGCCAGTTTGCATGTCCTAGGATAGTTGAAACACACGGAGAGCACACTCTTGTTTGTACGTGTACGTACAGGATCGATCCCTGAGGGAATCGACCAATGGCTTCGGCACAGCTCAACCACAACTGACTCACAAAGGATTTTGTGGTTCTTGCAGAGACTCGGCGAAGCATGAATGACGTCCGCGGAGCTGTTAGCATAAACGGCCGACACATAATCTAGTCGGCGTACGGAGTAAATAAACCGCCCACCGTAATGAAGCGATACTGTATAGCCACAGGAAATGAGGATGCATAGGATATGATAATGTGTGTGTGTGTGTGTGTGTGTGTGCAACGGATGAAAAGGAGGCGAATGTAATGGTTGCTCAGGTAAATTATGCGGTTCCTCTGGCTGTCACGGTGAGCCTCCGGAACTCTCAACAAACGGCCGGAACGGTTCTCCGGGAAACTGTTCTGCTTTAATTCCGACGTCAGAAATATATCTGATTGACTTGCGTGATCGAGACTGAGGCGGTGGGCGTGTTCATTCTGGGAGTCCAGGGGTTTATGTGCAAATGTAAAATTAAAGCAGGAAAGGCTATTCGTCCCGATACGTAATGTTTCCGTTTCATCAATACGGATTGATTAGTTTGGTTGCCATTCGGCGGGCGGGTGGGCAATTAGCGCCTAATCACATAGAGTGACTGAGGAACGCCGGCTAAAGTGAGGAGACGGCAGACGAGAAGTCTGCTGGCAAATAGAAGAAAATCAGCAGGTAATTCTGATTGCACTGATAGAGAGTGCATTCTGTTTAATCAATACGCATTACGGCTGGCAATTACCATTATGTTGTCTCAAAGACCAGTGTGTCTGTTGGCACGCAGGAGGGCAAAGCTGTGTGGAATTTGTATGACTGGTGTTACATCTGATTGCACGTTGTGAATAATGCTGCTTTCACAATCCATATAGCAGACCTATTTCTGTACGTATATTTTACTGCTGTTTACACCGGCGCTATCCGTTCTGTTCTGCAATATTAACATCAAAACAGATGAGTCGGCTGTCCAGCTCCGTGAAAGTCCGAGTAAACAACAGCGTATATAATTGTTGACATATCGCCGTGCTGAACGCAGAAAAGAGAAAGAATAATGACAGAAAGGGAGATGACGATCCGTAGAGAACGGGAGAATGAGTGCGCGAGAGAACCGAACAGAGCGAGGACATCTTTGCGGAGCCTCCTGTTAATGTTGTTAGTGAGGCTGGGAGGTGTAAATATCGAGCGGAACGTTGGCCTCCTTCACAGTTCAGTGAGTTGGCCCTCCGTTCTGTCCCAGGCTCCCAGCTCACCCTGACACCACCATCAAATCTATCAGCTTGGCTAATTAAGTGCATCCAAATGAGGCGTCCTGCTCGCCTCTCTCCTCTTCTCTTCTCTTTTTTATCTTCCTCTCTGTGTATCTTTTCTCGCTCTGTATCTTTCTCTCTGTGTATCTTTTCTCCATCTGTATCTTCCTCTCTCTCCTCTCGCTGCGTCTTCCTCTACTCTCTGTATCGTTCTGTCTGTGGTCGGGATGAGGCAGGGGGGTGACAGCAGCAACACGGTTCTACCCTCAGGGCACACGGAGAGGGTGAGAGTTACCCACCAGATGTGCTTCTCTAGACCTGACAACCTCTGCCAGGGTAAGACAACACATCATGCAGCCATCCTCCTCAGACGGACCTCCTGTCCAGCTCTTATTCACTTCTCAGTTCGAGCCAAGGCAATCACAGTCCATTGAGTACAGATGAAATGTCGAACATCCCCGGGAAAAAACGGGGTCTTCGGTTAACATTCCGCCCCAAAGAGAGTGTGAACGCCGCTGCCTTGTCACTCCTGTTCACACATACACATAGAACTCCGGGCGGGCACGAATGCTTCTCAAGGATCTCAAATCATTGTGTATTTCAAAGGCGGGTAGAGTCTTTGATCAGATTTTAATTGAATCGCAGGTTAATAGTGAAGTGAAGACATCCATAGCTCACGTTGGCGTCGGCATTCCGTCAAAAATTGTCGATTGTCGAAGTTGAGATTCCAAAGGAGGGTTATTGGGACGAAGGCAAGAGGCGAAGGACAAGATTGGGGGACGGAAGTAAAAACACGGAGATGGAGATAACGAACATGATTAGTGTATAGCACTATGAGCTAAAGGCCGCTTTGGACAGACATTGCATGGGTCCCTATGTGACTGTCTCTGGCAGCGGTTGTCTCATGAATAAATAATTGCATTGCCTATGAATATTCAAATGCATCATGCAGCATGCAGGTTAGTAATTAGCATTATTCTGACTCTCCCACTGCCTCGACACTCGCAAGGTCTCACTGCACTGCTGTGGAACCACACAATTTCTCCAGCACCAAATTACTTGTTTCTTCAGCTCCTAACCTCTTACCTTCCGACCCCTCTGACCCAAGGTGTAACCTTTACCCTAAATCTCACCCATAAACTGGAAAATAACCATCTCCTAACACTCTGTTTTATAATCCTTGCGGGGATTTCTGACTCTCGCAACTGTAGGAAAGGGACACATGGAGCATCTGGCTAAAAATACTTAGGGCCATTCTGCCAGGCTTTTAACCCACAGCTCTCAGCTCCCACTGAGGGAATCAGGGATCAGATGTCTGTCGACAGGCTGTCTTTGTCCTTCTGGAAAATGATAATACAGTTCAAGTCTAAAAGCTACCTCTCTCAGTGGGTAATGGATCAGTAACGGCACCTGAACACCTTTTTACCTCTCCTTGGTTGTGCAACTATTTGCTTGAAGATGCATTGAAAGAGCGCGTGTTTCTGTATCGACCGAAAAACAACAATCACGGTTGTTTACACCCCGATTTTCTTTAACCGCACACACACGTTGGCATCATGCTATAAGCACCGCAACCGTGTGACTTTGTAGTGTCATTTTTCCCCCACGTATATATACATTTTATTTAGTGTACTGTTAAAGGTGTTACTTATCAACTACCATAGTTCAGTACACACACAGGTAATCAATAATTATAGTTCAGTACACACACAGGTAATCAATAATTATAGTTCAGTACACACACAGGTGATCAATATTTTTTTTCTTTTGAATAAGAAAAAAAGATGTGCAAGAATAAGAAACACCCAAAGTAACTTCCTTAGGTCCAAATTGAACCACATCGTAGCAATGACCCATATATCATTGTGCTATATACCAGAAGAAGCAGACACAACACAGCCATTACAACCACTCAAAAGGGCAGAAACCCCACAACCGTTAGAGCACTCAAAAGGGCAGAAACCCCACAACCGTTACAACCAGTCAAAAGGGCAGAAACCCCGCAACCGTTAGAGCACTCAAAAGGGCAGAAACCCCACAACCGTTACAACCACTCAAAAGGGCAGAAACCCCACAACCGTTAGAGCACTCAAAAGGGCAGAAACCCCACAACCGTTACAACCAGTCAAAATGGCAGAAACCCCACAACCGTTACAACCACTCAAAAGCGCAGAAACCCCACAACCTTTAGAGCACTCAAAAGGGCAGAAACCCCACACCCGTTAGAGCACTCAAAAGGGCAGAAACCCCACAACCGTTAGAGCACTCAAAAGGGCAGAAACCCCACACCCGTTAGAGCACTCAAAAGGACAGAAACCCTGCACCCGTTAGAGCACTCAAAATGGCTGACGTTATATTCACATTTTGTTCTATGCATGCACTTGTGTTGCTTGGTTCGCAATGCATGTTGGTGACCTTTCAGAGTCAACCGGGGAAGAACAGGAATAAGTCCTGTATATACACACACACACAAGTGTGTCTAAGGGACATGTCAACTGCGTCCACCAGATGGTCTGGGCCGGAGAACATCCCAGTAGGATCGCAAAGGCGTCGGAACACGCAGACTGTTCGACACCTATGCCCAGAAAGCGGTTCCCACACTCCCACTGACAGGATTAGATCAATCTTGTGGTGACAGAAACATCCCAAGATGCCCGGGTCCTGAGTCAGGGGCGATGACATCATTTACATGGCGTGACCCGACGTCTCCCTTCTCCTCCGCTCGGACGCAGACGGGGAAGTCGAAGCGGCAAATGCGTTCTGCCTTTTGACGAACATGTGATAGTAAGTAAGACTTGAACGTGATTTTGATTCTGTGTTCGTGGCGAATTGCACTTACACACCAACACACACATACACACACAGGTGTGCACATACGCGTGCATGCAACAAGGTATCCGTTATGGATACAGGCTCCCTGTATGTGTATTTGAGTGTTTTCCCTCTCCTTCTGTCCTAATCACAGGTGATTGTTGCTCGTTGTGCTGAGTGGACACTCCTTTTGATTGCACCACCTGCTCCGGTTTTCCATTACCCAATCAAGTCGGTTGGGTTTTTCCCAGGCTTTTTAACATTCTCAGACACTTGCTTGTGCATACATTTTGACAGTCAGTCGGACAGACAGAAGACACATATTACTCTTTTGCAACTTTTTTGGTTTGTATTTGGGCAAAGGGAATACCTAAACAAGTCACCATTAAAAAAATACTCAAGGCATGGTAAATCTTAGCTAAATGCACTAGTTCGACCTGGATGGACCACCCACTGTATCTTGTATGATATATATATTATGTCTATCATTGGGTCCAGTTCGGCCTCTTTTGATGTACAGTGTGTTTGAAGTTAGAGTTTTGTGTTTGACAGTTTTGGTTGTCAGAATTTGTATTCTCACTGTTCCTTTTCACTATAATAACCAGTATGGTTTATGTTACGGGTCTCACCACCAGCCACCCTAGACTTTAAAGCCATAACATAAAATGGGGGCTCATCCGGGATCTTTCTTTACTGACACCCATGGCACTCATGCAAATTCAGTGTTGAACTCCGTAGCTGTGCTTGGCTCATCCAAGGCTGCTGTTCTTTGTGTGGAGCTCAGCATGCCCTAAATGGGAGGTTATTGTCAAATGTGTGGATTCACATACCATGGCTGACGATTTATAGCTGAACAGCAGAACTTAGTTAAAGCAGAGGTTGTGTTAGATGTGTTGTTGGAAGAGCAGATGTTTGAGTTACTACTGCACCTGTTGGGGATGATGTCGCTCCTGTAAGCCTGTCTGAGGACAAGAACGAGTCTATGACTCCAGATACACTGGCTCGTTTTGACCCACTCTCCCCACTGTCAGTGATGCCAGCATGGATGTCCATTTGACACGGCTTCAAATGGAGGTGGAAGAGGGGGCACACATTAGGCAAGAATATCACTAGCTAAAAATGCATAAACTTGATAAGGAAATGTTTACGCTTGAACTTGATCAGGAGATAAAAATGGAGTTCAAAATTCCAAATGAGGCAAAAGGAACTAAAGGCAGAGACAGCAAGACTTCCCCCATGCTCTAAAATCTACAGCCGGCGGATAAAGAACATTTCAATGTGAATAATGAAATGCATAAAAAGTAATCAATGCACCCCAAGGAAAAATCCTGCCTAGAAATCACATGAGGTGACGATGAGTGCGAACAGCTCTTTGTTTTTGCAAACGTATTGAAACATTTGACATTTCTCGATGTTCAGTCTGATATCTCGAGTCGACTGCGTTCTGCACACTTCCTGATGAAATTGCATGGCAACTCATAACCAGTACACCTCTAACAACCTCTGACTGTACCATGTTGAACTGTGTGCAGTGGAAAGACACCCGTGGATTTTTCCCAGTGTGCATGTCAGTCTCTTACCTGTGATGTGATGTACTGTAGCGCAGTCGGCAGTGCAAAATCGCCGCTTGCGTGAGGCGAAGTGTTGCACTCCAACGACTCGGACTTTCGCCCAATAAACAACTCTTATCGGTCCGTTGAATTTTACCACAGGGAGATTTGTTCAATCTGTCCCGTAATACCGTGACACTTTCATGTGGACCTTTGCTCTCCACGGTATTAGAAGCATTAGACACAGCACCTATAACAAGGAATTGGTAACCTCTGCAACCTTGATGAAACTCTCCCGACGGCGCCGAGTTACCGAGCTGAATTCGGGAGAGCGAGTGCAATTGGATGAAGGAGATTGAATAGTGAGATAAATAGACGCAGACGTTATTTATTTCTCAACATGACAGTGGCCATGTCCGGACACCTCAAGGTAGACACTTCGGGGAAGGGGTTGGACAAGTGTTTCGTTTTATTGTTATGTGTCTATTTGCCTGTGTCATATTGCAAATAAACATGTTTGTGAGTCGGGATTAATAGCAATTCGGGCGTATTGTAAACAACATGTCTGAGAAGTCTTCCACATGACACGAAGGTTGCAGTGAATCTCTAACGAGGTCGCGCCAATAAACAGAAGATCTACAGAGCGCAAACCAACGTCGCCAGAACGTAATTTGTCAATCCACAGCGACGCCGAACACATGTTTGACACATATACAGATATAAAAAACGTCGTCAACCAGTACGATCGCTGACATTTTAATTGAACCACGTTGATATGTTCGCTACAATAGGTACATATGGTACAATGGTGGCTGGTCTGTGGGGAGCTAGACAATTAACATACCATAATCTCAAACTACATTAACCACGATCACTGTTTATATTTAATGGAATCTCAATTGCATTCCAGGTCATTTGATTGTGCAACCAGATGAAGCACAGTGACATATCCAACATGGTTTTCCCATTATTCCTATTTCTGTGCTCTTAATTGCGGTGACAACAACACACACACACACACGCTTATTCACACCTAGAAAATCTGACAATATTATTCCATTTGTCGTTCCTAGGAGGTTAAAAGCATAGCGATAACTACAAGTACTCACAAAACCTGATATTATTATTCCATCGGCTGTTATTAGAAGGTAAGAAAACATAGTGGTAACTAATTGGGAATTTGTCACACGTCCTACCAAATTTTTGAACGGGTGAAGGAATTTTGAATTCTCACTGATCAACATCTCGGCCAAATATTTTCTACATTTCCACGTTCAAATGAAGTGGTGTGTAAAGTGGGGAGGGGTGCAGTGAGGGTAAATCACTCAAAATGCTACTGAGAACTACACTGAATAGAGCTAACACCAGTGACAGACTAGATGAAAGGCAATCGCACAGCATCTGTTACACACAATGACTGCATGTGAACAGGTCTCCATTCAGAGATTTTAGAAGTGCTTGCAGGTTCCAGGCAGGTGTGTTTGGATTGGCCTGCTGACACCTGTAGAGAAGGAGCTGTGTGTGGGGTGAAGGAGGAGCTGTGTGTGGGGTGAAGGAGGAGCTGTGTGTGGGGTGAAGGAGGAGCTGTGTGTGGGGTGAAGGAGGAGCTGTGTGTGGGGTGAAGGAGGAGCTGTGTGTGGGGTGAAGGAGGAGCTGTGTGTGGGGTGAAGGAGGAGCTGTGTGTGGGGTGAAGGAGGAGCTGTGTGTGGGGTGAAGGAGGAGCTGTGTGTGGGGTGAAGGAGGAGCTGTGTTTGGGGTGAAGGAGGAACTGTGTGTGTGGTGAAGGAGGAGCTGTGTGTGGGGTGAAGGAGGAGATGTGTGTAGGGTGAAGGAGGAGCTGTGTGTGGGGTGAAGGAGGAGTTTGGTATGGTGTGGAGAAAGAGCTGTGTGGAGTAGGATCTGTGTGGAGAAGGAGCTTTGTGGAGTAGGAGCTGTGTGTGGTGTAGAGAAGGAGCTTTGTGGAGAAGGAGCTGTGTGTGGTGTGGAGGGCGGTTGCAGAAACAGTCTGAGGAAAAAAGAACACACAGAGTCGACGACAGGACAAGATAAATGACCAAGGGCACTTGTTTTGCCAGTCAATTATATCAGGGATCTCCATCTCACTCCATCTTCCTCTGACATTTTCTTTCTTTCTGTTTCAAGATCAGATTGTACAATTGAATTCTGGAATTGCATGTATATGCCCTAATGAGTCGGCTTTTGTGTCCTGAAATAACTGTATATGGTGTCATTACATTAGTCACTCTCCCCGTGTCTGAGGGAATATAAAACGGTCTTTATCATGACCAGCTGCCAATGCCCTTGATGTTGTTTCAAGTATGTCTCAGCAATTATCTGTAAGACAATTCACTAATTCACCTTTCAGGAAACATGACCGAAGGCTCAGATCTCTCCAGCATGTCCAAATGTGTACCTACCTGCTTCTTAGAGTGCTTGTCTGACCAGGTAAATAGTGTCATTTAGAACGCATTCATAAACACTTCAAAAGGAGACCATGGGGAATTGTGTGTGTGTGTCTGTGTGTGTATATGTGTGTGTGTGTCTGTGTGTGTGTGTGTCTGTGTGTGTGTGTGTGTGTCTGTGTCTGTGTGTGTATATGTGTGTATGTGTGTCTGTGTGTGTGTGTGTGTGTGTGTGTGTGTGTGTGTGTGTGTGTGTGTGTGTGTGTCTGGGTGTGTCTCTGTGTGTGTGTGTGTGTGTGTGTGTGTGTGTGTGTGTATATGTGTGTATATGTGTGTATATGTGTGTATGTGTGTGTCTGGGTGTGTCTGTGTGTGTGTGTCTGTAAAAATATATTGAATGTGTTCCTGACATTCTGAGCGGTGGTTAATAACCGTCTGGTCCAAATAACTACAACCCAGTTTACAACACATTTAGTATCGAGTGATTACCAATGGGTAATAACTGCGGTTGGAGTCCAATTTCAATTAATCAGATCTTGCGTGTGGCAATTTGGTTACAGAGCGTTCGAAACAAAATCGTGCGAAACATATATGACACGCAACATATTAGGTGTGTTCGTTTTTTCAGCGTAACTAAAGGATCGCAGAAACGTTTCGTGTGCATGCGCCTGTACTTCTCTCACATTTTACACACGCATTTTACATTCTGTTTCTGCCTAGATAATTTATTCACGTGTCTGCAATTTCACGAAGCTGACTACATAACATTACACGCCGGGGCACGTTGTGATGGGCACGGTAAAAGGCAATAAAACGTGGGCGTTTGTCACAACACAATGCCACAGATGTGTCAAATCTGCGAGACGATCTAATTGCCATCCTGGCTGCAAGAATGTCCAATGGAGCCATTGCCACGGTAATCGTCAGTTTAAGAGTTCCACATCCAGCGTCGTGATCGTCTGAGATCACCAGGCCACCGCAGCAGCTGATTCAATTGTGACTGAGCAGAAAGCGAAGGAATGTCTGCGAAAGCCGTCTAAATGAGAAACCATCTCAGGGAAGCAGATCAGTTCCATCATCATCAAGGGTCTTGACCAGACTGCAGTTGGCCCGTCACAAACAACTTGGAGAGACGGTCCCCCGCACGATTTATATTCTCGTGTACCGGGAAGACGGCAGACGTGGCGTCATTTGCGCTAGCCGTTTGCCAATGTCAACGTTCATAATTTTGTTTAGTGCAATTAAACCGTAACACCGCTGAGATGAAACGCATCAGATGTATTTAAACATTTCCCAATTAAGCCAATTTCGATGACATAACTATTGAAATGTCTCTGCTTAGGAGCTTAGCCAGACATTCTAATGTTTTGGCTCAGGGATAATGGAGTTGGCTGTAGCTGTGTGGAGACGAAGAGGCTCTGCTCTCTGGTGATGTATCATAGTGTGCAGATTAGTGACAGATGCTAGGTGGGTTTTTAGGCTTCACAGCGTCAGAGCTGTCAATTAGTACGACGGAACACAGCTCCGTGCATTGCTCCTGATACAATGAAGACCTAAATGGATTAGAGGAAAGCAGAAGTTCTAGGTGAGCCCGAGATATTAGTGGGGAACATACGTGAAGGGGAACTGGGGAAGTGAGGTAGGAGGGACAGAGATTTGGGGGGGAAATGCGCTCTTCACAACCCATAGGGTTCCTGTCACATGCTGTATGCAGAACACGCATACCTGTCAAATACTACATACTAGAGTACATGCCTACCTGTCGCATGCTGTATGCAGTACATGTATTCCTGTCACATATACTACATACTAGAGTACATGCCTACCTGTCACCTACTACATACTAGAGTACACGCATACCTGTCACATGCTGTATGCAGTACACGCATACCTGTATTCCCCCTCGTCATGGCGTCACCATTCCAGTGTTGAATACTACAGCTCCTCCTTCTCCAGTCCTCGTGCGCGCACACGCACGCCCAGCCATAGAACATACGTTCACCACACAGCGTGACACTCACTTTGCACTTTTATACTTGCACCCCTTTCGCCCTTAACTCACTGATAACTGGCCTCTGATGAAGAAAGAGAGCATGAGAGCACGTTAACGGTACGACAAATTAAAAACCCGGCCTGCACCTATCGGTTTGAAACTAAATAGTAATTACTCAGTTCAGTTAATGTCCAGGGCCTGGCCACACACTAAAGCTAATTTGTCTAGGCTGTTAATGTCTAAGACGAGTGTAGGGGTTGTGGTGTGTGTGTGTGTGTGTGTGTGTGTGTGTGTTGGCGAGCGCTAGCTGGTGATTCTGTGACAATCAGGCAAGTAATTGCTCGTGAGGAGCCAGCCAAGCGAGGAGGGAAAGACCCAACGTCATTAACTCCTACGATCCACCTCAGCAAATACGGAGGTTGTCATTATTTTCTATTATTATGAGGAAGAGCTGCACAATTTCGGGGGGGACACGCTCTCTCCCACGCGCGCGCCAACAGCCCGATGTCCGAATCGCCCGCGGACGTCGTCGCGGGAACTTGTGGGAAGACGGCTAAAACTTGCTGTGTTGGATGTGGGCCGGGGCAATAGGCTAATATAGCTTGAAGAATCACACTAAATTCATTATAGCTGCTAATGCTTCCGTGACATTAATGATAAATCCTCGTTGGTTTGCTAAAGGGAAGGGGAGGCATCGCGGAGAGAGGAAGGGATAAGAGGATTAGACGACTGCGAATGGTTGACTGTAAAATCTGGTCAGCTGGTGGGGAGGCACGACTGCTGTTTGATTCGCCCGGAGTACACAACCACAACATTTACATGTCATCGTGTTATTCCACAGACACAGCGAATGTACGCCCGTAGCTCGTTATAATCCAAATGTTGCCCGCTTTCAATTATTTTGGCCACTGACCCTTAAAGAATTGTCCTTTTCGAGATAAATATTGTCTGCAGACTGATTTCATGACGAATAAGAGTCTGCAAAAAGTCCTTGAGTGAGCATCCCTTGGGCACGTCGCTAAACATTGATGAGGTTCAAATGTGATGAGGTTCAGACCGGATGAGGTTCAGACGATGATGAGGTTCAGACCGGATGAGGTTCAGACGGTGATGAGGTTCAGACGGTGATGAGGTTCAGACGGTGATGAGGTTCAGACCGGATGAGGTTCAGACGGTGATGAGGTTCAGACGGTGATGACGTTCAGACGGTGATGAGGTTCAGACGGTGATGAGGTTCAGACGGTGATGAGGTTCAGACGATGATGAGGTTCAGACGGTGATGAGGTTCAGACCGGATGAGGTTCAGACGGTGATGACGTTCAGACGGTGATGACGTTCAGACGGTGATGAGGTTCAGACGATGATGAGGTTCAGACGGTGATGAGGTTCAGACCGGATGAGGTTCAGACGGTGATGACGTTCAGACGGTGATGACGTTCAGACGGTGATGAGGTTCAGACGATGATGAGGTTCAGATGGTATTAAGGACTGGGACTGTTCTTATCACAAAGACGCATCGTTTCAGATGATGGAAAATCGCGAATAGGTGAAATTACAGAGAGGCGACTGTTGAAATAAAGATTGGCCAGTTGATTTATGCCAGTGGATCTCGTTATAAAACCCACCTGCACAACGATAATCACGGGTCAGAATTATGTTTGGTCCTGATTGCAGCCGGAACCTCTTAAGCTCGATGGGAATTATGATCAGAACATTTCAGTAAGATGAATAAAAAATATTAGAATATTATATAGGCAATACCTTCACTCGTCTAAACTAGGTAGATGTCTTATTCAAAGGGACAGAGAAATATTCTCAAATTGTAGGATATACAGTACATTCGAAAGTTAAAGTTTTAATGATGGTATTTTTAACACACAGGTCTGCTGCATGAAGGCCAGTACACCTACTGTGAAATATTTCTTCAGTTAAGAAATGTGGTGTGGTGGGAGATCTGTGTTAAAGTGTTATTAAAGGAATCAGTAACGCTATTGGTTTGATTATCATATTAAAGTTGTGTTATCGTGATATCGTTGATGCCATAAACGTTTCTTACATTGAATTCATAAAAAGTCAAAATAATTGTACTCGCCTAAAACAGTATGCGTCGACGTAAGCTTAACATTGCTCAGTATCGCAATTGAACGATATTTGAATAATTGCGTCCATCAGGCAGCATTTCCCATGTAATAATTCAATATCAGTTGGACCGTTCATTTATCTTCGCACTTCGGTTTCCTTGTTGTTCCTGCTCAGATATGTCTTAATTGTGGTAAGACTCGGTAACCGTGACCTTTCCTTGTGTCGTCTCAAAGACGGGGAGCAGCTGGTCGGCACAGTTGTTACAGTTATTTATTGCCGTTTCATCATGAAGCCGTGCGTTTCATTGACAGGATGTTAAGAAATACACCCAAACCCGCGTATGAGAGTGTTTCCCCGAGAAGAAACTTGCAAAAGCAAAAGTCTAAAGACATTAAAACTGACGACGGGCCTCGTGGACACCAAGCGAACCTCAACCTTCTCGCTGCTCTCCAACGGGGCACTGTGCCAATCCATCGTTCTAATTGGCTTCAGCCGATGTGCCTGGGCCCTGCTGCTGCCACCTAGAGGATGGCGTGGGAATGGTTTCTTGCTTAGTGTGTCCGGCTTGCACTAACCTTCATTGCCCAATGAGAAGACAGAAAGGATGCTAAATGGCCTATTGATGTAGCGTAGATGGAGAACGGTGGAGAGTAATATAGAGGAGGGCGGGAAGAAAATGATAGAAAGGCGTGACAAAAATAAAGATGGATGGGGGGAAATGCTGAGAGACTAAGAGAGATAATAAAATATTTTTTAAACATTACTAAACAGTGTCTGCCATTATCTAGTGAGCGGGTGTCTCTCTGGGTCCAAATCCCCCCTCAGACTACATTATTTGGCTGAATGAACCCAGTTAACATGGTCACACGTGCTGCGCCGCGGACGGAGAATGAAGTTATTGGAGACGCCTCCGTGTGCCTACACACATGCACACGCGTGTGTGTGTGTGTCTGTGTGTGTGTGCGCGCCTGTTCAAGTCCATTATGTGCAATGTGAAAGTGGCGCATGCTAGTCAGGTCCCATCCACAGAACATCCTGCCTCGGCGTGACCACATCACTCCTGGGACCAACTTACCTCTGTGTTTCGGAGCCCGGCTTGTTGTCATGGTAACCGAGGAGTGAGAATGTGGGCATTGTTTCTAGCTTTAAAAACATGGTATCTGCTCAATGGTCGCAGCGTATATAGACACACACACACACACTCAATGCTTTTACTCTGTGTGATTGTCCAGCTGCTTGGCAGTGAGGCTGACCGCCCTGGCTGGCAGAGTGTTTCCCTTTTCTACCATCTCTAAAGCTGCATCTTTTACAATTTACTTGTTTACATGCATCTTTTTTATTTTGTTTACAGTTTTTTCTTATAGCCAACGCAAAAATCTAATATATATTTGTCACAAAAACCTATCGTTGCAATTTCAAGGTCATGTACCTCCAGATAAAGTCTGCATTTTACTCGCTCACCCTTTTAAAAGTATTGCATTTTTTGCCTTAAGAAACCCGGGTTGATAATGCGGCGGCTTTCCATTCCGTTACATGACTCGCTTAATCGAACACATTACTGAAAAACAGCCCGGAAAAATTATCAATGAGCACATTCCCAGAATAGCGAGCGAGAGGATTTTAATATTTTCCAGTGAGGAGATCCTTCTGAATATTCTTAGGCGTTCTATTCTCCCGACGCCAGCGAGTGATTGGATAACTCTTGACCAGTCTTAGCAGAGCACGACTGACACCTGCTGGTGGTTTGGGAAACAGTTGCCTGGGCTCTCTCGGAAACGCACGGCCGCAATCTCAGTAATTATGGGCCGCTGAACAATACAGCCTCAGACCGGCGGTGTCGAACTCAATTCCTGGAGGGCGGCATCTCTGCCGGTTCGTGTTATGTGTTTTCAATTAATTAACTGTAATGTGCTAATCAAGTACAAGCGAGGGGACTTGCCAAGAGTTTGCCAGAGCGGCTCGTAGGAGCAGAAGCCTCCATCCTGAGGCAGCCTCATGTAGCGTATGGTTCCCAACTGGACAGCACAATCTATTATCTCCTCAATCACCTAAATGCTGAGTGCCATGTCAGAGGCTCGTCAGATCCCATTATTACCGTGTTCGGACTAAATATAACACGGACGATATTAAACCGGACGTCGTGATTGCACAAGATCAGAAGAATCTGCGTTGACGTTTTAGAGAAGCTTTGACCCAGTCTTCTGGTCATAAAAACTTGGCCCATTTCAAAGTTGCTGAGGCCTTAATTCCTGCCCGTTTCTCCTGCATCTATCATAATGTGTTGGCTTCTTCGTGTATAATAGTACGCATTTTAGGGTTTAGAGAAATTAGACATTTTGCAAAACAAATACTTCATTCAACTGATCTTAGAATACGTTCATAAATCTATTTTTACTTTTCTCTTGCTTTCATTCATCCGTCACTCCCGTGTTTTTGTCTCACACACGCACACACACACACATGCGCGCACACACACACGCAGAACAAGCACGTGCTCAATCCTCCTACCGAACTCAATCAGATCCATTGATAATTTGCACTTTAATACGTTCAGGGAGGTCCAGAGTGATCATACTGAAGAATGCATAGCACAGGCTGTGCACACACACACACAACACACACTCACACACACACACACACACACAACACACACTCACACACACACACACACTCACACACACACACAAAACACACACACACAACACACACACACACACAACACACACACACAACACACACTCACACACACACACACTCACACACACAACACACACACACACACTCACACACACACTCACACACACAACACACACTCACACACACACACACACACACACACACTCGCACACACACACACACACACACACACACTCACACACACAACACACACTCACACACACACACACACACACACACACACACTCACACACACACACACACACACACACACTCGCACACACACACACACACACACACACACACACTCACACACACACACACACAACACACACACTTGTACTAACTGCAAATAAGATATTTGCACTTTAACGTGCATTGGAAAAGCCTTCCCTCAGAGATTAGTTGCTTCACTATTTGAATATGTTTAAGACCAATTGGAAGAGAAGCGTTCTTCTCAAGTGTCCGTCCTCTAAATCAGTACATTCAAATATTATTCTTACAAACATCACACGCACACCACAACAAAAGGAAAACATTTAGATATTGTTGGGATGTGGTCAGATTTATCTCGGGGTAGTGAGGTCAGAGTAGCTCATGTTACCAACTCCATGTTAGCTACAAGCTAGACTGACATGTGTCTGAGGTAAACAGGCCACAACACACAATCATCCTGACAATTTTGTTTGAGACCATTGGTTTGTACACTCAATGTGAAGCTATTTTCAACATTTGAATCTGAAATTGTTGACATTACTGTCATGATGCCTTTTATGTGTAACTGGGACTTTTGAGAAATGCACTCATGGTCAAGAGACTGTGAATGATGTGGGGCACAAAATAATAGAAGCATCACTAATTATTTGTTTCATCGATCATGGCTCAGCCAAAGCTGCATTCATTTAAATATTGATTAGACAACCAGTCCATGATTATCACAACACATACACCAAACATGGTTATAAATACATGTTTTTACATGCTTACTTTCTCTGTGTGTTAGAGTTTTATTTTTAATAACAATAAAACATTTATGTTGAAATAATTAAAATGTATGAGTTCCCAGCAATACTCGTGCTGTTCGGAAATTACTTTTCACGAATTGTTTAAATCAAGTAAGTCAAATTGAGTATGCCGATGGTTACCTAGTGTAGGAGGGATGTTAAAGAAAATTTTTGGTAAAATATCTGGGCTCCATCAGTCCACTGTGAGGCAAATATCTCAGGAATGGGAGTTTTTCACATGACAACAACTCAGCCAGCCTAGAAGTTGTTGCCCTTTGAAAGTATGAGCTACAAGAAAAATAATATATCAAGTAAATGCCAGCCCAAACATAAAATGCGGACAATTGCAGTCCTCCCTGTCTCATCACAGGTCACGGTTTTTGTTGTTGTTGCTAAGACAACGAGAAGAACCAGGATGTAAGACGGCCTTCTTGAGCAGGTTGCCAGGAAGAAGCCTCTGCCGCCAAAAAAGATCCAAACTGCTTTATTCAACTTTGCCAATAGATCATCTTAATAAAACCAGGTTTCTGGAAGTCCGTTAATCTAAAGAAAAAAATCGTAAATTGTCCTTTTTGATCAAAATTAAAAGTGCTGTGTTTGGCGACAACCCAACACATCCAACCTCAAGAAAAATCTTCACCACCTTCAAGCATGTAGGTGGAAATGTCAAGATCTTGAGCATCTTTTCCTCTTCTGGACCTGGTTGACAGCACAACATCAAAAGGACCATAAACTCTGAGGTATACCATCTCTGAGGTAGAGCACCTCTGAGGTAAACTCTGGACTATACCACAAGATTCTTGAAAATAACCATCAGACCATCAGTCGAGGAGCTAAAGGGCTAAGAAAGAATCTTTCAACATGACAACGACCCGAGCATTCGACCAAGTCTACCGAAGGGAGAAATACGATTTCTGTTTTAGAATGGCCAAGTCAAAACCATGACCTCAATCCAATGGGGATGCTTCGGACACTAAATTGGACAGCCCATCCCAGACGCCCCTAAAACATCACTCAATTGGCTGAGTTCAAAACAGATGACACATGTCCCATCGAAAAAGATCTGTGGCTATAGGAGACGTTTACTGTAAAAGATCATTGCAAATAAAAGAGCGTTGACCTACTGAATAAAACAGGGCACATATTTTTGCATTAAAACTGAGTTTTCATCGAATAAATTACTTGGGTTAAATAAACAATATGAATCTATATAATTCGTTTCTGTTTGCGTTTACAGCTCGGAATGTCTGATGAATTGGTGTTTAGATAAAGACTTAGTTTTCATACGAACATAATGACCATCCCTGTTGGCTTCTCAAACGTTCAAGAAGCCCTGTATGTTTCTTTATATAACTACATATAAAACACATTTAAATATATCACCAAATGTCTTGGGCATCAACTGGATACGTGGGTTTTCCTATCTACTCGCATGTAGGTTTGTAGTCACCATATGGCTTTATCGAAAAGGTTCATATCTAATTATATTCCTATATCGTCGTGTGTCATCATGTTAATCACTAGTCTCAACTGGCATGATTAAACGCGAGCGTCGTCTCTGGATGGTATACGATGCGTCTCCGGAGGGCCAATTTGTTGTTTACGTATATGAGATGCGCCGCGGATGAGACGGGAGGTGAGGAAGGAGAACAGAAGGAGACTCGCACGCACACACAGAGACACGAAGGAAGGGAAAGACGGAGCAGCGAGGAAACAACCTCCAGTGTGGGTGGGACGTGTCTCTCTCTAGCAAATTTGGATAATCACATCACACATCACTGGGAGTCTGTTGGATGAGACGCAGCTGGGAGCTGGGTTTAAACACACACACACACACCGCAGACACACACACACCGCAGACACACACACACTGCACACACACACACACACACATAAGCGAGCTTGCTATAGGCTGTTGAAAGACACAATAGTTGCAAGACTTTGACAAACAAGCGCAGACACACACACACACTGCACACACACACACACACACACAAGCGAGCTTGCTATAGGCTGTTGAAAGACACAATAGTTGCAAGACTTTGACAAACAAGCGCAGAGACACACACACACACACACACTGCACACACACACCGCAGACACACACACACACATACTGTACACACACACCGCAGACACACACACACACATACTGTACACACACACCGCAGACACACACACACACACACATAGTATATCCAATTGTCTTCTCCCGGCATCCGCAGTTCAGACGCCGGTTGGGAGAACGATCCTGGACAACAGGGCCTAACAAGACAGCATAGAGAAGCCGAGTTGACAGAGGAAAAGGGTACGTCAGTGAAGCAGACCACGGTCCAGACCACGGACCAGAGCCAAGCTCAATTAGACCGGCCCACGAATTAGGAGTCTCACAAAAAGAGTGCAGAGATGTTTACTGGGCCTTTGTATGACGTGTTGTCCGAATGCCCAATGCCCAAGTCATATGCAGGAAGGCTGTCTAATTCATGTTCCAATTGATGTGCCACAATAGATTTGGTACTCCATTGATCGATCAGACCTGGGATTATTGAAGACAACTGATTAATGACAGTGACTGCCACTGGGCTGTTGGCTTTGCTATCCATATTCACTAGACAACATACATGAGGAAGAGTGTGTGTGTGTGATTGCAGTTGTCTATGTCTGATCCACTCAAAACAAGGTTTCAAATATGAAATCTTGCTTGAAATCTAGCTAACTAGCTACCAGTCCTGTCATTTATTAATTTGGACAAATGTTGTTTGATGAGTTCGCTTCATAACCCATTTCAAAAGGAACGTTCGGCCTATGAAAATAACATTGTGTCTTGCGGGAAAAAATATCTATTTTCTGTCAAGAAAAACTATTTAGCCTAACTATGAATGAAACAATGAATCTGCATCAGTGAGAATTGAATATAAGTCACTCACGCTGACAAAATAGTACATATATATATATATATACGACTTATACCCACATATTCCCTCCTCTACACCACTGTGTGTGTGTGTGTGTGTGTGTGTGTGTGTGTGTGTGTGTGTGTGTGTGTGTGTGTGTGTGTGTGTGTGTGTGTGTGTGTGTGTGTGTGTGTGTGTGTGTGTGTGTGTGTGTGCGTGCGTGCGTGCGTGCGTGCGTGCGTGCGTGCGTGCGTGCGTGCGTGCGTGCGTGCGTGTGTGTGGGCCTTCCTGATTTCTAAAGAGCCCGGGGGAATATTGATTTTGCGGGTTCTGTGAGGAAGCTCCATCCAGTGGTACATTTATAGGTGGGGATCAGCTCTTATATATGCAGGTAGGCAGCCATGTTCTGCTCTCACCTGTATCCCATCAAATCCTGTCTCTGTCTCTGTAGCTAACAACGCTTTGGTCTGTTGTACAACATTATATCAGTACAATGTCATCAACTGCAGCCGAGCAGTGTCAGATCATTCCACAATATATATCTACTGATGATACTAAATGTTTTATCCAGCGAGGGAGAGTGGGAACAACAAGCCTTTAAATAATTAATCATAAAGAGTATATGTGGAAATGTTTTGGTATAATTATCCTGGCAGAGACTTTTAGCAGTAGGGAACAAAGACATTTTGTTTCCTAGAATCACATCAAAGTTAATCACATTATTTAACATAGTATGTGCTGTTTGTGTGTGTGTGTGTGTGTGTGTGTGTGTGTGTGTGTGTGTGTGTGTGTGTGTGTGTGTGTGTGTGTGTGTGTGCGCATGCGCGTGCGTGTGCGTGTGTTTGTGTCGGTGCGTGTCTGTCTGTGTGTGTGTCGGTGCGTGTGTGTGTGTGTGTGTGTGTGCATTTTCCCCCTCAACTTCTGGCCTGCAGAGAGAAACTGTTTTCTTTATTATGTTTCTCCTGCACACAGTATAAACAAACATAGTAACAAACAAACAACCAAACAACCTACTGTACCTCAACCAAAGTTCTGTAGCTGAAGATGAAATAGAGGGGACCATGTAAAAGGTCAAATATGATGATTAGTGTAGACCACAACAAGATTGCAATAATGTTTTAAAATAGAGAGTCTGTCTGATCGACTCCTGGCAATATGAAATCTGAAAGGTATAATGTACAATATATAATTACTACAATGTCATCAAGTTCAACCAAGCAGTGTCAGATCATTACACAATATATATCTACTGTTGATACTAAATGTTTTATCCAGCGAGGGAGAGTGGGAACAACAAGCCTTTAATAATTAATCATGAAAAGTGAGTACGTGAAAATGTTCTGGTATAATTATCCTGACAGAGATTTTTAGCAGTAGGGAACAAAGACATTTCCTAGAATCAAAGTTAATCACATTATTTAACATGTGTGTTGTGTTGTGTTGTGGTGTGGTGTGGTGTGCGTGCGTGTGTGTGCAAGTGTTTGTGTTTGTGTGTGTTTTAATTCTGCAACATCTGGCCGGCAGAAAATCTGTTTTCTTCATTTTTTTTCTGCACACAATACAAGCAAACAAACAAACAAACAAACAAGCAAACAACCTCAACCAAAGTTTTGTTGCTTAAGGTCACAAGTGTTAAGTTTAAAAAGGGTTGTAACATGTACTGTCAAAGTAGAGAAAAAAAAGGGGTGTAACATGTACTGTATTAAAGGGTACATCAGTGGCATAGCTTGAAAAAATGATTCACAAACATAAGATAAAGTACATTTAACAAGTTGAGTTAAAAAATAAATATTAGGCCATGGTTGAGTTTGATTGGTGCATCAAGATATTTCATTTAGCAAATTAAAATAAAAAGGTCACATTTCTGAGCAATCTTTCTACAGTCGATCTGCTATCATCTGGGCTTTGCGATATGTCAACCTATTTTCTTTATTGTTTAAATAAGATGTTTTCTATAAAATAGTTGCGCACATACAGGAACAACCATTATTTAGCAAATCCTTACTTTCGTCATATTCATATGACGAAACCTCTTCTCGCTACACAAAAGTCATCAAGGAATCCTTAAATCATTTACTTCATTCACAGTCCATTATCGCCTGTTTGATGATTACACGACGTGAGACGACGGTATTGTATTGCGTTTAATACGGGTCATTATGAGACAGAAATCAATATCCAACAGGTCATCTATTCATTTCCCTGCAGAGATCCCTCTAAGTCCAAGTCAAAATACGTCCGTTTGTGTTGCCGTGACGACCCCAGAGTCAGAGACACAAGACAAACAGATAAACCTCCGCCGGCCCTCGGTTTAAACACCTTGCATCTATCTATTTTAATTGACACTAAATGAGAAGTGCTGTGGCAAATGTTTCCTCTCAAGACGTTTTACAACGGGTCGGTACCGCGGCGTACTCGTCATTACTTCGGCACGTGCGGCCAATTGAGCTAGAAGAGCCGTGCTGGGCTCCACACGGGCAGATGTTCGTGGGGCCTTTCTCCCTTCCCCACACCGCAATCAGCAACAGCGGTGCATTCGGCGTTGTGAAATGACTACTAAATACATCATTTTAAAACGCACTTTGAACCCAGCGGCCTGCCGCCAAAATCATTTAGCTCTTGCTAGGCTTTGGTTAATGTGGCCAATTTTTGGAAAAATGTACTGATGAAACAAGACAAAATCATGGTTCTGTGAAACAGGATTGATAGCTCACATTTGAATTGTCCAAGTGTCCATTTAATGGCTATTTTGTCCAACAATCCAAGCATAGGCTAAATATTGCACATTTACTCATACATGATATGTTACGTTGTGGGTTCAGTTTGGTCTATCAAGACCAAAACGTCTCGCCATAAGAACAGCCTCTTCGCCACAGCGTTGATTCTTAGGAATATGCATCTAGTACTAGACCACCACCCCCCCCAAAAACCTACTCACCCTGGACACTATTGGCTCTGATACGAATAACCACGGTGGACCTCCCGTACAATAACTGGATTTGCACTTATTTTGCACAACCGGGTATATAACTAGATATTGCTCTTTTGCCCTATTTAGTCAATTTACTTGAACCTGGACATTGCTCTTTCTTTTTCTGCAATCTGCTCCTTTGCGCTATTCAGATACATATCCAGTACATACGCCAACTAGGCAGGGTCTCTTGACTGTTGACGTGTTGTGCATTTTGCTCTGTTTGCACCGTTTGTGTACGCCTTAAAATGTGTGCTCCAAATGTTGCAGCTATGGTAAGAAAAAGTCCTTGTGTGTGTAAAAAGACTTGGCGAATAAACCTCATTCTGATTCTGAAAAGTGTAATTTGTCATAAAAGTTTAATTTGCCGTCATAAAAGTATAATAGGCAAGTTGCATTTATTAACACATACGTTCACACACACACACACACATACGCACACACACCCACACACACAAACCAAAAGGAGGATCAATAGATGCAGGTCCTGTACCACTAGTAAATGAGCAATGATCCAATTTTTATCAGGTTTTCCAGGTTTAACCAGAGTTTGAAGAAATGACTGCTCTAAACACAGACAAAGACACACACACACACACACACACACACACACACACTGCTCTAAATTGAATTGTTGGGTACAACAAATCAAGCGTAGTAGGTCCCAGATGCCCAAGTCTCACTGTGAATCCAGGTAAATAATAGAAACAAAAAAGCCCGTTTGGTAACAGGTCTGATTGCAGTCCTTGCAGAGTGGAAATTGAACTGGGTTTAAATTTAGAGCAGTGCGTCGTAGGTCTGTCTGATCACAGGCTTACTTGCTTACCGGCCAACAAAGCTCAAAACGATCTTGGAGTAGCCTCTATAGGCGTATTCAATTTGGAGAAAATGTCCTCTCCTAAAGCTGAATCCGGTGATCGTGGCTGGGTGGGGGGGCATAAGGCCACTTATGTATCTGGAATCCTACTTAAACAGAATGCCAATCATATTCCTTTCATCAGGGTAAATATTTGTCCAGAAACGGGTGTCTAAATACAATCACAAATGTCCAACTGACACCAGCGCATTTTTATGAAAGTGCATTTATTGAAGCATTATGGGATTATTTTGTAGTAGAAAAGACCTGGCGGTGCTTAAAACCGTTGTCATTGCCTTCGTATCTTATTCTTAATGGAGACTTTTTTTAAATGTTTTGAGGAAGGAGCTTCCTGACCCAGACTTCAGGCAGTTATTAGATGCAAACAATATGTGACCAAGTGACTTATATAATTACTCTAACCTAGACAAGACGTCCCACCATATAACCGGGTTCAAATCAAATTTCCAATGACATTTAGCAAATGCCAGGTGCTGATGTTCACGTCTTGGTGAGGTTGGAGGCAGGCCTCTGTTATGACGTCCAAATTGCTTGTGAGCATAGAGACGGAACAACTCCAAGCTTCAACAAACATCTGCAATTCACCTCCTGAATCATCCTCTTCACGGTTCTTGGAGGAAGAACGTGCATGCGTCGTCTTCCAGGCAGGCTCATGAGTGACTTTTGGGGTGCCGGCGGTCGGCTGTGGGTCCTATCGACAGCTGTCCAAGACGGGACAAATCACAAACCGGCAACAGAGGGTTGGACGCTCAAAGCTAGTCAATTAGCGATGTCATAGCCATATAATGTTGTTCTAGGTTTCACAGCATGACATTAATTGGCAATAGTTCCAACCATAACGCCCTGTCAGATCCAATAGAGATTACATTTATCCAGCTTGCTAGTGGACGTTCGCCAAGACAAGATTTAATCATATGTAGCTAGCAAAGAAAGATAGCATTTTCTTCCGCTTAACTGTCGCTTCAAGTAGATGTTAAGCTGCGAAAATAGTCTGAGATTCATGGATCTCACTTGGCATTATCACACGACATTGGTCGGCGCCAGAAAAGCGAATGATTCTGAGTGTGAAGGACACATTTCTTTGTAATTTCACCGGCGAAGATCACGTTCTGCGCATTTGTTTCTCGACTCGCTCTTGACGGAGTGGGCTAGTTGCAGCTTATCCCCGGGTCGCGTTTCTTAACCGCTGCCGAACTCCTCCTTCCATGTTTCCAAACGCCACTAGGATCCCATCGACCTGATAAGGAAACCCGTGTCTCATGTTGTCTGCGGCAACAGTACATTAGAGGGAAAATACAAACATAAGCGATGCAGGCTATCGACATTAAGTTGTTTTGTGGTTCTGTTTGTCTCCTCCAGTGGTGATACTGGGTGACATAACAGCACAAACATCCTAAACCCAACCTATTAGACTGCCACAATGCACCCTGGGAAAACTAGAAACAGAAAGGAGATCTGGTGATAGGAGCCACTGAAGGACACACGCGTGCGAGCGTGCAACACACACACACACAGAGAGACCGCACAAACACTGGGATAAATACACGGAAAGGCCCCTGAAGTCTAATTAAATATCAATGTCCACTGTAGAGGAGGCTGTATTAGTTACTGACATTTTATACAAATTAATCTGCAATATGCTTCCCTGGCAACCTAAAGGCACGCAGGCAGGGCCGGATTAACCATTAGGGCAACTGGGCACTTGCCCAGGGGCACATAACATCTAAGGGGCACTGGGCTCTGTGAAACAGGGCTTGCATTTCGGTGCGGGATTGCGCATAATTTAAACTATTCTCGCAAGGTTAGTTTTTATAGTGCGAGAAATTCCCGCACAAATATATTTGCTTCATCTCAGACCGAGGTAAAGTTGGTTGGATGTTCGATATTGGATATTCAACGGATAGTCGGAGGCCGAGATCAGGTCCGGTTTTCCCGCAAGCAGCCTCACTACACCGCGGTGATCGACCGAGAGAAACCT
Organism: Dallia pectoralis; assembly: GCA_029465975.1. NCBI lineage: Eukaryota > Metazoa > Chordata > Actinopteri > Esociformes > Umbridae > Dallia > Dallia pectoralis. Next base: position 4,677,639 of record CM055759.1, read on the forward strand.
CTGTGTGCTTATAGTTAGGGACCGTCTCTAAAGTACAAGTCTCAACGTTATTAATTCAAACCACTCTCAGATTGTTTTATAGAGGACACACACATTTTGCACAGCTTTGTTTTTTTAAGGAAATGGTGTAAGAGACGTTTAATAAACATTTTAAAATTGTAAAAATCTATCTTGAATCTTTGATAGCATTAAATGTTTTGAGTTTACACAATTTAAGTCAAGGAGTCCAGTGTGTAAGGGTCACCTGTTAAGCAAAAGGAAATATATAGAAGTTAATAGACGTGTATAAGCCTAATTTGAAATGTTGTGTAGACTATGAGTTTTTCCTCTATAGTGTTGTGTTGTTACCCTTTAAAGCAAAGTATAATAATAATAATAAAATATGTTTGTGTTTATGAGTTCAGTTTTAAAGAGCCCAGTTCTAAGGCCAAATTGTTAAAACAAAATTTTACTGTAATATTCTTTAAGTTTAGGAACATGCTCTTGATGATAGGGTCTTTATGAATATATAGTAGTAGGGCATTAACGTGATCTTAAGTTTAGGGACATACTCTTGATGATAGGGTCTTTATGAATATATAGTAGTAGGGCATTAAGGTGATCTTAAGTTTAGGGACATGCTCTTGATGATAGGGACTTAATAAATATATAGTAGTAGGGCATTAACGTGATCGTAAGTTTAGGGACATGCTCTTGATGATAGGGTCTTTATGAATATATAGTAGTAGGGCATTAACGTGATCTTAAGTTTAGGGACATGCTCTTGATGATAGGGACTTTAGGAATATATAGTAGTAGGGCATTAATGTGATCTTAAGTTTAGGGACATGCTCTTGATGATAGGGTCTTTATGAATATATAGTAGTAGGGCATTAATGTGATCTTAAGTTTAGGGACATGCTCTTGATGATAGGGTCTTTATGAATATATAGTAGTAGGGCATTAATGTGATCTTAAGTTTAGGGACATGCTCTTGATGATAGGGTCTTTATGAATATATAGTAGTAGGGCATTAACGTGATCTTAAGTTTAGGGACATGCTCTTGATGGTAGGGACTTTATGAATATATAGTAGTAGGACATTAACGTGATCTTAAGTTTAGGGACATGCTCTTGATGATAGGGTCTTTATGAATATATAGTAGTAGGACATTAACGTGATCTTAAGTTTAGGGACATGCTCTTGATGATAGGGACTTTATGAATATATAGTAGTAGGGCATTAATGTGATCTTAAGTTTAGGGACATGCTCTTGATGATAGGGACTTTATGAATATATAGTAGTAGGGCATTAACGTGATCTTAAGTTTAGGGACATGCTCTTGATGATAGGGTCTTTATGAATATATAGTAGTAGGGCATTAACGTGATCTTAAGTTTAGGGACATGCTCTTGATGATAGGGTCTTTATGAATATATAGTAGTAGGGCATTAACGTGATCTTAAGTTTAGGGACATGCTCTTGATGATAGGGTCTTTATGAATATATAGTAGTAGGGCATTAACGTGATCTTAAGTTTAGGAACATGCTCTTGATGATAGGGACTTTAGGAATATATAGTAGTAGGGCATTAATGTGATCTTAAGTTTAGGGACATGCTCTTGATGATAGGGTCTTTATGAATATATAGTAGTAGGGCATTAAGGTGATCTTAAGTTTAGGGACATGCTCTTGATGATAGGGTCTTTATGAATATATAGTAGTAGGGCATTAACGTGATCTTAAGTTTAGGGACATGCTCTTGATGATAGGGTCTTTATGAATATATAGTAGTAGGGCATTAAGGTGATCTTAAGTTTAGGGACATGCTCTTGATGATAGGGACTTTAGGAATATATAGTAGTAGGGCATTAACGTGATCTTAAGTTTAGGGACATGCTCTTGATGGTAGGGACTTTATGAATATATAGTAGTAGGACATTAACGTGATCTTAAGTTTAGGGACATGCTCTTGATGATAGGGTCTTTATGAATATATAGTAGTAGGACATTAACGTGATCTTAAGTTTAGGGACATGCTCTTGATGATAGGGACTTTATGAATATATAGTAGTAGGGCATTAACGTGATCTTAAGTTTAGGGACATGCTCTTGATGGTAGGGTCTTTATGAATATATAGTAGTAGGACATTAACGTGATCTTAAGTTTAGGGACATGCTCTTGATGATAGGGACTTTATGAATATATAGTAGTAGGGCATTAACGTGATCGTAAGTTTAGGGACATGCTCTTGATGATAGGGACTTTATGAATATATAGTAGTAGGGCATTAACGTGATCTTAAGTTTAGGGACATGCTCTTGATGATAGGGTCTTTATGAATATATAGTAGTAGGGCATTAACGTGATCTTAAGTTTAGGGACATGCTCTTGATGATAGGGTCTTTATGAATATATAGTAGTAGGGCATTAACGTGATCTTAAGTTTAGGGACATGCTCTTGATGGTAGAGTCTTTATGAATATATAGTAGTAGGGCATTAACGTGATCTTAAGTTTAGGGACATGCTCTTGATGATAGGGTCTTTATGAATATATAGTAGTAGGGCATTAACGTGATCTTAAGTTTAGGGACATGCTCTTGATGATAGGGTCTTTATGAATATATAGTAGTAGGGCATTAACGTGATCTTAAGTTTAGGGACATGCTCTTGATGATAGGGACTTTGTGATTTTTGCTTTGGGGCGGGGTTGGGGGGCCCTTGAGTCTTGTTTCCCTGGGCATAAAAAATTGTTAATCCGGCTGTGCACGCAGGATATCGAACAAAGCTCAGGTGACCTAGAGGATTGTTTCTCCTCACAAAGGAGAGATACGGTTCGCTCCATAATTATCGGACCACCTGGAAAAGCTGAGCAAATGTGAAAATGGTCAACTTGAGCTTTACATTTTAAAATGAGAGAAATTATACAGTTAACTGACATAAAATAAATCATTAATTGAACCCAGAAAAACAGCTCAATTGTATTTTCCAGTCAGGGAGGGACTTTAGGGCCCGGAATCTGAAATCCAAAAATACTCTCACAGCCTCCATAGAAGCAGCTGTGCTAGCCGGGTCCTGGTGCTAAAAGGCCCAACACTGTAATGGTGATGGAGTCCTGTGATGATGCTATTGATTGTAGGATAACAGGTAGTCAGTCTGCCTGAACACCCATTCAGAGTAAATGCACTTTGACACACACACACACACACACAAACAAAAAAAACAAACAAACACACACCCATCGCTTTAAAGAGTCAATGGACCGTCCCCTGAATTCATCACAGTCAGAAACACTTCATCGAAAGTGCCCGTGTGCGTCCCAAATGGAACTATTCCCTAGATGGAGTGTTCGTTTTGAGTAGACCTCTAGACCGTGTTCAGAAACTCCCACTCTTCCTACCTCCTCCCCCCTTTGACGACTTAATGTTCAGAAAAGCCGGGAGACTCTGTCTCGGAGAGAAGGTGGAAACTCCGGACCCCTTGAGCCAGATAGTTTTTATTGTCCAAAGCGTAGGTGTGTATTATTTCCGACAGATTATTTTACTGTATATCCTACCCTGCTCCTCTGGAGTCATCGTTTGATGCCGTTGGAGACACACGCAGAGACGCGGAACGCCCGTTCAGATTCGTGGCGATGGATTTCCGTCCCGCCGTTTCCTTGATCAATGCATACTGCATCCTCGGTTATCTCCACTTCATCAGGGTGGAAGTGCGTTGCAAGCAGAAACCTATTCCAAAACACTTTCAACTAAGACTAGTGGTGTCATTTGCCTCAAAGAAACTGTCAATGTGGCATTCCTCAAAACAATGCTTTCACTGTCTCAGTATGAATCACATTTTCAACTGCACAAACGCTTCCTATGTTTATCAGTCAGTTTTGTTCACAATGGTATCAATTTGCGACTGCTTGTGACGAACTTACCGGAAACACCTGTTGACAACCGGGAGCTACCACTAAGCATTTACTAGCTGGAGATGACATAATTGACAAATAACAGAGGTTGTTTGAGGTAGCTAAAATAGTTTGCACAGTATCAGTTCAAAGTCATCAATATCCACCAACAGAAATGTCAATATATTGATCATGTCTTAATGGGTTGTCTTGAAAAAATACTCCATGGTCTTTAAAGAACAACTAATGTAAATGCACATTTGAATCTAGAACTATCTCTTTAACTGCTGTGCCAGAAATAGCTCCTGGTTCAATGAGTCTATCCAAATGATTCACAGCTTGACATTAATCAAGTCAAATCGAACGGAAAAAATTCTCATCTGCACCAGCTCATTAGCAAGATGGCCAACTGTTGGGTCATATGACAAGTGTCCACGGTTCAAATCCCCCTTACCGCCTAGTCCAAAAGGTTGTTCTGGTTCTAGTTTGTTCTGTCCCTGGGAAAGACATATTACCACATTTTCCCTTTTAACATTGTGAATAAGAATTGGTTCTCATAACAGTGAACAGTACAATGTTCAATGAAACTATATGAATGATTCACAGCTCCACGGTCAGTCATTTCATTTAAATGATTCATAGCTCAACGATCAGGAAATTAATACGAATGACTCACTGTTGAATTTCCCGGGAGTCTACAGGAACACTTCACAGTTCAGTGTCTTGATGGAAAGGGGTACGGCGTGGGGATGTGAATCTCCTTACATCGTGTTGTAATTAGCCTGCGTGTGTCCTCAGACATGGAGCGGAAAACAAGCTTGTGCATTTCAACGCCAATTATTATTCTCATACCTCCGTATTTATGAGAATAAATAAGTTATTACAACACAGACCATCTGTTAGGTTGTTCAATCCATGGGAATCCAACTTGTATCACAGTGAGTGCTAATCTAGGAGCAGCAACGTTATATATATATATAGCGTTATATTTGATGGACAGAGAGCACCGGATTGTAAAGCATCACTTTAACAGAACACCAGAAACTCGTGACGGTCACATTACATAGTGTATACTGCCCTCTATTGGTCAGATAGTGGAACTACAACAGAGTAGTAAGAAAACGGGTCTTCGTCTAAAAAAGCATGGATGACGTCACTGTTGTGAACTCTATTCCACTTCTAATGAATGACAGGTGGAGTCCACATTGCTTTGTTCTCCCCCCTCACTTTTACTGTATTTTGAGTCCTCCTGTTTTTCCCATGTCAAGCTTAAACTGACCACAATCCACCAGGAACATTTTGCCATTGCAACAATTCCTTGATGTAATAAATTGATTTTTGTTCACTAGGTTGTTAATCGGACAGTATGAATAAGTCTGTAGTATTTATAGAGATCCCTTTAATTCACTTTAAAATTACTCAATTGCAGAGAATTGAGTGGAAAGTTTTGAATTACATTGTACATAATGTCACAGACTCTACTTTCTATGTTTGGTATTACACTAGATAGCTCACACAAATTAACACCAAAGTAATGGATTGGTGTTGTTATATGTAATCAAATGCCCCTTTAGTGTGTCGTGCATTACTGTGTGGCATTATGGGTAAGAGATCCAAAGACTATTCTTGCATACCCAGGTGACAGCAGCACTTCTCCCATCTTCTGCCAACATCTGGGCAGAGAGCTGGAACACACAGACATCTTCATCCATTAACCAGTCTACACACACACACACACACACACACACACTCATCCGCTCTCCGATCCACCCACACACCACACATTTAACCACTCACCGATTCACACACGCACACAGTTATTTACTTAACACGTTAAACGAACAAACAACATTTGTTTTTCTATACTTGTGGGGATCTGAGACTTACTGTAAGCCTGTTCTTAAAATGCATGTTTCCTATTCCCTAAACATAACCCTGACCTTAATCAGTAATGCATAAACTTAAAATTAACAGAAAGAGGGAAAGACAGGGACATTGACAGAGAGAGAAAGATGTAGATGACAATAAACTGTCTGAATGTGTTCCAGAAGAGAGAGACTAGAAAAAAAACGGAGCTTGTTGCATGTGTGTGTGTGTGTGTGTTTTCCTATCTTACACCTCTTTTGCCTTGAAACACTCTTCCTTCCTCCATGATCCTTGGAAGAGCACAGACAGGTTGCTTCCAGCCACAGACCAATACTTAGGAGATGATGGGAGCCTTGAGAGACCATTAAGCAGTTTTTGCATGAACATCGTGGGCATCGTGGACATCGTGGGCATCGTGGACATTGTGGGCATCGTGGACATCGTGGGCATCAATGACATCGTGGTTACGTAGGCATCGTGGGCATCAAGGACATCGTGGGTACGTGGGCATTGTGGGCATCAAGGACACCGTGGGCACGTGGGCATCGTGGCCATCGTGAACATCGTGGGCATCGTGGACAGCGTGGACATCACCATTCAGGGAACCCGCCAACTATGCACAACCACCAATGCCAGGTCCTCGGGAAAGATAAGCCAATGAATAAAGAAATAAATTACATATGTTATACATTTACGAATAAGCTCAAATGTAATCGTTAATTTTAAAAAATACCAAAGAAGGACATTGAGTTATAGAACACCCAGGTTTTCATTGTATGGTGCTTTGAACAAAACAACTTAACAGCTTTAAACAACTAAGTGGGCAAAGGTCTGATGAAGTTACCGCTTGCACGCACATACACACAAAGAAGGTGACCTGGCGTGGTATTGACAAGAAGAAGGGGAGAAGATTGTTAACGTCAAAGAATGGACGTCTCAAGAGACGGCGGTCTCATCGTTTCCAATGAAAGCGTCAAATGCTTTTTTTGAGGGGGCAGGTGGTGAATAAAAGCAAACAGTCTCCTACAGTTAATGTACTAGTGCCCAGCCTACAAGTTTGGGATGTCTGTGACCACATCTTTCTGCACACTGAGAACATACAGATATCAGATGGCCGCCATCTCCGTGTCCTGTGCCAGTATATTTCCAGTGTTTTATTACAGTAGCGTGCCCTGCTCACCTGAGCATCTCTCCTGTTCGGCTGTCAATTTCCTGTGTTGCACGGCGGCAAAATCCAATTATCACTGACATCCTGTTGGATACATGGGTTTCATTTTAAACTCTGTGGGCCTCATTCCCACTGAGGGAGTACGTTATCAGGTGTGTGGTGCCCCAGTCGGGCAATTTTTTTACTGGGTAAAAGCTGATTACATTCGGACTGGACACATGCCAGCCTTCCAGAAGTGACCCAGAGGTTTGGTTCGAATGCCACAATCAAACGGCGCCTTCAACACAACTCAGAACCGGAAACCATCCGACCTTTTTGGAGACGTGGTTGTTTTTTAAACTGTTAACTGAGCAACTTTGATATACTGCGCCCAAAACCTATAGCTGAACCACTCCCTGCATCTGGACAGGTGCGTTTAGTAAAATTGCACATAAGTAAATATGCACATCTACGGTAAGTTAAATGTAGGTTACAGATCGCATCTCATTGATGGGTGGTTGTATTCAAACGGTGTGAGTGATAATGAGACAAATTACAGGAATTTAATTCATTTATGTGAAAACCGGGAAAACGCGGAGTGAAAACATAGTGTCTTCGCCTACTCTGACAATGGACCAATAATTAGCGTTATAATTAAGTTACATTGTCGAGCAAAGGTGTCAAACCTGTTCAATGGAGGGCCATGGTTTTTGCTCTCACCTTGTACTTGATTGTGTCACAAACTAGAGTGGAGTGAAGTGCAGTGAGCCACACGCAGGAGCTGGCGTAGGAGAGACCGGCATAGGAGAGACCGGCATAGGAGAGACAGGCATAGGGGAGACCGGCATAGGAGAGACTGGCATAGGAGAGACCGGCATAGGAGAGACCGGCATAGGAGAGACCAGCATAGGAGAGACCGCCATAGGAGAGACCGGCATAGGGGAGACCGCCATAGGAGAGACCGGCATAGGGGAGACCGCCATAGGAGAGACCGGCATAGGAGAGACCGACATAGGGGAAACCGGCATAGGGGAGACCGGCATAGGGGAGACCGGCATTGGAGAGAGGAACCAATCACAACGAAATAGATTCTAGATTCTGACAGGTGGACGAACCATGATCACTGGAGACACATACCTCCAGCTATACTGTGTGTCTACTTATCCCTGATAATAAGCGGCAAACGATGTGGTTCGACTGCATTGTGTCAATACATACGTAACGCAAGCACATCGCTCCAGCCTCCTGCACCTCCTGCACCTCCTCCCACGACTTACCAACAACCTTCCTGTGACAAGTGAGACAAACAGGACCATGGGGTACTAAACATTTAAGGGGGACCTCCCTGGCCTCCACGTAAGCATGTTTCCTCAGCCTCCCACCCCCTCCCACCACATCTCCCACCCCTCCACCACCCCTCACACCTCCCTGGTGTCATACTGACATGTCAACAGCCATCCAGACGGGGCTGTGTCATAAGCTCTCTAAAAAAGGCATCATCCAGTAGTGTCACGGTTTCTAACTGCGAAAGAACTCTGACAAATTTCGAATATGATCGAATTTATGATCGAGCACCCCAGTCAGTCATAAGGACTGTGGCTCTTGGCAGATAACGAATACGGGCAGCTAGCCCACCACAGTGTGCCTGGGGCTGTTCTGACGTCTGCCGGGCATTTGAGTCGGCTAGACACAAAAGCACTAAATCACACATTCAATTGCACATAAGAGGAAGGGAAAGCAGTTGGATAGACGGCTGAAATGCAGTCTAGACAACCAGCAGAATGGAGATAAGAGGGGAAATCATTAAAACCCTCCACGTTCATTCAAACCAAGGAACATCCTACCAAATAGCTATTTTTGTAGCACATGGTGTCAGGTGTGTGGACAGGGTCAAGGTTAGGATACGGTCTAAGAGTGTGTGTTGTGTTGTCGAGGGTAAGATTGAGGTAGGGTTTTAATGTTACCTCAAATGTAATTTAATCCCAAAGAACCTTGCGTTGAGGTAAATAACTATGAGGGTAGCTGAGAAATGAAAAACGTATTTCAGAATCATCTTGGGAGAAACAAATGTCTCCTCAAATGACTTGTAGGGATTCCCTAAAGTTTTAATTTGAAGAAATAACCCCATGAACCCCTACCTTTTGAGAGTGGCACTGTTTGTCAGAAATGAAGGCTAAATCCATATAGCACTAATGGAGATCTAGCTACACAGCTGCCTCCACAAGGTTCCCAACAGCCCTCATAAAATAAAACACACGGTTCTCATTATACATAATGTAATGGATATACATTAAAACAAATCTGGAATACCGGTAAATAAATAAAAATAACTTGATTTGAAGTAATACACTTCCCAGTTCGCAGTGACTCCACCAGGACTACTAAAGAACATAATGTATTGCACCTTTCTGAGCGGGTTTAGTGCACATTATAGGTCGTCTGGTCGTGGAGACAGAAGGAAAACTGGTGCAAAGCCGAGTGAATGAGTGACGCACGGATGCGTGAGTGCGCAGCGTGGTGGGGATATAACCTCCCAGTCAGCTCTCATCTCCTCCACTTCTATTGGTTCTGGTCAAGCAGACCACACAGATCCATCTAGCTGGGGTTGGTTTGAATTGTGTTTTATCTCTTAAGGAGACTGACAGTCCGGGTCCAGGTACCTATGGGTTCACTGATGGGGGCGCACACCGGGTGCGTGTTTTTGGCGCTCTGCTGCGTCCTAAATGCGCACTTCTCCTGGACGTTCACATGTCCGTCGATCTGCGAGTGTTCCATGGACACGGACCATCTGAGTTGCACAAAGGAAACCCAACTGAGGTCCCAAGAGGAGCCCAAAGGAGTCCCAATAAAGCCGGGTCTGAGATATCCCCAAGCCTTGATGTAAGCATTATATTTCATTCATTTCTAAAGGAGATTGTGCACATATTGTTATATTAATATAAATCCGTTTTTTTTAGGATGTCCAATATCTTTTGGGAAGCTGATTGTGTTTCATGTGTGTGTTTATTCCAATATATTTACCTTTCATTTGAAATTGTCTATTAACAACAAATTATTATTTATAGTGAGGGTCTGGGCGGTTCAGTGACAGATTGTATTTATGTAAATGTGATGATGAATGAGACACACTGTTTCCGCTGTGTTATTTTCCCCCAGAAGACTTCTCCATCTGCCTCTGACCGAGGTCCCGAGTAAAGCCTTCAGCGGGCTGGTCAACGTGTCCCGAATGTGAGTTTACCCGTGTTTTATTTGTGTGGGGGTGCTGGTGTGGAATTAACGGATGTCTAACGCACAAATCCGCGCCGATCAGTGGGTGGGTGTCCTAGTCTGTGTCCTAGTCTGTGTCCTAGTCTGTGCCCTAGTCTGTGCCCTAGTCTGTGCCCTAGTCTGTGCCCTAGTCTGTGCCCTAGTCTGTCAGTGGGTGGGTGCCCTAGTCTGTGTCCTAGTCTGTGCCCTAGTGTGTGCCCTAGTCTGTGCCCTAGTCTGTGCCCTAGTCTGTCAGTGGGTGGGTGCCCTAGTCTGTGCCCTAGTCTGTGCTCGGATGCCAACGTGCCAAATCTGTGCCACTTTGGATGTGTAACTTCAGAAGGGTGGTTGAGCAAAGCATTGGATAGCCTAAATAATGTCGCTTAAGAATAACCTTTCACCGACAGTTCATGTTTTTCAGAAGCATAAAAAAAATTTGTTGAAAAGTGTTGCTTTAAATATTGTTGTGTAGTATTTGGAAAATGACGATAAGGAAAGCAGATGTTGTTCCCTTGTCTATTTCTAGATGCAAACAAACAGGGCGTGTGCTTTAACTGCTCCAGATAACAGCAGATACTGCATACTGAGTTTACAAACATAAGGTGCCACACTATCTCCATACTGTAGTTATCAAGTTACTGTAGTTATCAAGTTACTGTACTTTATCTTATTAGAGGTACAACCCATTATTGTGTCCCATTTGACCAAGACCGCATTGGTTATTATTAGAGAATATGGTATCATCTGGGACGAAGACAGGTGCTTCTATGAGCTGCGTTTGAAAATATGTGGTACAATATTCATCCATATCACTGTACTTGTGAACAGACTCACAAACTGAACGGCAGAATATTAGTGTAGATATGAGTCGTAATGTGCACATATATAGGATCAGACTGTTATTTATCATTTATAATTGGACATTTATTGTCCTATGCAGTGAACTCACCAATTGTGTGGTTGAATCTCCTGAACACACAAAGAACGGGACTGATTGGGAACCAAATCCACTGTGTCTCGTGCAACTCGAGTCCATTTCCACATCCCTAATGAGAATATTCCCCCTGTTGGGGTAATTATTCTCTGTGAGTTAGCCCACGCCTCTACATTTGCACCACAAGTGTCCCAAATCATGGAGGCAGAATAATTAAGAACCTACAGACTAATGAGACCCATAAATAGAGTCCGAGAAGGTACCAGGTTTTTCAGTTTTCTAAATATCCCATCAGAGAATTGATCGACGTGCCTGATCACAAGACACATGCACATGTTCATCTCTGATTTCGAGACAACAGATGTGTAAAAGATAAAGTGTCTGGTTATGTCACATGTTTAACAGTTTTTTTTTATTTAACAAGTTTAATATCTCAAAAAACCACAGGACGGATTTAAACAGATATTTTCATATTCAGTCCTGTGTGGGACACGTTAATTGTTCCTCTTGCATGTCTCCCGGCTTGGGAAGACAGCCCATGATTTTTGTCAACACGTGACATCTGAGGGCGCTCAGATCTAGGGCACAGGGCTGAGGGTCCGGTTTGGTACTGAGACTTTAAGCTGGGTGGAACCAAAGTCAACGGTTGATATCAAATGAAGCATCCCGTTTACTGTTGCTAAGCGAGGGGAGGCGGGCCACATGCAGCCTTCTAGTTAAATGCACATTTAATTTTCTTTCACTGGTGCCGTGACCCGGATGTGCAGTTTTTGTCCAGCCACCAGTCTGTCAAGGTGTACTGATGGTTGAGGAACAAGCGTGTTCTGTTTTCCATGTCGGAGGAATCATCATCATTTCAAGGATAAATACACTAATACAGTGGCTGTTCAGAGCATGAAACTTAAAAGCATAGCTCTAGCTAATGTGTTGCTGTTTTAATGTGATGTGAATTATCTACTAGTTATCTCAAGTCGCAGTGACTTTCAGTGACATGGTAGATAGATAACCTACCTGAAGCCGATGATGGAGTGTAAATATTTAATAAATGTATTAGATGTTTATGAACAGTGCAATCTGCCCTTTAGAACTAGTAAACCTTTTGGTAAAGACCAATTATTTTTGTTATTTGGCTTGCCTAACCTTGTCAAACTTTAAACAAACAACATTTTTTAAAACAATATTAGCACCCCTCAGAAATTAGGGCCAAACTCACATCGTCATACTCAGGCATCACGCAGGTGCAGGCAGTGCCGGTTCTAGGAGTAAGCTGCATAAGCGGTCGCCTAGGGCCCCCTGACCTCTAAGGATCCTCTTACCAATAGCCCCCTGCTAGAGACCCTGCTAATCAAATTTTGCTTAGGGCCTCCAACAGGCTAGATCTGGTACTGGGTGCAGGTCCGAGAATGTGCAATTAAATGAGGCAAAAAATTATATTTCCACAGTTGCTGTGGGTCCAATCAGCTGGTCTGGTCACAGATTAGCTTGTCCCTAAACTCACCCCCCAAACAAGATAGATAAATCTATCGCACGTAGACCTGATTTGATTGACTTGACCCACTGACCAATCATCAAGCACAGCATATCTCCCTTAACCCGCCTCTACACAGACTTCCCATGTGCTCTTTGACTCCGATATGAGTCGCATATCGGAGTGATTTGATAAAACTAAATCAGGAAAAACTTTATCGCACAATATTGAGCAATTATCGTCGACATGGTTGTGTCATGGATGACGCACTGCGCGTGGAAATCTTCACTGAGCCTCTCAACCGCGCAGGAGAGCACGGCGCTTATTTGGGTTGAAATTGCTTTTTAATCGTTTCTGAAAAAGTAATTAAGATGTCATACGACCAATTAAAAGGACAGGTGCAAAAACAAATACACTTGTGCGCGGCTTTCAGGAAAACTTTAAGCGGTGTCAGTTAAATTGTTCTCTAGGTGAAATCGAAATGTCTCTCTGAATGGAAAGTGTGTCGTAATTACAGATCATGGAGATGCTGGAGTGTCCTGGAATAGTAACACAGAGGGGGGTCCAGAATGAAGGCATAATTAACACGAAAGTTGGGTCGGAAATGTTAGGAGAATGGGACATTGGCTAAGGGGGATTGGGTTGGAGACAAGGAAGAGTCAAGGGTATTTCACCAGAACCTTCTACACAGCATCTGCTTGTCACACACGCCGCTTTACTTCCTCTCTGACTCTGTTCACCTTGGTCTTATCTGAATTCTTCTCACCCAACTTCCGCATATAAGTTTGCGGTCTTCCTTCTGCGTATGTTGTTTACATTCTTCGTGATTCTCAAGGATCGAGATGTTAATTTTTTTTTATAACGATAGTTTGCATTTGGCCCCGTTTCCCCTCTGGACAGTGAGATCTCACAGAGTGACTGCATCAGGACCATAAGAAGTCACGCATTCCTCTCTCTTGACAGCGTGGCTGAAATGTAAGTGTCATACACACACACACACACACACACATGCACACACCCACACACACACACACACCCCATAACAGAACTGTCATCTCCAAGTTCTCAAGGTTTCCGTTGGGTTGATAACGTTGTGTTCCATTGGAGGCCATGGGTTTAACTATGTACATTATCTTGGTGTGTGTCTCCTTCTACCTTGATATGTTCTGATAAGGAGGTGTAATGGCAGAGTTAATGTCAACATCTTGTTTTGGGTCACTTGTGTGGAAGAAATAGATCACCCAGAAGCCTATATAGTTCCTACATGTGGGCAGCCACAGCCAAACTGACTTAAAGGTTGCTGGCGTAAATCAAGTTTCAAATATTCCTCAATAGTTCAATAGTTGAGAATTCATAAAAAGCATTCAAGAAAAATGGGAATGTGAAAAACATAAATGACCATGTCTGTTTCAATGTCAAGTTGTCTGTTTATAGTCCTTCAAAATGTTGAATTGGTAAACCAATCTCTGTGTTGGTCTGTAATTGTAACAATGTGTAAAGTAACTTATTTTATCCAGATACGTCACGCCAGATTTAGGTCCTCCTGACTGTCTGGAAGGGGTGTTGTTAACTTGTCTGTCAATTGAAAATGAAGGACATGGAGGGGTTCTAGGTTCTAGGTTCCTACAATAGTGACTGCCTACAATGTGGTACCTTTTTTGTAATATAGCATTTTCACAACCCAGCTACAAGCTGGCATCATGCTATTCCATTGCTCAACCCACTCACCTCCCCCCAGGAAAAAAGCAAACATGTGATGGGACCAATCCGAAGATCCAGGCTGGCGTCGGAGTTGCCCATTGGCGTCACGTCCATTAAACGTCTGTAATGAGATGAACCCTGTCCAATTCTGCCCATGAGTCCATGTTCCAATAGAGTTACAAATGCCGAACACTCAATTTCTGGTTAGCTCGTACGATAACCATAATCTGTGTTCTACGCATAATACAAATCGTAATGTTCGAGGGAAGAGTTGATCACCATCAGGGTTTTTGTAAGAAATGTTTGTACTTAACTGTCCTTTTCAGGGAAATGTCCCAAAGTGGTTGACGATTCAGAAGCCGACTCAACGATCTGAATTCATTAATCTGCTTTGATGACAACACTGCACGCAGAGTCTTAATTATTATTATATTATTATAATTATTATCTGAAGAGAAAGTTCATGTTCACAGAAGAAAACGCATCGTTATTGTCGGATTGCAGTTGTTAACTTTCTCCAAATGGATTTGTTTTAGTTGTGATGTTCTTTTCTATTTTTTAGACAGATACAGAACATCAAAAATCTGCTGGTTATAGAAAAGGGGGCGTTCACCGATCTGCCAAGGCTGAAGTACTTGTAAGCATCCCCCTCAATAATTGTGTCAGGTAGAATACTATCGTAATCCTAGAATACTATCGTAATCCAAGAATACTATCGTCATCCTAGAATACTATCGTAATCCAAGAATACTATCGTAATCCAAGAATACTATTGTAATCCTAGAATACTATCGTAATCCAAGAATACTATCGTAATCCTAGAATACTATTGTAATTCCAAGAATACTATCGTAATCCAAGAATACTATCGTAATCCAAGAGTACTATTGTAATCCTAGAATACTATTGTAATCTTATGTGAAACACCACAGTTTGTCAATGTCCAATGTTGCCATTTTATTTAATTGATTAAACTCTGCTACGCCCACTTTTGGATTTACTGTACAATTTGCTTCACTTTCCACCTTTAATAAACTTTCCTGCTTTTCCATTCGCAGGAGTATCTCCAACACAGGAATCAAACACTTTCCTGACTTCTCCACCATCTCTTCTCTGGTGACACTGGAGTACTTCATTCTGTAAGTATAAATAATCTGACCAAACAAAAAGTTTCAAAGTTAATGCGGGCCTACTTTTTAAAAGTTAATATACAATCCATTGATAACACAGCTAGACCAATGTTGAAAAATAGACCAAATAATCCAGAAGTCCAATCTTAAGATAATTGGTAAATATCCCAAATGTCTGTTCTTCACACCTTTTTTCTCCTGTCCTATATTCATGTCTTTCATTTCCTAATTCTCCCCTCTCCTGTCTTCTCCCCTAACCTGTCTTCTCCTCTCTCCTGTCTTCTCCTCTCTCCTGTCTTCTCCCCTCTCCTGTCTTCTCCTCTCTCCTGTCTTCTCCTCTCTCCTTCCATCCCACATTCCCTCTCCTGTCTCCTCTCTCCTTACTTTCCACTTTCTGCGTTCTCCTCTCCTGTGGGCAGTGAGCTTGGAGACAACATGCAACTAGACAGCATACCTGCTAACGCTTTTAAAGGCATCACAGAGGAGAATCTGTACATGTAAGTATGAGACCACTCGTTATTTAAAGCTTTATTCCAAGCAGTCAGACTATAGGATCACCAGTATTAACAAGCAAATCGCTGACAACAAATTTTAAACTTGCGCAAAATCTTGTTTCTTACAGAAAAATAATAAAAAATGGATTCAAGGAAATCCGGTCGCATGCTTTCAACGGAACAAAGCTGGATAAACTGTATGTATTTCCCGACACAATTAACGTTTTCCTTCACCTTCATCGGTTAGTCTTGTTAGAAAAATGGCCCTGAATCACACAAACACACACACACTTGATATTCACTGCGTGCATTTCCTGTGGATTTTCCCAAATTATACTGAAGGTTTTTATTTAATCCAAGAATCTCGATGTACCAGTTAATCAATGTCTTGTGAGACCAAACATTGATTGGGTTCCACGTTGTTTACTTTACGTTGTGCTGCGTTCAGTAGACGAGGCGGACAGAAGGCATGTTGGTCTCAACCAAACCGCCCTCAACGAGTCTAAACAAACAGAGCCAATCCGGGAGCTTCTCTACCACGCTCTAGTCTAAACCATGGCCTTTTCTCATATGCGGAAAAAGGCTGTCCCCTCTCTCCCCTGCGCGATAAATGGTGAGGGCCTAGTCGTCTCTCCTTCGTCTATGATGAAGACTAAGGGAATCTAATGCCATTCGTTGGACTGTTTCCTTGTGTAGGATTCTAAAAGACAACAGGTTTCTGAGGAACATCCATGACGACGCCTTCATGGGAGCCTCAGGGCCAACTGTGCTGTAAGTACAGTAAATATTGTAAACATATGGGAGCCTCAGGGCCAACTGTGCTGTAAGTACAGTAAATACTGTAACCATATGGGAGCCTCAGGGCCAACTGTGCTGTAAGTACAGTAAATACTGTAAACATATGGAAGCCCCAGAGCCAACTGTGCTGTAAGTACAGTAAATACTGTAAACATATGGGAGCCCCAGAGCCAACTGTGCTGTAAATACAGTAAATACTGTAAACATATGGGAGCCTCAGGGCCAACTGTGCTGTAAGTACAGTAAATACTGTAAACATATGGGAGCCCCAGGGCCAACTGTGCTGTAAGTACAGTAAATACTGTAACCATATGGAAGCCCCAGGGCCAACTGTGCTGTAAGTACAGTAAATACTGTAAACATATGGAAGCCCCAGGGCCAACTGTGCTGTAAGTACAGTAAATACTGTAACCATATGGGAGCCCCAGAGCCAACTGTGCTGTAAATACAGTAAATACTGTAAACATATGGGAGCCCCAGAGCCAACTGTGCTGTAAGTACAGTAAATACTGTAACCATATGGGAGCCCCAGAGCCAACTGTGCTGTAAATACAGTAAATACTGTAAACATATGGGAGCCTCAGGGCCAACTGTGCTGTAAGTACAGTAAATACAGTAACCATATGGGAGCCCCAGGGCCAACTGTGCTGTAAGTACAGTAAATACTGTTAACATATGGGAGCCCTAGAGCCAACTGTGCTGTAAATACAGTAAACATATAAATATTACAAAGACGGTAGATCTGACTGGTGTTAATCTTATCAAGGTTTAGACAGACATGATGTCTGCTTTCACAACAGCACCAAGTAGGTTGTGTAAATAATATGTAGTTTAAAATAAATCTATGCAGAGCTGCATGAATTAGCAGCGCTAATTAGAAGATATTGTGCTCATAAACAGGAGAGCTTGCCAACATGAAACGGGACGTGTATGTTCAATAGGGAATCGTTGACAGAGTTGGTTTTGAACGTGTATAATCTGTTGTTTTGACCTTTGGCAACCAGAATGTCTCCAACCAGTATCTCTATAGGGATTGAATATATATGAATGATTGAAATGTAATCAGAATTATTTGTGTGTCGTCCAGTGATGTCTCCTCCACAGCTCTCCAGACCCTCCCCCGTCGCGGCTTAGAACATCTGAAGGTCTTGATCGCCCTTTCTGCACCCTACCTGAAGACTCTACCCCCCCTGGAAAGCCTAATAGACTTGGAGGTGGCTGAGATCACTTACCCCAGCCACTGCTGCGCTTTCCACACCTGGCGGCGTAAACACAGGTAGTTGTCCTTTAGACGAGCTGGCGAACACTTGGGTTCACACCCAGTGGAGGACTTCCCTCTAACCCTTACTGCGTGTGTTCTCCGTTCAAAGGGAAAAAGTTGTCCTGGCACTCTCTCCCAACCTCCGAAGGCTGTGCGCCGACGACTATGAAATCACGTAAGAAAGTCGTCCCTCCGTTCTGCTCACACCTGGTTCCGCTCACATCCGACTGAGAGAAGTTTTTGTATCACCCCGTGATTGTCCAGTTCCTCGTTCCTCATATTCACCTAACGTCGTTTGCGTCGTGTTCTACCCGCTGTCTACAGGGACACATGGGAGGACAACGGAACGGACCTGTATGACATCAACCTACAGTACCCGGACCTGCAGCTGAGCCTGTGTCCTGGGCCCTTCCAGTGTACCCCAGAACCTGATGCCTTCAACCCCTGTGAGGACATGCTGGGGCACTCCGTGCTCCGCTCTGTTACCTGGATAATCACGGTATTCTCTGTGGCCGGGAACGTGGTCGTGCTGGCCATACTGACCACCAGGTGAGGAGAGAGGCATACAGACGTGTTAACGCACACGAGAGTCCGTCCCAATAGCGGCGGCCATCTTGGTCGGGGATGAATTCCAAAGCAGTGGATTTAGATTGAATGAATGATGTTTGATTTGTTCCTGGGACAGGACATTATCTCACGCTCTTGTGACAAATTGCATTACGCGGGCCCCAAAATCACGTTGTTTTGACAAGAACCACTTAGTAAAAACGATGCCTCGATTTGGTAGAGGGAACTTTTAATCGATTGCATTTTTAAATGTCTCTCCGCACCAGACACGAGAGGTTCAGTGTGTCCCGCTTCCTGATGTGTAATCTGGCCTTCGCAGACCTCTGCATGGCCCTCTACCTGCTGCTCATTGCAGCGATGGATCACTACTCACGGAAGGTGTGTAAATGTGCTAAAATGTACTAAAATGCACTAAATGTAAATGTACTAAAACAAGCATGAAACAAGCATGAAACTCCATTTAGAGGGGAACTTGGTAGAATCCTGTATCTAGACTGTTATAGTACTAGTCCTTAACGCACTAGACCGGTATAGTACTAGATCTGGTTTGGTTTAGGGTCCACTTAACGGCTCATAGCCCAGGTATAATTCTCACCCTCAGCTTTGGAACAGTTTGGGCAATACGCTACAGGTGTATGTGAACGCACCAACGGAGGGCTATGGGACAGAAGTTCGTTAGAGACTTAGCCTTAGTAAGGTGGGTCAGAAACTCGAAAAGGTAACGGGTTCAAATCCCGTGCAGGGCAACAAACCAGCGGGTGAATCTGGGGCCTGAGCTGTCTTCTGGAGTGCTGCTTGTTTACATTGAGTGAATCTCTATCTTGCACTGTGCCCTTGAACAAGGAACAACGTAACCATGCCGATCCTACGCTGGTGTCTAATAGACACTCTCTCTACGGCCGACGGTGAAGTGGCATATCCGCGCTAAACGCTCAATAGTTGCACTCGTACATTTCAGGAGTACTACAACCACGCCACAGACTGGCAAACGGGTACAGGCTGTGCCGTGGCGGGTTCCCTGACCGTGTTTGCCAGTGAGCTGTCGGTCTACACGCTTACCGTGATAACCCTGGAGAGGTGGCACACCATAACCAACGCCATGCACGTCAACCGGCGGCTGCGCCTGAGGCACGTGGCGGCCATGATGGCCGGGGGTTGGGGCTTCGCCCTATTGGCCGCGCTGCTTCCTGTCTTTGGCGTCAGCAGCTACAGTAAGGTCAGAACAGCGTGTTTTCCATTCATTTTCTGTCATAAAACTTACAGTTTACACAGGGATAGTTTGCCAGGCACAGGTTAAGTTCAGTCCTGGACTAGAAAGCACTTTCAGTGCCAGGACCCCCCACAGAGTCCCGGAATAGGCCTAATCTGTCTGCAAAACCGCCCATAAGATATCTTTCTTTAGTCCAGAACTATAACTAATTTTTAGAACCAGTACCTTCACTTTTACTAACATAAGCTTGTTTTACAAGGTCAAAAATAGGCTAAATTAGTTTTCTTCTCTCATATTTCGCCTCCAGGTGTCAATATGTCTGCCAATGGACATAGAGTCCCTAGCCTCTCAGGTGTACATCATAGCCATCCTCCTGGTCAACGTCATTGCGTTCTTCGTTGTCTGCTACGGCTACGTCCAGATCTACCTGTCCGTCCACAACCCCGACCTAGCAACCCGCCACGGCGACACCAAAATCGCCAAACGCATGGCCGTCCTGATCTTCACTGACTTCCTCTGCATGGCGCCCATCTCTTTCTTCGCCATCTCGGCGGCCATCCGCATGCCTCTGATCACCGTATCTCACTCAAAGATCCTCCTCGTCCTGTTCTACCCAATCAACGCCCTCTGCAACCCGTTCCTCTACACCATCTTCACCCGGGCCTTCCGCAAAGACGTGTATCTGTTGGCGAGCCGCTGTGCCCGTTGCTGTTCGCCGGCCGAGTTCTACCGGGCGGAGGACAAGGCAGCACACGCTGTAGCACCCAGGGGCAGGAAGTCGTCGCCCAGAAAGTCTCACTCTCTCAGGTTCTACGCGTACCACATCAAGATGCAGGGGTGCTTCCTCAGCAAGGGAGGCGGGACCACGTGACCAGTAGTGACCTGATAAAGCTACGATCGAACAAACCCGCTGCATTATACGGGAGGGAAACGCAATACGGCTGCTTTTGTAGGATGCAACTCGACCGACAACGAGTTGACAACGACGCTGGTGTACTTTCGGCGTTCTTTGTGTTTTCTTCTTAAAGCTCTGCTTTAGATTAGCGTTCTGTTCAGTTGGTATCTCTATACATTAAGTTGCATCACACCACAGGAACAGGAGAAAAGCTCTGGATCTCCATGATTCATTTGTAGACTAGAAGCTAGTGTTGGTTCCTCAGGTGTGCTGTACGTCAGTCTTTTTACCTGTGGTTCTGTTCAACTGTCGTTCTATTGGACCTTGCCGGCCAACTGTGCAGGTCTGAACGTCAGAGAGGACTAGTTGGCCTTAAAGACTGGCCACTTCTCTGAACCCGAGTCCTCTAGGTTTCTCCTTAGGATCTGGAAATGCTGTGCTGGCTGTCTGTGTAGCAATTTGAGTTGATGTAAAAAGGGCTTCATAAAATACATTTGGTTGGTAGATCTTATTGCTTAGAAGACCGGGTGGGATTAATTCATTTTACATATTATAACAGTTGGTGTGCTAAGTTATCTGGGGTGTAGCCTAAGATTTGTCACATTAGAAACAACCTCAAGTGAGCTTGAATGCAGCCTTCAAACTGTATCGCCTTTATATTTGACAGGAACTGTTAATAAACTATATTTTTGTAACTCAAGAGTTTGTGTTGTGTTTACCTGGCTCTGTACCCAACTGAAGTCCCCATGACCTTATGCTCTTTTATTGGGCTCACATAATGGAAATTGTCTTTCCGCAATTTGCTCAACGCTAAGCACACACTCAAGCTAATAAATGTTTGATGTCATGAACCTGTAGGCCAACATGTGCCATGTTTTAAATGGTGACACACTGTATTTCCCATAGGGCTTGAAACAAACTCACAACACATACAATTCAACAGAAACCTCTGTGGTACAGTAATCTGTAAGGCATTGGTTAACCTAAACTGCAGAACATGACTTTTACCTTCTTTCCGACTTACTGGGACTAATTGGACTCACTAATAACACTTACACCTTCACTTATTCCTTAAGTTCGCCCTTAATGTCATTTTAATTCATTCATATTTAATTATACAAATTCACTATTAATTAAACATACAGGAAACTGTCAGTGTACCGATTATGTTTCAGGAAAACTATCAGCGTACCAATTACGTTTCAGTATAACTATCAGTGTACCAATTAAGTTTCAGTAAAACAATCAGTGTACCAATTATGTTTCAGTAAAACAATCAGTGTACCAATTATGTTTCAGTAAAACAATCAGTGTACCAATTATGTTTCAGTATAAATATCAGTGTACCAATTATGTTTCCGTATAACTATCAGTGTACCAATTATGTTTCAGTAAAACAATCAGTGTACCAATTATGTTTCAGTATAACTATCAGTGTACCAATTACATTTCAGTATAACTATGAGTGTACCAATTAGGTTTCAGTATAACTATCAGTGTAGCAATTATGTTTCAGTATAACTATCAGTGTACCAATTATGTTTCAGTAAAACAATCAGTGTACCAATTACGTTTCAGTATAACTATCAGTGTACCAATTATGTTTCAGTAAAACAATCAGTGTACCAATTATATTTCAGTATAAATATCAGTGTACCAATTAAGTTTCAGTATAACTATCAGTGTACCAATTAAGTTTCAGTGTAACTATCAGTGTACCAATTATGTTTCAGTGTAACTATCAGTGTACCAATTACGTTTCAGTATAACTTTCAGTGTACCAATTACGTTTCAGTATAACTTTCAGTGTACCAATTACGTTTCAGTATAACTATCAGTGTACCAATTACGTTTCAGTATAACTATCAGTGTACCAATTACGTTTCAGTATAACTATCAGTGTACCAATTATGTTTCAGTAAAACAATCAGCGTACCAATTATGCTTCAGTAAAACAATCAGCGTACCAATTATGCTTCAGTAGAACTACCAGTGTTGTTTCACTAAAAGTACTATTATTGTAATTTTTCTCTTCATGAACCAACAACATAACAACAGAGTCCACATTTATGCTTATTCAATATTTATATGGCAATATGGCAGTAGAAACTACAATTATTTTACTACACATTTCTAACGCCACCAAAACGGAAGAAACCTCTAACAGTCCTGAGAACAGACATTGTTATAAAGAAATAAACAAGAAAAGGTAAAAGCACTACTTAGACCTCTTAAACAAATACGTTATGGGTTCCTTTCACGGCTTTACATCACAAAATTATAGCAAAATAAATAAACTATTCAAAAGAAAAAAAGAGCACATCAGTGGTTTATTTGGCAATACTGTAGGTCCCAAATGGCATCTTATGTCCTACATAGTGTGCTACTTCTAAATCATGTCCTATGGCCTAGGCCACCTTCTGGCCAATAGGGTGCCATTTGAACACATTGTCCTCAATACATTTTGATTCACTTTTTATTCATTAGAAGTCTGCATAGATTCTGACTGGCTTATTCTAGCTCAATGGACATATCTGGTTGTCCCAGAAAATTATATTATCCTCTCAATATGTATTTATATTTATTACTACAAATCAAGACTGTATTAATTTATTTATTATTCGTTCACTCGCTAGCGATGACCTTCTGGGTTGGTGAAATGCAGGCCTTAATGTTGCAATATCACACAAGTTAGTTAGAAGGAAGTAATGTGTAATGTATTTCAAAGACCCACGTAAATCCTCTGAACTAATCTAGTATGGAGATTGGAGCATAGAATTAACCCTTTCACCACTCTGCTTCCCCAACGGCCTTAGAGAACACATAGTCTTTTCCTCCGTAACACATTACCCCGTCTTTCAGATAGAACTTCCAGCGGTTCTTGCTGCGGTGAATCTGTAAATTGCAAACATCTACAAACCATTAGATATAGTCCTTAATAAAATTAACATTGATCAATGAAACCAATCAATCAATTAAAAAAGAAAATGATAAAAAGCACCAAGTACGTCGATTACAAACCCCCAACAGTCTACATATTATGGGCTCGCTGACATTAGACATTAAATATACGTAAACGCATTGCAAATCACTTGAACCCGCATCAATATAAAATTTCCTTTAATCTAGTAGAGCAGGAAGCTGTAACTCACCTTATCATACTGGCACACTATCACATTGGAGGTGTCAAAGAGATCAGGGATATCCTGCTCACTCACGTCATCACCAGAGTTTAACGGATCCTGATGATGGGGAACAGAGGGAGAGAGGGAGAGGGAGGGAAAGAAAATTAAAGAGATAGAAGAGAAAGAGACAGAAAGGGAGAGAGAGAGAGGGGGAGAGAAAGAGACAGAAAGGGAGAGAGAGAGAGGGGGAGAGAAAGAGACAGAAAGGGAGAGAGAAAGAGAGGGGGAGAGAGAGAAAGAGAGAGAGAAGAAACAAGGCGAAACAGAACAATTACAAGAGTAAGAGAAAGAAAAAGAGATTGAGCGAGAACGAGAGGACCTATGAGGGGAAACTATATGCGCATTATTAGCGCCAAGGTTGTGGGTTCAAGCTAAGCGATGAAACGCTCATAATCTTGAGAAGATTCTGGATGACATACTTAAACGGTTGACACTTTTATCGCATTTAATAAAAGTGTCCGTTTTGTTTTCTTGACTTATCTGAAAAGTAGAACCAACACCAACCTTGCCATCCACTGCTTCACCCCATAATCCTTATCCCGCACTACGTTTTTTTAATAGTATTCAAATCCGGGCCAAGCCGATGGCACAGCGGTCTAACGTGGCTTTTGAACTGACAAGTTGACCACCACAGTCTAGGATCAAGCCTTGAGAGTGTGACCAGCTGACTAGTAGTAGAGATTCATGTCTATCCAGTATGGATGGCTTGATTCCTCTTTTTTATCCAAATATCTGATACCATCTTTCCCCTCTTGAAATCTGTTAATATTACATTTGTTTGAAAGCCCTTCGTATAACCTAACAATCTGATCTTGCGTTCGAACTGACATCCAATCCAATCCAGCGTTTTTGATCCTCGTTGTGCATTCTTTTCCCGTGTGAACCTTCCCGTGTGAACCCGTGTGAACCTTCTCAGGCATTGCAGCACCTGCTACATTAAGTTAAGTGATTATAAAAAACAACAACACAACAGCACCATCTACTGCTTATTGGGGAAATTAATCAGGATTCTCACAGCATTTGAGATTCTCCATTAAATGTGATAGTTTACCCAGGGCTAACAATTAATGTGTAACCAAACATAATATAGTTATTTTCCTCACTAAACGTACCTCTTCCACTATGACTTCATCCATGCCAGCAATGTCATCACTGGAGCTGGACTTTCCGTCATCGCTGCTCCCCTCTGCCTCCTCTAGCGCCTGTAGAGCCTCCGCTGTCATCATGCCCAGGAAGTCATTCTCTTCTATCACACCTGTAACCACACACGCTAAAACATGTTAGCTTGTCCATACACCTGGTAAAACATGTTAGCTTGTCCATACACTTGGCAGAACATGTTTGCTTGTCCATACACTTGGTAGAACATGTTTGCTTGTCCATACACTTGGTAGAACATGTTTGCTTGTCCATACACTTGGCAGAACATGTTTGCTGGTCCATACACTTGGTAAAACATGTTAGCAGGTTTATACACCTGCTCGCTCCTGTGACACTGCAATTGCAATATATGAGATCTTAGTTTTAGATAGGAGATCTATCTAAAACATAATATATGAGTAGGTCCAAATCCAAACCTAGGAATGTGAAATGTGCAGAGCTTATCTGAAATTCCTGACACTGGCAGACTGTCAATGACACAGGCAGCACCCAAATGTGCCAAAGCAATTTCTGTCCACGCAAAACTGTGTCAAATGAAACCTGCAGACAGTCTGCACTCTTACATGCTCTTAATAAAAAAACAGAAAACACAAGTCAACATTTTGAAATGTATGAAATATTGGTTCAGACAAAAGTCAAACACGGTCCACACGGTTATATATTGTCGAGACAATACTATTCACCTCCTTCCATTTCCTCCTCGAATTCCTCCACTTCGGAGCTGCTGTCTGTAGGCCCGTCCAGCTGGATGATGTCTGCCAGAGCATCATTGTAGTTGTAGTCTTTCAGCAGGGCCATCTCCAGCTATTTAAAGGAGAAACAGGAAACGTAGTGAACTACACACTTTAACCCGACGTACACATGTGAAAATCTAGGAAAAGCCGCCACCTGGTTTTGTGACAGTTTCACCATGGTTCACATACAAGTATGAAACACGTTCATATTTCCCGAGTACATACGGCCTAAAGGAGGATTGAAGCTCCAGTTGCCCTCTCCCGTCTTACCTTGGAATCATCCAAAGGAAGATCATCCAAATGTGTGGACATAACAGCAGTTCCACTGGGACCCTCCTGTTTGACCAGATCCCCAGCCCCTATCTCACGTGCACCATAAGCTGAGCCATCAGACAGGACGGACTCCATCTTCACCTAGACACGATTATTTAAGCTCTACGTTGACACAAACCCAGTTCGGCAGTAAAGCATTGGGTATCGCACTGCTGGCCTGCCTTTGAAGCTAAGCAAAGTTTTTGATCAAACAAAATGGTCCACCGTTGTTGTAAATGCGTTGTAAAACAAAGCAAGAGACTGAGTTAGTAGCAAATGTTCCTTAAGATTGAAAAATTATTCTGCAACTAATATTAGGGCATTGAATCGCATTGCATCACATTGTACAAACTGCATTCCTCAACTAAAACCACGCAGTTTTAAGCTACACTGAATCATTATTGGAACATAAGATTACAAAACTCTTTTTTCAAGCAACTGTATCATTATAAAGCATAAAATGTTCAGATAATGCTGTATAGCTCAGTGCTGCTAATTTGGTACCTTTTCGATTTTTGAATGCGCTATATTATTTAAACACTTCACCTGAAGGCCCTGCATGAGGGCGGAGGCAGGGGAGTGGGCGGGGGCAGAGCAGAGGGAGGAGGACATGTCTATTGGCTGTGGTTGTGGACTGTCAAAGTCAATGCCATCCAGTGTAAAATCCCCGCTGTCAAAGGGGCTCTGCGGCGTGTACAGCGGCTGCTGGTACACAGGATGTAGGGACATCTGAGACGGCAGAGGTAAGGGCTCCAGAACTGTAGGAGCCTTTGACTGTGCTGGCTGCCAAACGTTGTTCTCCAGAACTGCAGGCTGAACAGCAGGTTGTGGTGGCGTAGGCTTCTCCTCAGGTAACTGGGAATAATAATGAAAACAAGGTTTTGTATTAATCTTCACGAACTTCTCAACGAGCCAACGTGGTTCAGCAAGCAAACACCAGAGCGGTTCACCGTGACTGGAGGTATCGCAGGCTTCTGCTCGGTTGTCTGAAGGACGGCTCTGACCACAGGGCGTGGGGAGAACGGTTCTGTCTTCAGAGGGCCCGTGGTCTTCAGAACTGTAGAAAGGACTACTGGGGCTGACTGCTGGGACGCTGAACTGAAGTCTCTACGCTCCACTACAGGAACCCTCGGCCTCGGTGCGAACTGGGATGGTGGACGAGGGCAATGGCCGGCGGGGGCCTGAGTTACCATCACGGGGACGTTGACTTTGTACAGCTGGCCTTAAAGAGCCAGAGGTGAGGAACACAAGTGAAAGTGGACAGTATGGACAGAAATATTCACACACCTATTTACAAATCATATTTGATGTTAGAAAATTGCTGAAGATATCTGTATTCTGATAATAATTTTATTGCACATCTACTGGAGACCTGCAGTTAAACAGCTGATGTAACCATCAATTAGCATTCGGCACTTCTCTCCTGGCAACTGGGACCACTCCACACTAGCTACAGACCGCTCCAGTGGTCAACGGTTCAACGGGTGCCGTCGCCCAAATTGTGTTCTCAGCTCTCGCCATGTTGTTATTTTGCCATACATTTTCTATGGGACTAAGATCTGGCAACTCCAGAGCAGTCCAGCGTATGTCCACCAGCCATTCGTTTTTTCTGTCCCGCCTTTAGCACTGTGGTCTTCATGTGCTTCCGACCATTGTTCTTCAGGGCAGCTTCTAGATCCTAAGCATGTGTGCAGTGATTTGTTGAACCGATTGTACTAAACTGTTGACAACTTCTGGCTCAGTATCTTCTGACACCGTGCCACTGACATTTGAGCACAGTTCCATGGGGAGTAAACTTCTTGACAATACTGCAGACTGTACTACCAAGTAGGACTACCAAGTTCCTGGGAGATGATCTTAACCCTGAGAACGTCTACATATTAGGAAAACATTGTCTGATCTCTACAGAAACAGGGAGCTAACAGCTCAGTTCTCTTTTTTAAAACCCTGTTGAGTGGCAATATATACACTAAAGGTATCTGTAACGTACAACAGGTGAGAGAGACAAACCTGTAAATCGAGGACTGTCAGCCGCTGACCTAAATATTCTAAAGAATTCTTCATGCAAT
The DNA here is from genome assembly GCA_029465975.1 of Dallia pectoralis. Taxonomy (NCBI): domain Eukaryota; kingdom Metazoa; phylum Chordata; class Actinopteri; order Esociformes; family Umbridae; genus Dallia; species Dallia pectoralis. The sequence continues at coordinate 4,705,692 of CM055759.1, forward strand.
TATTTTGTCCAGTCTTTAAATGGAATTTTTACTCTTGGTTCTCGATTGAAATTAAGGTTTTTATAAATGCTCTGATTGTAGATTTCCGGTCCATTCTTACCGGACGCTGTCTGTAATGTAACCCCAGCAGGGATCTGGACCGGGTAAGTCATCCCAGGAGGTAGAGAAAAGGTGGCAAGAGTTCCACCGTTGTTCTGCAACAAAATGAAAAATAGATACGCATTTGCTCGCATCAATAAAAAATATCGTTTTCCACTCCTTTACAGCGTTAGGACCGCACATAGAGCTAAAGTAACTGACTTTCTCTGAGATTCAGCAGAAGAGAATGTCGCTCGCAAAGACAGGAAAGTGTCTTTTAAATGCTACGGAAAACCTGTTCTCTTTATGTTCACCTTTCCGTGCATTCCTTATATCTCAACACCAACATTAAGACGTGCCACATCACTCGTCCGTTGTGTTTGATAAATACTGTTTCAACCTGACATGACCAGACTAAGACCCTATACTTACTCTGTCTCTCCCAGCCAGACCTGAGTAATAAAAACTACGAGGCGTGTTTTTCAACACAGGTTTTAATCTATACAGCTTTAGCTACAGCAAGACCACATTCCAGCTCTGGCATCATCTGTACTATGACAACTGGATATAACTGGGTGACCTGCCGGCAATTCTGACAAGCATGAAACTGCAGGTGCATCATTGCACTTGGCTAATTGAAAGCAGAGCATCTGTTCAAACACAGATCACAAGTCACTCCAGCATTCATTTCTAGCCAGTTCAGCATGAAATAAGTTGGCATTTAGCAAATTCCGATGACTTTGGTGTAGATGGGTAAATTACTACAAAGTTGTCCTCCTCACATTAATAACAAATCCGACACAGGAGCAAAGGGGTCTGATTTTAATGGTCCCATGGTAGAGGAATTCAAAGAACAGACAGAATGCAGCAGTCACCTGCTCATTAAATCCATTCAACCTGTTCATTGCATTTCTGAATGGGCTACCGCTGCTAAAGCAGACAAGAAAATAGTTCACCCGCTATTTCTGTCTATTTCGGCACTGTGTGAGATCTGGGTTAACAGGCTACCACTGCTGGCACAAGGCAAGTAGGTGAGGTCTCATTTACCCATTTGACCCACATCAAGGCATTCAATCTTTTCACTACGACCCGGCCAGTTACAAGACTGGTAAAAGACTCCCCTCACCCAGACAAATTCTCACCTACCCTACAAACTGTGCATGGCTCATTTTAGTGGCTGGGGAAGTTACAGCGCTAAACCAAGCGATTTCATCAGTTGTTCACGGGCCAACAGAGAGGAGTGTAAGAGGGCAAACAGTTTGCAGCAGCCTATAACCAAGGCTATGTCATCTAAAAATGGATAACAGTGTAACCTGCCTTGGCTGTGAAACTCTGGAGGTTTTGACCGGCCGGGATTACCATAGAGGCTAGGTGCATGAGAAGGGAGAGGAAATGAAAATATTAGACATGAATTGAACGAAGACGAGTGGACGTCTGCTTTCAACAAGAAAGGTACCTGATAAAGGAATACAGGTTGGGAAGAATTAAACCATTACTCTATAGGTTGAATAAACTCAATGACAGGTGGGCTCTTGATCGCCCCAAAGGTCTGTCACCTAATGTTTACACTGGTCTAGCTATTATTCACAAATCTAGTGTAGTACATACTCCTACCAGTCTAAGTTTAAATTAGTGAATGGAAGTGAGGTGCAGTTATTGGTGTGCTTACTTTCTCCAACAACTACAACAACAACAACACAATTGTAAGTCCTGGACGTACCTGACGGTTTTGTAAAATTCTGTCCATAGTTTGGAGGAAGCTGCAGCACAAAGTTGGATGAGTTGGTGTTTTTTACCAGAGCCAAACCCTCCACTGCATTCGACTGCATAATCTTTGACTCCCAGAGCTACATCAGATTAACGAAAACACTTAAAGAAATTACTCAGACCAGATCTTCTGTGATCGTTAACTTTACAAATGATGCCGTAGGCTACAGGGATGGAGGTCTAGTTACTGTATAAAGTACTACTTTGGTGTTGTTGCAGTAGTATCTCTATAGGCATGGGAGTTTAAAACACTTGCATATTTAAATGTACTGTGAGCCAACACTGTCTAAGGTACGTTGGCCAAAAGGTGAACTAACTAAAGTAAACTTTAGTGAAACAATATTGTCATGGTTTGGTTTATTACCTGGGTTTCCCACTTACTTGTCTCAGGTCATCGAGGACCTGCTCTTCCAGACCTTCATCCAAAATCAACTCCCTCATGTTCTCGATCACATCCTCTATTATGGACAGATAGAGCTTCGGCTGCGTGGGTTCGAACGGGTTGAAAGGAGGACCTAATTATTACTAATAATATTAGCTACATATGTCACACAATAACAAAACGACTTTCTTACCACATTACTTGAATTCGATAACATGTTCAGGATCCAGGACGCTCGGCTGCCTTAGCAACGAATTAATTAGCTGCTACCTAGAAAGACAGATTCCTCGCGCGGGTGACGTCACTTGAACAGAGAAACGTCCGTTAATTGGCTCCAGCGTCTCTGTCCCACCAGGAGATGATGGGTCAAACCATTACAAAGGCCACACAGGTGAATGTGACATTTGATTAACATCTGTCGCTTGGAATTATTGCTCTTCAACCCCTCCCACCGCAAACAAAACCAGTCATATGATTCGTTTAATTTGATTATTTTTTTATAGCTACAAAGCGATTTCCCGCTAATACATCAAAGACATTTCGTACAAGTCGTTACATCGCTTTTATTTAGTGGACCATTCCTTGGTATTCCTCCAATGGCTCTGGGCGGGTGGGTGGGCGCCCTAGCCTGCAGTTCGCTCTCACGCGGAATAACAGCACGCGGGGAAACAGCGCCTCGGGATAATTTATAATAAGTGGCGCGTGAAGAAGAAGCTATTTACTTCTTTCCAGAAATTACTGAGGTGATGTTTCCCCGCTCTTTGACGCAGAAAAAGGTATAATACAATGATATAATTGTTGACTTTATACACATGTTAATAATAATTACCTATATTTAATAAGATGTAAGTGCACGTGTTTAGCGGTGCTAAAACATCCGCAAGTAAACGTTTTTTCATAATTCGTTTTTTCTTAATTGAAAATAAATTCGAAAAAATAACTGGTAATACACTGTTTTAAGTTCACAAAATATACATCGCGTTTGCTTCTTCATGAAGGGTGTTCGAAACTTCCAGTCATTTAACAGTTAATTATTTTCTGAAATACATGTAAAGTGCATTCTGAATGTATGAGTATGCTTGGTTGTTCCTGCAATATTTTTTTTGTAGCCTAAATTTAAGATCCACCATGTAGCTTCAGTAGGTTTCCAACTAGCCTGGTGCCAGGTGGTGACTGGTGCCTTGTGGTCTTCATGAACTACATGAGCTACATAAACAAACCTATGTAAGTAAACCTTAAGTCCCTTGTAAGTTTACTAAGAAAATTAGAAGAAAATTGGCAAGGGAAAATGCTTGCATGAATTAAGACTCGCTTGTTGCGTTTACAATCCATTCCACCACGTCTTATATCTGGCGCCCAGGCTATGTTATAGCATGTCAATATACACATACACGATGGAAAACATAACAGGACACAAAAATATATTGGAATAATGGAATGTCAGGATCGATATGATAAACTGTGCACAATGAACACACAGTATATGCTTCTGTAAAAGCCCAGCGTGGGTTGGCCTCAAAGTGCAGGCTTTGTCCCCTTCAGACTAGTTGTAAAAGGAATGATGGGTTTGATTGGTAAAAAGTCTCAGACCAAGCGAAGGCAAACAAATCGAGCATGTAGACTTAATCCTGTAGGACTTCCTTGGTCATTGCCGTTACTGTGTTGTGCAGCCTGACTTCATCTGTGCTTCTGTCTGGATACACTTCTTCTCAATTTCAACCTGCAGAGGACAGGCAGGCACAGCTGTTATTAGGTACGCGATAACCATTTAGTTGCTTGGCAACTTGTGATGATGGCTCACTGCTACTTCGAAACCAGGATTGAACAGGACTATGCCTTGTCTGCATGTGTAACTGCTAGTGTTTCTGATGACATGCTGTGTTTAGAACTTGTATATCCCCGTTATTAGCAAATTAAATGAGCGTGATTGTAACACAAGGAAGAGCCACACCAGCGGTGTATTCAAAACATTATAGACGTTAAACGAGTTAACAGCAACATCTCAGACATTACCTGACAATGATAGCGGGTTCTACTGGTGACATGCTTCTGCGGCTGAATGTCACTCTCTGTGCCCAGGGACTTCACCCGGGTTTGTGAAACCACAGTGCCCACCGTCTCACACTCCAGCGTGACAAACGGGGACCAGTCAGTTGGGATCTCCTGGTCCGAGCCGAGGTCTAACTTACAGGAAAAGGAGTGTGGATGATCCACTGCTGTGAATGGAAAAAGGATGAATGTGTAGTTAGCGTTCTCTACCACTTGGGGGAGCACTATAAGAAGACTGAATGCAATCAGGACACTAGAAATGACACTAGCTCTCCGGTACCAGGGTTAGAGAGCCCTGGCCTAGTGTCAGTACTTTTGTCAATGACAGTATGTATGTAAGAAAGTATATATTAGGTTTTTATATAATAAGTAAGAAGTGAAGTTTTATCTGCCATTTGCACAATGCGTACTGTTTGTAGTATCCATTTACACTTGCACAGATGTTTTCCGCTTGTATTGCTCTCCGCACATTTGCATTTTGCTACATTGTTGAACTGAACACCGGCACATTCACTTATCCATGTCAATTGCACATCCTTATACTGTACTCCATATAATTTTTGCACTTCTCTTTTGCCCTTCTGGTTGGATGCAAACTGCATTTTGTTGTACCGTACTTGTAATGTCCAATGACAATAAAGTTGATTCTAATCAAAAAATTGAGTTAGCATTCTATTAAGACATCATAAACATAATGTCAATAGACCTCCACACTCCTTCGATTCGTGCTTACCCATGTTCTTAGCAGGCAGCCTGTCAATCCTCCACACGATGGCAGAGTACACGTTCTCATACTTCACCGTCCCCACGGTTACCTGCATGACGGGCTGTGACTCCGCGGCGCTAACCAATCCCAGGCACGCGTTTCGGTTCATCCGGGCCGTCAGTGACTTCCGTCGTAGCCGTGTGGCGGTGCGCGAGACCTTCACCCAGTCCCCCGGGACAGGCACGCAGACGACGACGTTCTCGCACTGCGGCTGAGTCTCGGACACGCTGGCGACGGACGAGAAGGCGGCTGACATGTTGATGAAGGCTTGGAGTTCCACGTAGGCCCCTTGAACTGTTACCACTGCCTTGACGGAGAACGGCAGCTCGCTGCATCCTAAAGCTGTCGTCTGGTACCGCATCAGCTCTACTCGGCAGGCGTCCGGGGGAGAGAACTTGAGCAGCCGGGACCTGTAGAACTCCAGGTCGTTGACACACTTGTGGAAGTTGCAGTCACTAATCTCCATCCAGCCCTCCAGGAGGTCATCCTGAAAGGCCACAAGTGACATTAATGAGTCACAAAGTAAACAAGGGGACTGCAGTAGGACTTTAGGACACATAACGAAAATCACAAGACTACAACTAGAATTAAAGGACTACAATAGGAATAAAAGGACTACATTGGGAATTAAAGGACTACAATAGGAATTAAAGGAATACAATGGGAATGAGAGGACTACAATAGGAATGAAAGGAATACAATGGGAATGAGAGGGCTACAATGGGAATAAAAGGACTACAATGGGAATGAGAGGACTACAATTATGGGAATTAAAGGACTACAATAGGAATGAAAGAAATACAATAGGAATGAAAGGACTACAATGGGAATGAGAGAACTACAATGGGAATTAAAGGACTACAATGGGAATGAGAGGACTACAATTATGGGAATTAAAGGACTACAATGGGAATTAAAGGACTACAATGGGATTCAAAGGACTACAATGGGAATTAAAGGACTACAATGGGAATTGAAAGACTACAATGGAAAATAAAATAAGAGATACAAAAGTAGAAGTATTTGTGTAGTGATACGAGTATAAGAGAATATGTTGATAGACCTCCTCAGAGCCAGATCCATAGCTAGCATCATAGCGGAGTAGTCCCAGATCGTTGAGAGCCAGGAAACACTCCCCTGGGCCATTGAGGAACGCCAGGCAGTAGATCCTTGTCGTGGCTGCCCGGTCCATCACCACACCGTCCTTGAAAATAGATTTTTACGTTACATAAAATTAAAGGCAATTTAAGTGTCATACTCAGCTGGAATGGGATTTGTCAATAAGGAGGGAATGATATTTATTCACAAGATTTTTTCCTAGATAGAAATCTATATGTTTTATAGCTAGTTCACATTATTGTTTGCACTCTAAGCAACCAACCAAACACTATTTTGTCTTTGTCATTAACTTGAAATAATACTTAAAAATACAAAGTCGAGTATGTACCTTGTCCAGCTGCACCCAGAGGTGGTCTGTGATCTGCAGTGTCATCTCCTGTTCCTCATAGTGCCGCTTCTGCCACAGGGGCGGGGCCAGCCTGAGAAGCACCTCCTCTATGGTCTCTAACAGGTCCTCCATGTCACTGTGTTCCGTGGTTCCGAACTTCAGCAGCTGCTCCACCTCGGCCTCGTGGGACACCTCCAGCTTTAAATCAAACATTACGGACGTGAGAGAGAAAAAAGACCACACAAAAGTCAAATAAATATAGACATAAAAACAGGCCTAGCTAAAAAATGTGGTTTGAAAACCTGACATTCGTACCTTCGAGTGGTAGCGCTTCTTTTCGGTGTACGACACGCACTCCACCTTTACAGTCTGGATTTTGCGAGACTCTCCATAGTTCTCAAGCTTGAGATTTGACAACCTGCAGTGAGGCTCCAGTTGGAACTCTTTAAACGGCTTCTCCAGTCCTTTCTCATAGTACATCTGGAACACCCCGCCGGGCAACAGACGCAGGTAGATGGGACCCCACTGTCGGGATGACATTCTGTTTTTCTTCTCCGGGATCCTCAGCATTAAAGACCAGCCATCTCTTTTAGTACGGACGAGACCATGAGGGACAAAGGCAGGTGAAGGTTTCTCCTCGACGTCCCCGTCGTCTTGTACACATTTCCTCTCTGCCCTGTGCACCACTATACCTCCTTCTTCTGCGTCAACGTCTTCCTCTGCCCGCAGGCCCTCCAGCTTGTGACAGATGTAGGAGTAGGAGCTCTGGAGGAGGTGCTCTGGTCGAGGAGGCGCGTTGCCATCTTTCGTCCGGATGAAGAAGCGAGGCAGACTAGAGCCTCCCGATTCTGAGTCAGAAGAGGAGCTCCCGGAATCCACACCACGATCACCCTCCCAGAAAGGGTTGAAATGCCCCGGGTCCCCCTGCAAGGTGGGGTAGGAACCGGAGAAGTCATCCTGGGGCTGTGGCGTGGTGCCAGTCGTGGACGACTGCTCTGGACCAGGAGAGGAGGAGCAAAGCAGAGCGGCAGACAATGAACTGGAGAAGCTGTGAAAGATGTCGTGCTGATCCCAGGGCCTGCAATGGAAGGGCAGCGCGCCAGTTGGAGGAACTTCCCTAACCGGAGTGCATAGAGGAGTATTACATGGCACCGGGGACATTTCGTTAAGGTTAAAGTGCATCGGAGGAGAGCAGGACTCAAGGGAACTACTGAAGCTCCAGGATCTGTCCCCTAATGGGGGTAGGACCAGTTTTAGGCCATTGGGACGAGGAACTGTCTTTAACCCTGTTGTGTTCACACTCCCTGTGGGTGTCTTTACAGGGGTACAGGCAAATGACGGGGGTGACGCCGTCATTGCCCCATGTGATTTTACCGGGGTTGAGGCTAAGTTCATTCCACTGCCTGGGATCTTCAAGGGGGTTGAGGCAAAAGAAGGAGATCTGGACGTACTCCCCTCATCCTCAAAAGTCACCCAGTTTGTTTGATTGTTCATGGAGCACATTTCTGTCGTTGATTGGCTGTGGGTGGTTGTCCAGTTCAAATCAATACGTTACTTCCTGCTTGTGAAATGTATCCTCAAGACTCAAGCTTAGACGCCTCTCCCGCTAAAAAGAACATAAAACATATATGAATACATTGGTGAGAAAATTAGGTACAATGAATTCCATAAAGTACCAGGATATTGTAGATCAACATCTGGTTGCCACTGCCAGAACATTAACACAACAAGACAATGGCCCAAACATATGTTAATATTAATATCAACACAGAAAAACTTTTTTACAATGGCCTCTTAGTCTCTGGACTTGAATACAATTGGAAACCTGTGTACTGAGCAGAAAAGAGCTGTCCCAAAACGCAAATGTACAGCAAGTAAGGATCTTAAAATATATTTTCGGGACGTACATAGAAAATTATAGAGGGAGCACCATTAGATGGAAGGCAGATTGAAGGGTTGTAGTTGAGAATGGAACCTCCCATGGTTCCAGCAGGGAGAGGGGTTGTATGCTTCTGTAATGCGTGTTATCGTTAGAAAACACATTCGGATAACTTTTCAAATGTTACCATAACGTGGAAAAAAACCTTAGCCTGGCATCTGCCTGATTTCTCATCTCTCATCTCACTCTCTCTCATCTCTCTGCCTGATTTCCCGTCGGTTAATTGCCATTGTGAATCTTCCACATAACTGAGTGAGGTACAATATTTAATAGCATGGCATGTTGGCTCATTTCTCTTATTTATTTTTTATTTCTGGCATTATGGCAAAAGGAAATTCCAAGTACGGAAGAACAATACTGTAATTTATGCAAGTCATAAAATCCAAAAAGCTTTAGGGGAGAGGTGAAATCTTGTTCTTTGCAGTGTCCTGTCACCAATTAACCACATGCAGAAGACACACGCACAATTTTTTCTCCCTTGGGTTTTTACTACGTATGCTAGTAGACACTGAAATGTTATGGTTGACTGCCTGAATGAACAGGCCAAGAGCGGATGCTTTGCTACGTCAGCCTTTAGCCTTCCCAGCCTCCCGGGAACTGGTCTTGATTTCATTTTGTGGGATATTCAGGCTTTGACTCACTCTATTTAAATTTGGTAAGGGGAAGAATAAAGTGTGGTTGGAATAAAATGTTTTTTTTCAGGGAATTTTAGAGAAATTGTGATGGATGAAAATACCATGCACTGGTAAGAAATGTGGGCGATTAAACAGAATGGTATTGTGGGGTTGGGTGGAAGAGAATCAAAAGCCAAGTTGTGGTCATTATGCATTAAATGGAAAACGTTGTTTTTTTAAGGAAGAGTAGGTCTCCTTGGATCCAATGAAAAACAATAATTAACTTTTTTCAAACTAACTACCCTGCTCTGCTGTCTCATTGGGGGTTACATTTTTGCATGATTCAGGAAGTATGCCACTGGCACTTGACCAGAGAGCCAATAACTTGTCTTTATTTGCCCAGCCTGCTGTGGATCACTGCGACAGCTGTTCATTGCTTCAGAACATTTACCAAACGGTTAGATATGGGGCGCCAGGACAATTTTGTGTTGTTTCTGTTGTGCAAAAATAATTAGAAAACAACGTTGAACGATTTTTCTAATTGAATTCAAGACTTCATGAGTTACTAGCCTCGTTACCAGGCTACATGCTAGAGACAGACATTGGCTGGAGGAACATAGCATAGCCTATTAAAGAGTATATGCTACTGTAACAGTTGAACATTTTGAGATTATTGGAAATAGGCTAGTACATTATCCTGAGTTTTGATGTCACACATTCAAAAATATAATACAAATGTTATTACATAGTATGAAGAAAACATTTTAGAATGCACTTTCAATGTTGAATTTGCGTTTATTTAAACGTAGCGTATCTTCTAAATAGCATACCCCAGGCTACCATCCCCCCAGCTGAACTGAGAGCAGACCTGCTGCAATCATCATACCAGACCCACCAAAGCCAAGTTTAAAAATAATCTTGTGCTTCGTCTGCGTGACACGCTAGCATCCCAGCTCCAGTTAACACTAGTGTCACTAGTGATTGTAGTAGCAGACAGTCAGACGCGGATCCTACCCACACCCCTCTACCATCCACATCAGCACAGAGATCCAGGCAACCGCAACAGCAACCTCCCTCTCAACGTCAGCCAAACCACAGAGATGACCGTTGAACACATTGGGGGTAGCACACTCCCTGATCCACAGAAACAGGGCTAGAGAAAGTCAGACTGAGTCCACGTGGCTGAGCGCGTCTCATGGAGTATCATCGGACCAATAGCAACTCCCCGAGAAGACTGAATAAATGTGACCACGCCCCCATGGGTAATCTACCAATACCATCGCTGTGGCAGAGAGCAGCCTGACCCGCTGAAATACACTTTATTCACGACGTCACGTGTCTGAAACGAGGTCAGACTAAAGTTTGCTACCGTTACGTCTTGTGGTTTTGCATTGTGTATCCTACGAGTGCCACGACTAAACTTGAATTTATCCGCTACCATCCCTGCTTTTAAATGGTCATATGGATTAATCTCTTTGATCCAAGGCCGTTGAAATGAAAGAATGTGGCTTTTAAAGGGACAACCGCTGCTGCATTTAAATACAGCTGCACTACAAACCAAAACATGGAGGCGAGTTATCTTACAGAAAGTACTTCCACCTCTAGCAGTTTAAAGACAGACAGTCTAATCCGGTATGTATTGTCACATTAATAAAGTAGTCCTTGGCAAGAAAGCAAAAAACTAGCGACCAGGCATTTGTCGCAAGGCAAAGGAAATGTTACTGAATCTTCAGAGGCTGGAGAAAACTGACATTCCAACCATTCCTAATTGGATACACAGGAAATACAAGCCTAGAGTGGTGCACACACACACACACACACACACTGGGAGAATATTATAACAGGTTGCTTTAAGGCTCACATTAATAACACAGATGTTGGTTACTTACAGCGAGTATAGGATGTCAGTCAAGGGGCTTATGTAATGTCATTTTGGGATTTTAGCCCAAACGTTCAGGGGGACTGTCTGTCTGATCATGGGCTCTTTCAATGCAAGTTCTACGTTTTATCAGTCCGGAACGCATCTCAAACCTGAACGAATCTAATGAAGATCTTTGTCTTACATTACATGAACCATAATGTTATGATGCCTCAGTCACAGACAGCACACAGTAAGATATAGGAATATGATAGAAGAACTAAGCTCTTTAAACTCTAGATTGTTTATTGTCCCCCAAAATGCTTAAAAAAAAGTCCAACTTGATCATGAGTGACTGACGACGAAGCCACATTTAGCGAACAGGTGTCCATAATGCAACTTCCCATTTTAAATACAGAACAATTCGGTAGTCTACATTACCACTACGTCAGACACTTCCTGTTGTTGAGTTACCGATGGATTTACTGCGCGTTGAAATTCCCATTTAGCCTCAATGTCAAAGCAATGCCAGTTAGCGCAGCTCTTACACAGAAACAAATCACTAAATCAAGACCCGTGAAATCGAATACCCGCTTGCAATGTCTGAATGTGAACTATTATTATTCACAGTTCCAGCCATTTTATTGTCCAAAAAAAGGAATTTTCTCAGTGACAATAAATTAACACATTCACTCCCACGATTGACTTGCAAGGCTCCAAAAAAGACTGTCTGGTTAGTCAGGTCTGCTTCACGCTCTTTCCAGGATGTATACAGAGGTTGCATCTTAGGGTTTGGCGTCTCTGCCTTTATAAAACTATGTGGTGTGGCTGTGTCCTCACAGTGACTACCCACTGGGAATAGAAATAATAAAATAAGGGAACAAAATACATCAGATTCTCATTTCAGAAGAGGTGCCGTGTGTGAGTGTGTGTTTCGTGCGAAGACGGGCTAATTTTCTTCTCTCTCCCATCCCGATAAGGACCAGATGTAAATGGCATCGGTGTAAAGATAAGTACCTTCAGAGACGAGAGGGCGGACCCATTTCTGACCCTGTGTCCTCAGTGGGAACCATAACACAATTTCTCAGGGCCCTGTTTCTGTAAAGAGCTGAGAAATGGAGCTAGAGAAATGCCTGTATGTATTTAAAATGTAGTGATTTAATCACGTTGTTTCACGCCTGTAGAATGTGTACATTTACTTTATATAGAAACATTGGAGCAAATCATGCTGCTACTTTGGGTTGTAATTTAGTCCCGCAGTTAAACTTAGTTCATAAAGCATTTACAAGTTACATTATTTAAGACTCTTCATATGTATGCTTAATTTATACGTCAGAAAATGTATGTATAGCCCTCCAGATGGCCCTTTTAATTTATTAATTCAACGGGTTGCTTCCTTTTAATCTGTCAAATACTTTCTTTTATTCAGTTTACCAAGTTTTATTCATTTACCAGAACACTGTATTTTTAACAATTAAGCATTGACTTTTCATATAAAGATCTAGGTCTACCTGGTATGCCACACCATATTGTCTCCAGTCTTAAGTTAAGCCAACCAATCAAACAATATGATTTATTAAATTAATCCCTGTGTTCCACAAAAGTACAGGACAGAAACTTCATGACAGCTGTCAGATAAGGTTTGTCTATACAGCTTTGTAACTCATACATGTTTACTTTCATAAAAATTATGTTTGTATTCTACCACAAGACAATGGATAAATCAAATTTAGAAAAAGACATCTCCACCAAATGTCTTTAAAAGGTAATTCCAAAAGAATTTTACTAAAAGTATACTTTGTTTATAAATATAAATATAAATTGTTTGCTATAACTGTTGTATTCCCTATGAGCTTATTAGCTGTAGCTGGACCAGCTTCCCATCTGTTAAATGCAACCCGTGATGACGAGATTTTCCATTACTAAAGCCATGAAAATCAACATCAATATCAGGGCAGAAATGACACAGTATTGCAATATAATGTCACGAGTGAACAACTATCCAATCTGTCAATAGATCAACTTTGCCATATGTTAGTTTGTCAGCAGAGCAATGTACCCAACACGTATGGTATAACAACAAAACCACAGGAGGGTGGTTTCTCTTTTGGTGCAAATACATTGGGAAACAGCACCGTTATTTGTTCAGGATAGAGGAGATTTGATGTGGGATTTAACAGTGCGTGGACAGAAGTTGACTACAAAATAAAAGTTGTCTATTGTCTGTGTCTACGAGTTGCCCTGCTTTATTGCATGTTGTCAATTGTCTGTTTCTAGAGAAAATACTTGGTCAAAAATACTCACATGTTCCACGATTCCCGAAGCAGCAACAACAATCTAAAGTCATCACCCTTATTTGCCTTTAAAACAGCTTAAACCCCAACACTCGGGCAGCCGGTTCCTCCCAAAATGGCAGAGGGAAAGACAAATTTGTTCAGATCCTTTCTCCCCTCGACTCGGTGAACGGGACGTCCCTTCCAGTTGTGCGCTGCTGTGTGTTCTTGATTAAAGTAGATGCAGAACTCACATTTACCCCCCGCACTATTTTTAGAAACATACATTGAAAGTTGTGCGGATAAATATTAGTTTCACCTCGACTCGAGAACTACTGCTGAGAAACGAACCGCCTAGATAGGAATATGGACGAATGACCCACACACATCATTCAGCCAAAACATTATGACCAATATGACTACTTATAATGCTGTAGGTCCTCTGTCTGCTACCAGAACAGCCCGGATCTGCCGAGGCATGGACTCTACAAGACCCCGGAAGGTGTCTTCTTGTGGGATGTGGCACTAATTTGTTAGCAGACCCTTCAAGTCCTGCATGTCGTGAAGTGGAGCCGCCGTGGATCAGACTTGTGGGTCCAGCACAACCCAAAGATGCTCAACCGGAAGGCCATGGCAACACATCATCATGTTCCTCAAACCATTGACAAGCAATCTGTGCAGTCTATGGCAAGGTGCATGTGTATGTTAAGGGTAAGTGGCATGTGGCATATATGTGGCATATTGACATCCGCAATAATGAACAGACGACAGACGCAGGGTTTTCCAGCAGAACATTGCCAAGAGCATTACACTCCTTCCACCGGAGCAATTTTCTGCTTCTGCTCCAAGGTCCAGTTCGAACGATCACATAACTTTTGTAGGCGCTTTTGACCGAAGGGGTTTCATCATGTCCACTCTGACTGTGCAGGCTGTCATCTTTCACTTGACTTTTTTATTTATTTTAATTTTTTTAATGATTAGATCAGCACGTTTTGTATATAAACCCTCCATTTTAGGGGACCAAAAGTATGTGGACAGACTGTTTGTTTGCATCATAAGTGCAAAAGAAAACAGTAAATGTCCAGCCTTTAATTGCATTTGGAGCCTGGTAGTGTCTAATAAGCAGGACCAAAACATTCTGTGCGGTTAAAAATAACTCCAACATTTATTTCTGACAGCCTTTGGGATTTTTTGTTGACTGCCCCCAGACATTTTTTAAGATAATAAAGTAAACAAATAAACAGACGAAAATAGATTGTTCCTGTTTGGTGACGTAACCGATGGATGGATGGATGGGAAGACAGTAAACCCACAGGCAGACCGAACTTTTACACGGACATGGTTGGCTACGGGGGGTTTTGGCGAGCCCAAAGTCTGAATAAACACAATGTTATTGAGGCCCTTGAATGCAGACAAAGCGAAGAGAAAGACAGATAGAGAAAATGAATTTGAACATCGCAACACACGGTGAATGAGAGGAGCATTTGGATGAGATCACTCGACACAGCTTGCCAACAGCATGCTGGCTACCCAAAGAGATCAGAGTTTATTTTGTTCCCTGCTGTGAAAGTACCGGTGCAGCTGGCAACCCAATCCAGGGGCGGTCGTTATGGAGACGCCAACTGTTACTATGGCTGTGTGGTCGGTCCTGCCTGTTAATGACGACTGAAATATTATGCACCAGGAATATTTGACAAAGTGTGTATGACAGTGAACACGTCTGTTGGCCCATTTATGGGCATTGGTGTTGTACGTCTCTAATCTACGGTAGTCATCAATATTGTGAAGATTTCTTTATTGAAATGTCAACTGCTTACACAAATAATAGACAATATTGAGCAAGCTCTTTTATTTAATTGACAAATGCATTCATATGATGATCCTAACTAAACAATCAGAACATAATGTGAAGATACATGTTTTTAGGGTATGTTGGCAAACCTCAGGCATTGTCATCATACATTTAAGAGATTTGGTGATTAAACAGAAGTTACAAATAGGCACTGGTGCAACCGGATAAAAGAACTAGTCAATATAGTCCACATAATTTTGTATATAATTTGGTCTATTATATAGATCACAATAACAAACAAGCAAGAAACATTCAGGGTGAAGTGTACAAAAATGGAGAACATGTCTGGACGTTCATTTTCCGTAGCTACATTTTTGCTACAGTGTGCCTAAATTAACAGGACCCTGCTCTTGATGAGCTGTAAACTGTACAAAACTAATTCAGAAGCTGTCACCCGTCCAGGGTACTCTAGCTTGCCTACACATTGTCGACATAACCGCCACTACCAGTCATGCACGAGACAGGCTTATTAAAATATGAATCAAGGCAAGTCAAGTGATAGATAAGAGTCTTGAGTTTCAGATTTTGCAGTGGTCGACCACGCTTTATTGGTCATCGTGAAAGACAGCCATTTGAAACCTTAGAACAAATGCCTTTTTATTGTTTTAACATAGTACAGGGTACATTAAACACAATTCAAAATAGAGAGTATTATATTCACATTAACCCTTTTTCGTCCACACATGACACATGGGTTTAGAGGCTCGGGAACTACACGGGTGTCCCAAATAGCGCCACCATAACCTATACAGTTCTTGTATATAATGTCCTGTCATATAGGGTGGAATTTGTTACAACGAGAGTTCCACACATTGCACATTTTAACATAACTTTGGTGATACACTACTACCACATAAACATCACAGACGTCAATCAGCTCGGGCCTAGTTCACAACTGTGAAACAGATCTGTAATGTTACAGTTAATTGGCTAATATTGTACAGTTTACTCTATTTCATTGCATTTCTATCTGCAACGTCACATTCGGGAATATTTCACCTTAATCGGTACACCTGTGGACTACTATTAAAATGGTGCCGTATTCCCCGGTCATGCATAACACTCAACCCGAATCAGTGCACAGATTATGGAATTAGTGTGTCATTCAGGACGCAACATAGTCCATATCGACCCTACCCTGTGACCAGTGAGGTCATCAACACTGGTCTTTAGTCGATTTTTCCATCGGCTCTATAGCACAGCTGGAATATTTCTGGGAATGTGAACGTGTGTCTAGCCTGTCTCCATGTCTCTGGGACGTGCGATGGGTAGACGTACGTGGTCGGTTGGTGTGTGTGTGTCTAATTTATTTAACGTCACCAGGGCTTAGCCTATCTTAATGCCAGAGCCTATCACTCACATCAAACCATATAAACTGAAGCGAGACATTGCGTTCAGCCTCGCTCCGAGCCAGGCACAAGAGTCTACCTAACAACACATAACATGATATTTGGCTGACCTGTCTTTTTCCTTGTACATACTTTTATTGCCGCATCAAAACGCGCGCTTGTCGTACAGAAAACAAATCAGCGAGTTCCTGAAGGGGCTATGGCCCGGGCCCGTCAGGTTCTGGAACCCGTCGGGAAGGTTTGGATCGATCTGGACCAATTGCAGAGGAGAACCTGACGTACGTGGGTGTGTTGTAGGTTTTGGCCATGTATGGGTATTCAGGCTAGCCCCCTAGTAAAACACATTTCTTGCATAATGAAAAAAAACACACTGTGAAGTTAGTCAGCCCCAACACAACGTCTCTGACACTCATGTGACCCTGGTCTTCATTGCTTGACTTTAGCGAGCAGAGGTATTTTCTTTTTGCCCCCAATTTCCCTTTTTCTCCGTCCAACCAAAGGTTAAAAGGCCATGCAGCTGCTTCTGTCACATGTTAGGAGGCATTCCACTTGATGATCGTCAATGTCATTTGAGAAACACACCTAAGAAAATGCTTTCTTCATACCAAAGGGGAAACTCTGACTGTCCTCCATCTTAAATTAGTACAGTACTGTGGAGGCAGTAAGACTTTAGCAGTTGGGTGTTCCAGTAGTACAGCTGCTCAGCCAGACCAGATCCAAAATGGAGCCGGTTTCTACATCAGCTACTCTCCTATCGATTTTTCTTCAGGAGTTTGGAGTTTCCCTGGAAAATGAATGAGGCAGAATGGGGTTACTTGCTGGAAATGTTTCTTTACTATATTTAGCAAGGAGTTCTGAAAGTCGAGCTCCAGAGCCAAAACAAGTCCCGCAGAGATCAAACCCTTGGGTCCCCACTCCCCTCAAATTGTATGGACAACGCTATCAGACACCATCCCACCCCCGTTACTAGACCCCCGTAACAGGACCCCCCCCCCGTAACAGGACCTTAGGAGGCCCAGGAGACAGTGTGTAGATAATGTTGTGCGTCACAGGCATGTTTGGTTACCTTGGCGCCCAGTTTGAGCGTGTCAATCTCCTCCCTCTGCTTGCTGAGGGTCTCGTTCATGACACACAGGTGGTCACTCATCATGCTCAGCTGATCCTCGTAACTCCTCTTCGTCGTGGCCAGCTCGTCCTGGAAGACGAGGGACAAGTTCCCCAGCGTGAACACTCGGGTACATTAGACACGCGTGTTTGTGGTACGGTGACGACGTTCCGAAATGAACTTGGCGAATTCATGACCGAACTTAGGGCAGGTTCATGCGTAACACATGGTCTTTAGTGTGGGCAAGTGAAGGGGTTTATCTCAGACAGGAAGTTAAGCCATCACTGGTTGTTGTTGTTTACCTGCAGACGTGTGATGTTCTGTTTGGCCAGTTTCACCTCCTCACTGAGTGTCTCCCGTGACTTCTCTGCGATGGCTAAGCGTTTGGCCAGGGCTCTGCACTGAGGTAAGACGGCCAACACGCACATGTCACAACCAAAACGTTAACAAACAGACGTATGCCATTGTGAATTTAAGCACAAAAAGGCCTGCGAAACACAGCAAACGACACACCAACAAATGAACAACTGAACTGGTGAGTCACAAAATAGTCTGAGCACTAATATTAGATGTAGGCCAACAGCGGAAGGAGGACGAGAAAAGACAAACGGAACATTGCCCCGTGAGAGGAAACAAAACATGAGTGAATCATTATCAACTGCTGCCGTTTCCACTTCCTGCAGAAAAAAGAAATACACGTTCGAAAAACGCGCCCAAAATGCTGTTACTAAATCTGTCTTCATTGCGCCAACGCTGTTCACACTGTATCCCGAAACTGCCAAAAGCCTATTTTATACTGAATTTAATCATATAGCCAACATAGACAGGTTGCAATGTGTGAACAGGAAGTAAAACCAGTAGATATACATCACCTCAGCATGGAAGTTGACAGCCTTGCTGTCAGAGATTTGTAGCTGTGTGGTGAGATCTCCCACACGGGCCATGTAGTGAGCCTTTATCAGCTTCTCCCTGGCATCCTCATCTCCAACCTGATCAGAACAGGTGCAGACGTCACATCCAGTGGGTTTCATACACGTTTTGCAATGCCACTAGTTGCATGGCCCCCTCATCATTACATTATCCTCATCCACAGATTAATTCACTCATTCCACTAAGCAATCTCAAACGTGCATTCTGGGACTTTTACAATAACCAAATCTCCCTTGTGTAGTTTATTCATACATAATCGAGAAATACAATCACTACCATTCATTTGGCCAGACAGGACAAGGTGAAGCTAGGAGGTTGACAATGTTGACAATGACAAAATATGAGCAAAAAAAACATAAACATAAAATATTGATTTTCATTTAATAGGGGGACAATGAATATATAAGAGAGTTGCTATTGTATGAATTATGAATTATTGAATAAAATATACTTTTCATAACGCAGAGGTTATTACTGTACTTATATAATTAAAATGCGTGTGAAATTCAGGCAACTTGGAGATGAATGATTTCATATTAACCGTGTGTCTGTTGTTACTATATTTCCCTATAATGTCCACACCTGCATGCCTTTGAACAGAACATAGCATCCTTGGTTGGGTCTGAGTAAATCAATAGAAACTTACTTCCTCGTTGGTGGGAGTTGTGGTCAACATTCCAAACTGATGAGAGACACAGAGCAGAGGGCAAAAAAGGTTAAAAATCGGACTTTTAGACTGATCCTAGATCTGTTGACCGACATGTTTGGTCACTGCTGTTTATGCAATACAAACATATGTGGGCCCCGGCAAATGCAATACATTATTCTCCGTGTATCCCACAAAACAGGCCCTAACGTACTTCACTGAAAATGAACTGCAAGGAAGTACATTTTAAGTGCCTTTTCATACCATCATTGGTATCAAAAGGCACTTAAAACCGTGTGAAGGAGAAGATCAGTCTTCAACAAGGGCCACTTAATTAAGAAATACATTTCCTCGGGTTTCGACAAAAAGACTCCAGGACTCCAGCGGTGCGTTTAGTCACTTCACCGTAGAAAGGTTATAATTTTACGTCCTAGTCAGTGAAATTATGAAAGAACTAGGAAATAACTACATTTTACGGTACTGTTTGCATTAAGTCCAGGTCGACTGAAAGATTTGCAAGGTACAACGACAAAGCAGATCGTCACGAAGCAGGCAGAGTTGATCGTTTAAAGACAACTGCCAGTTAGGCCTATAACCAAATTATCTATTTTGATTGGGCTGAAGAATCCAGGTGTGTGTTTTTGTAGACCAACAGAAGATTAGCCCATTGCAATGGTTCACATTCCTTTAACATTTTACTAAACAATCGTCATAATCTTTCTACCCATGGAGACCTTGCCGGAATGGTGAGACAACTGAGATGTGAACAGACGGAGCAAAAAAACTCCCCTGAATGAAGCCAAAACAATAAATGTGTCATGACTGTTCCCATGCAGCCGTTTCTGGGTATTTGGGTGGAAGAGAGAGCGTTTAAAGGAAATAACGTAATGTCGCTATTATCCCGTCTATGCACAAGTGGCAGAACTCACCAAAAACAAATTAAATCACTACAGGGAAATAAAAGGTTGAAAAATATCAGAAAGTCATTTTTATTTTTAAATACCTGTTTCATAACCAAAATATCGCGTAAATATTGCCAAAATATCAAACAAACAGGATTTGGTATCTACCAGGTTGGCGCTCAGCGAAGCCTCCTTCCCTGTTCCTCTGTCGTTCACCTCTCCGTCCTCCAGGCTGGTAAGAGCCGGGCTGTCTGGAGCAGGACCCAGGGACAGCGCCGGGCTGCCTCCTCCCTGAATGGAGGAGAGCTGGGCCTCCAGGTCCAGGATACGCTGACTCTCCTTCTCCAGCCTCACCTTGCCCAGCTGGGCTTCCAGCAACCAGTGCTCCTTCTCCTGCTCCAGGCGAGCAATTTTCTCCTGGCTCGCGACCACCTGAGGAGTGTGTGAAAGACACAGAGGGAGAAGTGGATAGGGAGGACGGGAGAGGTAGATAGAGGAGCAGAGGAGAGCATTAGAGGCGAGTCGGGGTGTGATGGAACAAAGGCTATTTATTATAATTGGCTTTAACCCACATCTCGTCAGCAACCAAATGGATAAGAGTGCAAAAAGAAAAGATGAAAAAAAGAAATGAGAAAAAAGCTTATGACTAAACAAACTGAAAACCAGAGGAGCAGTACCTGTTGTGTAAGTCCCTCTCGGCTCTCGGTGGAACTGGTAAGAACACGTCGGTTCAGTAGGGCTTCTGTGTACGGGACGGACTCTGGCCGAGTCTGGACCGACAAGATAAACACGTACTGTTATACTGGACCACATCAGAATCACTTGTACTCTACTGGGACATTCACACAACTCCGAAGTTTGGTTAATGGGGCGGTGGCAATAAACAGAAAAGTTTACATTGGTCCGTACCCGAGGAACTACAGCGTGGGGGATCTTTTGCTTTAGCCGTGAGTGCTAGACGGATGAGGTAAATTCTTTTGACAGTGTTCTTAACTCAACGGCATCATGTAAAATGCCACTGAAGAGTATTCACACATACCATGTCTGCCAAACCTAAAAGAACCCTCCTGACCTTCCTGACAGCTTGCATGTATTCACTGGCCCTCTTCTTGTTACCCAGCATGCTCTCTGCCTGCAGTGGGTTGAGGCCACCTGCCCCACCTCTAGGACAATAGCCCGTCGAAGACGTGAAGAAATCCAGGTTGTTGCTGAAGAACGTGGCAATCTGAAGAAAAAGACAGTGTTCATATTACGGTTAGCACTTTACTGTATCATTGCTGTAGGCGTAACATCAGCATTTGTAGTAAACTTTATCGAGCTTTGCCAAAATAAACTACTGGCTCCTCAAAATAACCCCATATATAATGTGAGCATTTCTCAGTCGTGAAACCAGTACGTGCATGAATACCCTGCAATAAAAGCTGAGGAAATTAATTATTGAATTTCCTCTTTTTAAAACACATCGGAGAAGAAGGTCCAGGTGACGTGCCTCCGTGTCAGGTAAAATCAGACGTCATCATGGGAAACATCCAGCATCTATTACCGTGCGCCTCTTGAATAGAGTCGTGGAAGTGTGGAACTTTGCAACCCAGAACGTTCTGGTCCTCTTCCTCCACAACAGCACAGAACAGCCCAAATACCTCCCACATAAACACTGTATGTGTCTGGGCCATACATAAGGCAGAACACAGGCCCCTTCACTGTATGAACAATAACACCAGAAAAGATGTTCGTCTCCCTCTCTTATATCCGCAAGAAAAGGTGAGACGAACTAGCTATGAAAAGACAAGAACCAAATCTTTGTGTTACATTTACATTCTTAACGTTACAAGGAGTCTTCGGTCACGGCCGTCAGGGTCATGGGTTCAACTCCCACATACACTCACGAACCCCAAAGGTATGAACTGCACTCACTGTAAATTAACTCATGTGCTCAGTGAATCTCAAGTAAGACGCAAGTAACCGACTGAAGTGGCATTTTGTAAATAAACGGTGCCCCCTGGTGGTCTTACCTTGCCGGTGCTGTTGGTAAGGGTGCCAAGAGAAGACAGAAGGCACTCGTTGGTGGTGCGAAGCTTCTGAGTGACTGTGGGCAACTCCTGCTCCAGACTGGCCTTCTGACTGTAGTGTTTAGACATCTCTACAGAGACAAGAAGCAGAGTGGCTTAGACCACGGACCGGTATTTGGACAGTTCCAAAAAAATGTATCTATAACCCACAGAAATACTTCTCAATTAATACATCTAAGCTTTTGTTCACCTTTGAAAGCATCATGAAGACTGTGTAAACAGGCTGCTAGCTGGGTGAAGACAGCAGAGGAGCTGCTCTGGGGCATGGCATCCTGTCGAACACCTGGAAAACAAAATCGCATTCACTACGGTGGAAACACTACATACTAGACTGGGATTTATTCAAAATACAGTCACATTCACTACTGTGGAAACACTACATACTAGACTGGGATTTATTCAAAATACAGTCACATTCACTACTGTGGAAACACTACATACTAGACTGGGATTTATTCAAAATACAGTCACATTCACTACTGTGGAAACACTACATAATAGACTGGGATTTATTCAAAATACAGTCACATTCACTACTGTGGAAACACTACATACTAGACTGGGAATTAATCAAAATACAGTCACATTCACTACTGTGGAAACACTACATACTAGACTGGGATTTATTCAAAATACAGTCACATTCACTACTGTGGAAACACTACATACTAGACTGGGATTTATTCAAAATACAGTCACATTCACTACTGTGGAAACACTACATACTAGACTGGGATTTATTCAAAATACAGTCACATTCACTACTGTGGAAACACTACATACTAGACTGGGATTTATTCAAAATACAGTCACATTCACTACTGTGGAAACACTACATACTAGACTGGGAATTAATCAAAATACAGTCACATTCACTACTGTAGAAACACTACATACTAGACTGGGAATTAATCAAAATACAGTCACATTCACTACTGTAGAAACACTACATACTAGACTGAGACTAAACAAGTTGTCTACAACAGAAATGATCGGAACTAGACCAAGTTACAATTAGATAACTGTATTGTTTTCTGTACTGTACTCTTTCTTATAATTGTTGTATTTCATATGATACGTGTCATCACACATGTCATATGTCTGCGTCGCCACATCACATATCCCAGCATCTTCAGCAGAGTCAATGTTGAATAATGACCTCTAAAGCTTATTGGATGCTTTTCAGGTTCTCATCAAGCTGTTCACTAAAACTAGGAGGTCTACACCAGAAGGTGAGGCCATTAGGCTGCTGTAACTCACCAGGTGAGGCCATTAGGCTGCTGTAACTCACCAGGTGAGGCCATTAAGCTGCTGTAACTCACCAGGTGAGGCCATTAAGCTGCTGTAACTCACCAGGTGAGGCCATTAAGCTGCTGTAACTCACCAGGTGAGGCCATTAAGCTGCTGTAACTCACCAGGTGAGGCCATTAAGCTGCTGTAACTCACCAGGTGAGGCCATTAGGCTGCTGTAACTCACCAGGTGAGGCCATTAAGCTGCTGTAACTCACCAGGTGAGGCCATTAAGCTGCTGTAACTCACCAGGTGAGGCCATTAAGCTGCTGTAACTCACCAGGTGAGGCCATTAAGCTGCTGTAACTCACCAGGTGAGGCCATTAAGCTGCTGTAACTCACCAGGTAAGGCCAGTAGATTGATGTAACTGTGCATTTTGTCAAACACAGATGTGATTCTCATCATGTCACTCTGCAGCTCCTGGTTCATGGAGGTGAGCGAGCAGGTACACAGAGAAGCCCCAGACTCTTCCTCCAGGCTAGGTGAAGAGAAAAAAATGCAGATGGTGAGCCAAACACACTGGTCGTTAAAAGGGTCCTCCGTGGAGTAATGAGTGCGAACCTTTTAATTTGGTATGGCAGAATCTTCTTCAGGTAGAGGGCGTAGGCAGTGAAGTGATCAGCAAAGGCTTTGAGTTTCCCCACAGTCTCCAGCACCGTCACCGTGTCCTCTGTGATGCTCTGGTGCAGTTGACCAAGTCCCTCCTCCAGGGGGCGCACAAAGGCTGCATTCTCATGGAGGTACTGGGAGAACTGGGGAGAGAAGAGCAAACACAACAGGCTAACGTGAGTCTAGGATGAATGACGAAAACGGTAAACGCGTTTAAACATGCAGTGTGTGTGTGTGTGTTTAAACCTTTTGGTTGAGCGGTGAGATGGGTTCAATAGATGAGTCCACAGGGTAGATATGGACCCTCTGCTCTGTGTACGAATGAAGGTTCAGCAGAGCAGCCACCAAGTCCTGGACAAAAACCAGGGCCTGACCCGAAACATCCCGGGCCTTCAACTGGAGAGGAGAAATTATTCACAATGAGAACCCTCACATGCACCTACAGGTCCTACCTGACATCCTCCCAGACAATCAACCACCCACCCAGCCACCTACTCCTGCCACCTACTCCCGCCCACCCTGCCTCGCGTACTCCCGCCCACCCCGCCACGCGTACTCCCGCCCACCCCGCCACGCGTCCTCCCGCCTACCCCGCCTCGCGTCCTCCCGCCCACCCCGCCTCGCGTAAACCCGCCCACCCCGCCTAGCGTCCACCCGCCCACCCCGCCACGCCTCGCGTCCTCCCGCCCACCCCGGATCCTCCCGCCCACCTCGCCTCACGTCGCGTCCTCCCGCCCATTCTACGTCACATCTCATGTTGTGAAAACACAGGGCTTCAGCTCACCTGGTGTCGTCGGTTGTGTGGGGGAACGTTCAGACTGTTGAAGTCGCTGAATTCTAGAGGAGGAGGAAGACAACTGTAAATGACCGATTGTCAAGTCGAGAAATCACCTGAATGATATACTGGCTACCTCGCTAAGAGCAACTCAACACGACCTAACAAAGGTGGGTCGGGGTACTCTGCCCTACAAACGAGCAGAACAAGTATCAGAACCATCTAAGGAACGCAGAAACTACTATCTACACCGGCTTACATAGAGTAAGACACAAAGTTTTATGGGATCAGATATACATGTGAACATATCTGATGTAACTGGATCGTGCTGCCTGGGTAAACAGCTTTAGTATTACTCACTGGTATCATTGAAGGGCACTTTCTCCTCGATTACACTGCTGCTCTGTTTCAATTGCCTGTTGAGCTCTAACTGACACCTCCTCAACTGCTGCTGACTGGAGACAGACAGAGAGACAGACAGGAGGGTGGGAGAGACAAGGAGGAGGGTGGAAGAGACAGAGAGAGAGAGAGGGAGAGACAGAGAGGAGGGCGGGAGAGTCAAGGAGGAGGGCGGGAGAGAAAGAGAGTAGGGCGGGAGAGAAAGAGAGGAGGGCGGGAGAGAAAGAGAGGAGGGCGGGAGAGAAAGAGAGGAGGGCGGGAGAGACAAGACACGAGACAGGATGAGTGGAGCTGAGAGTGTGTTGGTTATTGAATGACTGCTGTGTGACCAGACTAAATACTCAGGATGCCCGTGTAACCTCAAGCCAACGACCACAGTAATAAACAGTGGTCTTGATCTAGAGATGATATCAGTGACTGGACTTACTTTCAATTCAAGGTTCACATCAGGAATTCAAAAATGGCTGCAGAGTTGGACAATTTTTATCAGGCAAGAAACAAAATTCAGCCACAGGAAAATGTATATCATCCTTTTTTACACACTTCCTAGGTAGAAAATACAATTAATATATCAAATACAAAGGCTGTATTTACCAGTCCTCTGCCCGACCTCTACAATCTCGAGCCTCACTCTCCAGCGTCTGGGATCTAACCTGTAATATGAGAGGCACGTATTAACATTTAACCATCAGCACCAATAACCCCCCATTATTGCTCAGCCCCCCCCCCCTCCCCCCGCTCACCTCTAGTATGGCCTTGTCACTTTGCAGCCTGTCGATAGTGTCCACGTATTTGGAAGTAACTGTGCTGACTACAGCCTGGTGTTGGTCATGTTCTCTCTCCAGCTCCTCCAGCCGGGACTTCAGCTGAGCCTCCTGTCGTCTGTGTTGCTCGTCTGCCTCATAGAACTGAATGCACAGTAGAATATAACGGGTGAAACATGGCTTTGTATACAAGATATTTTACTTTCAGTTGAATAATTTTAATTGTGTAAAAGAAGGAGAGTGTATGAGTTCCCCCCACTGACTCTCTGTCATCACTTCTAGCAGCGTCTGGGCTTAGAGACCCACAGACCTTGATGTGAAGCTGTTCGTTCTCCTGAATCTTCTTCTGCAGGTCTTCATCAAACAAGTTCTGGGACTGCTGCAGGGCCTGCTGAGAGGGGGAGTCTCCTTTGTTCTGGGAAAGAACATGCACCATGTTTAAAACTGACTTGAATCAGACTGCATGGATTAACAGAGACAAATACCTGCATATTAGTAGTGATGGAAAGTAACACAGTACACAGTAGAGGACCTGCATATTAGTAGTGATTGAAAGTAACACAGTACACAGTAGAGGATTTCACCTAAATCTGGACAGTATGGACAAAAGTGCATATCTTCAGAAATTGCTGTACCTAACAACAGAGCACCGGGCTCCACCAACAGAGCACCGGGCTCCACCAACAGAGCACCGGGCTCCACCAACAGAGCACCGGGCTCCACCAACAGAGCACCGGGCTCCACCAACAGAGCACCGGGCTCCACCAACAGAGCACCGGGCTCCACCAACAGAGCACCGGGCTCCACCAACAGAGCAATCTCCCTCTTACCTTGGTCTTCCTGCTCCTTGCCTCACTGGCTGCCAACTCCTCCTGAAGCAGCTCCACTCGTTTAGCTAGCTGCTGATTCCTAAAGGTGAGACTATCCATCTCCTGCTCCACCTTCCTCAGGGTCTGCTCTCGTAGCTTCACCTGCTCCTGTAGTGTGTGTGTGTGTGTGTGTGTGTGTGTGTGTGTGTGTGGGGGGTTAGTCAAGTCAATCTTTTTCCCCCTGCTTATTGATGCCATATTACAGGAATTGTTCAACAAGTGTTTCTGTCTATTGCAGACATCGTTGTGTGTGGTCATGTACCTTTAGAGAGGTGGAGCTTGCCTGCTCGTCGACCACACCCTTCTTCAGAACCTGGTTCTGGGCCCGGAGCTTTGGGATTATAAATGGGCAGACACTGTGACTAAGGCACATTTACATTTTAGACACTAAGCAGAGGATTTAATCAGGAGCAATGTAGAGCAATGGAACAATACGCTTTTGGTACTTTTTCCACCCCATTGCCCCGTTCAAACTACACTAACACGCCTGAAGTCACAAATGCCATTCTCTAACAACAAAGTCTCACACACACACACACACTTTCCCCCTTAATTCTAAACTGGCCAAACAGACAGTATAGTCCGTTAGTTGGAGCGAAGCACCTCCCTTTCATATGGGTATTTTGAAAGACTTCATTCATATTTCATGACAGCACTCTATGTCAGGCTTACGAGACAACAACATATTATATGTAGAGGAAAGAAACACAAGTCAGCTCCTTTTCCAGAAGAAACAGGATATGAGCCGGTGGGCGGGCTGTGGTTTTACAGCAGTCAGACAGGAAACACTAACCCTAACGTCCCGTTGCCTGGCTGTAGTCATGAGAATGGATTGTATATTAACCAAAGAGTGTTGCCATTGAACTCACATTTTACTGAAAATACACTGAATCTACTGATACCTGAAGATATAAAAATAACTGATTCAATTTACTTAAAATGATCCCCCCATTACACTAGATCACGTGTAAGTGCTCACTTGGCTTGGGTGGCATCTAAAAAACGTCAAATATGCCCCCACAGGGTCTCAGTAATACCTACCCACACCCTAACCATGAACTTGTCGTGAAAAACAGATGGACGTTTGTTGGACTGCACCTTTCATTGGACCTAACCGAGTAGACTAGAGTTAAATTACACTTTAATTGCAGCCAAACTAGTACAGTAGCCACGAATGAATCAGCAATGTGATTAACGTTAAATAGCAAATACATTTGGCTACAGTTAGACAAATTGATCTTACCTTTGAATACTCCTGGGCTAGTTTGGCGTACTTTGCTTGCAGGTCTGCAGCCATGGCTTAAGAACAAATAAGCTACTGCTGCTGTTGTTGTAAATGTGTAAACTGCTGTCTAAACACAATCTGTAGCTGCTAATATTCAACCAAGTGTAGCTACTACACTGACTGGATATTTGTTATTTAGCTTGCGGTTGCTTAATCTGGATGACAGTTGGTGCATGTGACTGAAAACTCCCTCATGCCAGGTCGGAAAGAGTGGCAAGCTAATGAGGGGCAAAGCCGGATGTTATTTAGCTAACTAGCCAGTTATATAGCTGTCCAGCTAGCTACTAGCAAGCCAATGAGGGATAAAGCCGGATGTTATTTAGCTAACTAGCCAGTTATATAGCTGTCCAGCTAGCTGCTAGCAAACTAATGAGGGGTAAAGCCGGATGTTATTTAGCTAACTAGCCAGTTATATAGCTGTCCAGCTAGCTGCTAGCAAACTAATGAGGGGTGAAGCCGGATGTTATTTAGCTAACTAGCTACTAGCAAGCTAATGTAATGTTAGCTAGTAGTACCTCGCGAGCAGGACAACTCATAGGTTACTTAATCGCGAGCTAGCTTTAGCTCGCTAGCTAACAGAAGCTACTGTAGTGTATTTGTCATTATTATGATGAATGGCAGGCTGCCTTTCTCTCCCTGAAATGCAGTCCAATATCCAAATAATGAATGCCAGGAACCCTCCACGATCGGTAATCCGACCGAGGTGAACCCAGTGCGATAGGGTTTAGCAACAACAAGGAAGTTTTAGTTTCACGTTCAAAATAAAAGTCCTTAATGGGACGTGATGTGACGCAAACGTTGGACGAATTGTAGATAATGTACTGTATATGTGTATAACAAGATATAATAGTTTTCCAATTGTACCTGAGAACGTTAAATTCTGTTCAAATCTAACTTTTATTTAAATGTCATTATCTTTTTAACTACCTACAGATTGAGTCCCAGACACGGCCACATCTTATTTGTGAATGTGCAATCTAAACACCGTAAAATTATTTATGAACATAAATTGTACCCCTATGGTTTGCTCTGAGAGCTCTATCTTGGTTGACCACTCCATTGTGTGACAACTCTCACCACAGCCCTCTTTTGTTCTCTGCAAACATCAAGGCGCTGACTCCCCCCCTCATTGTAAACGTTTATTTTGAAGACCTACAGTAAATAGCACTATTCATGCCACTTCTACATGTGACTGTGGCTAGCTTCACATAAGTGACAAACCAGTGAAAATCTGATGTGAAGAGCCGCGTCTACACAAAACAAAGTTTAAACAAAGATAGAAATTGTATATTAATTTGAAGACCTCCAAGGATTGGTATCGTAGCTAGACCTACATTAGACACAATTTCAGACGGAAATGTCAAGCTTTAGTTATACAATGTGATTTAAAAAAAAAACAAGCTCATTTTTAAAGCTTGCAGGTGAAAACATTTTTGGAACACTTTTCACAGGCCTTGTGCCTTTTAATCGTTACAAGTCTTCCTTCACAAATATATATTTTTGGCATACATTTTTATAATCCGCTATAGCCGAGGTTCCACTCCCAAATGTTAATTCTGTAATACATTAATCTGTCTTAAAAGCGCACATTTTGACATACTAAATAACACATTAATCTATCTCTCACGCACACACTCGCACACAGACACACACATACACACGCACACACACACATATTGTGGAGCCAGTGGCTCCAGCTAGGTCTGGTTGCCTGGCAACAATTGGCGTGGCATGGATAGGAGAAGGGGGTGGGGCTGAGCCAGTAATGCTGCTCTGATTCTCACTGAACTGAATGAGTCAGTCAGCAGGGAAAAGAGGAGAGGCCCCGCTTGCAGAGAGCACACTGCCTCCCTATCTCTCTTACACACACGCACAAACACACACACACACACATAGCCACACACTGAAAACTATCTGGCCATGCCAAAGGGCCCAGGGCTAGTCAGACAAGCCCTTGTTCAGGGTCACACAGCCAAACTTGCATCGCAAATGACTCCCTATTCCCTACACAATGGTCTACTTTAACAAGGACTCTGGTTAGGAATACCACACAATGTAGGGACTAGGACTCCATTTGAGACACTAGATGTTCATACCAATGTACAAACTGGGTGGTGTTGTTAGCTGGACCTCTCCAGAGCCCACATTCCCCTCCCTCTCTCTCTCTCTCTCTCTCTCACACAGACACACTTTCTCTTTTTGTATCATCCATCGATCATAAATAATAAAATAAAAAAATTCTGTCAGATTTTCATGTTGACAATGCAGTATTAGAA
>CM055759.1:4740985-4773485 GCA_029465975.1 Dallia pectoralis
TGTGTGTGTGTTTCTGTGTCTGTGTCTGTGTGTGTGTGTGTGTGTGTGTGTGTCTGTGTGTGTGTGTCTGTGTGTGTGTGTGCTCTGCCCCGGGGACAGCGGCCTCCTCTCTTCCTCTGTCGTTCTAGGACAGATGGCTGATGGACCTTCCTGGCGCTACAGCTGGAGCCAGACTGAGGGCTGAGCCAACACAGTAGGACCTAGTAGGTGCGTGATGTCTGTGTGTGTGTTTGCGTGATGTGTGTGACCAGCACAGTAGGACCTGGAACAGGGATCTCACACCATCTCCTCTCCATCCCTCCAGTTGGAGCCGGGGTCCGGAACAGTGTCAGGACCTGGGACGCACAGTCAGAACTGAACCACACTTGTTGACCACTCCCAAAGTCACAGACATTATTGGCAGATAAACCCAAAATCTCAGTTTTGAAATGTTTGATCGATCAACCCAAGGTCTCTCTCTGAAATCAACCTGAAATGTTTGCTAGATCAACCAGAAATGTCACTCTGAAATCCCCTAAATCCCAGTAAACATAAAGCAGATAAACTTCAGTTCATCCTGAAATCACAGAAAAAAGCACAGCAGGGAAATTGTCTGACCAAAGAAGAAGACAGGGTGCGTAACAATCTCATGCCTCTGAAGGTATGCATCTGCATTTTGACTAGAAGTACTTACCATGCAAGTCCAGGCAGACAGGCTGATATACAGACATGCAGGCTGATATGCAGGCAGACAGGCTGATATACAGACATGCAGGCTGATATGCAGGCATGCAGGCTGATATGCAGACATGCAGGCTGATATACAGACATGCAGGCTGATATACAGACATGCAGGCTGATATGCAGGCAGACAGGCTGATATGCAGACATGCAGGCTGATATGCAGGCATGCAGGCTGATATGCAGACATGCAGGCTGATATACAGACATGCAGGCTGATATGCAGGCATGCAGGCTGATATGCAGACATGCAGGCTGATATACAGACATGCAGGCTGATATACAGACATGCAGGCTGATATGCAGGCATGCAGGCTGATATACAGACATGCAGGCTGATATGCAGGCATGCAGGCTGATATGCAGACATGCAGGCTGATATACAGACATGCAGGCTGATATACAGACATGCAGGCTGATATGCAGGCAGACAGGCTGATATGCAGACATGCAGGCTGATATGCAGGCAGACAGGCTGATATGCAGGCAGACAGGCTGATATACAGACATGCAGGCTGATATGCAGGCAGACAGGCTGATATGCAGGCAGACAGGCTGATATACAGACATGCAGGCTGATATGCAGGCAGACAGGCTGATATGCAGGCAGACAGGCCCAGTGGTTGGTTGTTGGGCTTGGTTGCATAGGAACACAGGACCTGGCCTATCAGACACTTCCTCTCCTCTCTCCTTTCTCTTCTCTTATATCTCTCCTCTTTTCTCACTCTCCACTCTCCGTCTCTTCTATCTGCTCTCCTCTTTCTCCCTCTCTCCTTCCCTCTATACCTACTCCACTCCTCCCTCT
The DNA here is from genome assembly GCA_029465975.1 of Dallia pectoralis. NCBI lineage: Eukaryota > Metazoa > Chordata > Actinopteri > Esociformes > Umbridae > Dallia > Dallia pectoralis. Next base: position 4,742,511 of record CM055759.1, read on the forward strand.
AATCTCTCTTTCTCTCTCTTCCCTCTGTCCCACTCATCTCTTCCCTCTAACCTCCCTCTTCTTCCTCTATACCCACTCCTCTCCTCCCTTAATCTCTCTCTCTCCTTCCCTCTATACCCACTCCACTCCTCCCTCTAATCTCTCTCTCTCACTTTCTCCTTCTCTCTGTCCCGCTCCTCTCCCTCGCTATGCTTCATTACCCTGTGCTCAATGAGGCACAAAAAGGCAGCGCATGCACACACACACACACACACTTACTGTCTGCAGCTGTGCATGCTGCACACACACACACACACTCACACACACTTACTGTCTGCAGCTGTGCATCCTGCACACACACACACACACACTGTCTGCAGCTGTGCATGCTGCACACACACACACACTCTCACACACACACTGTCTGCAGCTGTGCATGCCCAAAAGCCACAGCCAGCCGTCCACGCAAATTCTTTATTCAATAATTTTTTATTTTTTATTTTTTTATACACACTATTTGCATGCATGCACACACACAGAGTGCACAGTACACACTAGCTCTGTCTCAAAACCAAGCCTCTCTAAACGAGGCACGTGTGACAACGGCATCATTTGGGGACACGGCTACACCATGCATCCTAATGTCCCACAGTCGGCTGCTCGGTGAAGGCCGGCCCAGTGTGGAGCATGGTGGCACCAGGAAGCAGGACACAAACGCCACGATTGTCCGGACAACACAGAGTGCATTTGTGCAGAGCAGAGTGTGGACGGGATACCGTGCCCTGCCCGGCCCCAGCAGTGGCCCAGGCATCAGCACATAAAGTCCACTGTTACCAAGCCTCTGTTCACACCGGAGTCTGGAGGATTCAGTCATCACTCCGAGCACACTGTGGTTGTGAGCGGCGGAATGCAAACGGACAGACCAGTGAGGATGAGCGCATGTGACGCTCCCCGTTCAATTATTACTTAATAGACTTGCCAAGGTGTTCATTTGACAACAAGGGGCAGTCATTACCATGTGGATCAATAGGCTAATTTAATTGCCCCCCTCGTGTGGTGGGTTGTATTGCAGGGCAACTTGCTGGAGCTTTTATGGAGAGAAATCACTCTGCCATGCAGTTTTACTGGGCCTCTAAGCCATAAATGACTATCACAGCAATGAAGGAATTGGCCCGGTCCCAGATTTGCCTGTGCTATCTATTCTGGTGGTTGTTGGCCTAGCCAATGAGAACACAGACAGTTCCGGTACCCGGCTGAACTCTGTTGCTTGCTGTCGTCCAATAAAAGCAGGCAAAGTTCAGCGCTGGGCATTACCTTGTTTTTACAGAGCCACGGTCACTGTTTCAGTGGGAGTCGCTGTGGGTATCTAGCTGGCAGCGTCGTCCTGACAGTCCAACTCACCCAGGTGATGATCCAGATGGGGAACCAGGTGGTGACCCATTTGGAGAGCCAGATGGGGAACCAGGTAAGGAACCAGGTGGAGACCCAGACGGGGAGACAATGCACATTGTGGCCGGGGCCAGTCTGGATGTCTAAGCTGCTGCCTCTGATGGACATGTACTGCTGCAGCATGGGTTTGTCCATTAAAATAACGTTAAATTGATCAATTCAGTGTAGACATTGTTAAGGTTAATAATAAACACACATAAAACTAAAAGGCCCACTTGTCAATCCACATTTTTTTTAAAGGAATTGATCATTAGAAAACGCCTTTTCCAATTATGTAAGCACAACTGAGTTCTGTTGTGCTGATTAAAAAGCAAAAGAACTGGCCTTAGTTTGGTATCTGGAGCATCAATTTTTGCAGGTTCTATTACAGGTTCAAAATGGTTCAAAATTGCCAAGACAGTGAAAATATTGTACAACAATGTGTACAACTCCCTTGACACAAAAATGCTAACTGTCTCTAACAGAATAGCAAGGAGTGGGATGCCCCGGTGCACAACTAAGCAAGAGCACAAATACATTAGAGGGTTTAGTTTGAGAAACAGATGCCTCAAAGGTCCTCAACTGACAGCTTCATTAAATGGTACCCGCAAAACACCAGCCTCAATGTCATCAGAAAAGAGATGACTCAGGGCTGCTGGTCTTATAGACAGAGCTCTTCATCTGTCCAGTGTCTGTGGCCATCTCAATCTTTTGTTTTTGTTGGCCAGTCTGAGATAAGGCTTTTTCTTTGCAACTCTCCCACTCCTCTTTCTATTCTGGTAGTCCTACATAGGCGAGTTTTTGCAGCAGGATGCAACACATCTTTCTCAGACTGTGAACATAGAAAGTGCATACAAGGGTTGGGCTGAGGAACACACACACACCAAAACACACACACACACACACACAGAACGGTTCGTTTATTTTTCCGGGAAGTGGGTTGATCCCGTGATGACTGAGAAGGCTACTCCTACATGACCGTTGTTCCTCCGGCGACACCCCACACCCCATTGTGATGTCACCGCCATTTATGGGTTGTCCGGCCCCCCAGTCAGGTCCCGTTCCAACCCCCAGCTGAATAGGCCCAGCCTCGGGGCCCATAAGCTCCTATTGATTTTGGTCTGTAATGCCTCCCGTTACCACAGCAGGACAGACACTGGAGAGCGGGAGAGGGAGTCCTCTTTCACCCGCTGACCCTCTTTTGCTCGTGGCCAATGGTGTTGGAGGTGTTGGGATTCATGTGAGATAATACCACAAGTCTTGCCCCCCATACTCTCCAAACCCAAGCTTTCGGTCTTCTCACGTCTCTCTTCAGACTGTGCTATTGTTCGTTGTTGATTTACTTTTATTTATTTCTATTTAATATGTATATATTTTATTGTTTGTCATTTGTCCACCCGTATCTGTACACGACAGGCAGCAGGACTGTGCTGATTGTTGTTTGTTCCTGATATAGGGCTTTTGTCCCACCCTCTTCCTGTATCCGTGCACTCCCAATAACCAGGGCCCATAGGACGCCAGATGAAAAGCAGGGTACTTCCAAGGGAACTATTTGGGATGCAGTCAGAGCAGACGGGGTCTTCGTCTCACCCGGCGCGAATCAACACCTCATAAAAGCCAATGACTGTTTACATTTCTAACCTGAATAAATAGACTAAATCAATAAGGAATTACTGGGTAATTGTTAGGCTTAACCTGTGTCCCGTTCCTTTTGCCTGCCTGCCTGCCTGACTGTTGAGGAGTTTTATTGCCTCTTCACTGGAGGAGGCTTGTCAAGCTACAGATAAGAGACAACCAGAGCCTGTTGACACAGTTCATAAGGCCTGGTTAGCATAAAGGCCCCGTCAAATACAGTGCTTCTATGAGCAAACAGAATCCTGTGCTGCATTTCAAAGCATTAGAGGACGGTAGATAGAAGATGATAAGAAGAAGAAGGGAACGGAGAGAAGGAGAGAAGAGAGGGTGAAAAAAGAGAAGAGTGGAAAATACCCACAGGCACCATAAACCTGAAGAACAGGGAAGTTGTTGGTAACAAAAAAACAACGGCTACCTGTTAACCACACCAGCTTTTCACATTCACATTTCACCTGGCATTTTCTTCGCTGTTTATATTGGACATACTACTATCTACTTATTAAATATAAAATTAGAAAGAATGTGCTAGAGAGTTTTTTGTATAAGGACGACTGATACTGTGTCCTGGTGTCCTGTGGTATCATGGCAGCAACACATTAGCAGCAGACCCTATTGACTGCGAGGACGCTATCTGACATGAACCATAGTCTACTAATCACTAGAAGTCCTGCATTGCCTTATGTGGGCAGGTCAGTTCTTTTTAATTATATTTCTATGTGCCGTCAGGTGACAGGAGAAGCCCGGCCCATTGGCTGTCCCTCGGTCCCCTGGAACCCTCAGGGACCTATCACCCAAGACATAGGTGGCCTCCCACCTAGCAAACCAATTACAGGTTATTTTTCATAAACACCCTGACGGAATCTCAATTAGCAATTTAATTCCCCCAAAATAATTAGATCCATATGGAAACCGCTAGAGAGGGAGGTTAATGAGAGCACCACCCGGTTTCCTGTTTCCTCCAGAGTGCCACAGGACGAACACCTTTCGTTTAGTGTGTGTATCTATGTGTGAGATATGTGTGTGAGTGTGTGCGCACAAGTGTACGAGTGCGGGGAATTGGACCCAAGTGTGTCTATGTGCTCATGTCTGGATGTAGCTCATGCGGTGTGCACGGGAGGTTTCTGTGTGTGTGTATGCACAAGAGTGCGATTGTGTGCGGTTGGTGGCAAATGCGCGCTCCCATTGACATTACCAGGGCTGTGGCAACCAGAACCTAATCTCCAGTTGTTCAAGGATCTATTAATGCCACGTCTACAATAAGGGCCTGAGTTAATTCAATAACAACCCCAGCACTGTGACCAAGTGTTACTGCAATCATTGCTCCTTCTAGGGTGAAGGTGGTACAAGCATGTGTGTTTAATGTGTGTACGCGTGTGTGTGTGTGTGTGTGTGTGTACGCGTGTGTGTGTGTGTGTGTGTGTGTGTGCTCCAGCTCTGGATAGATAACTATGGTGTAATGAGAGTAGAAGGAGGAGGGAAGCTGAAGAAGAAAAGAGGCAGAGAGAAGAGTAGTGAATAAACAGGACTGGTCCTTAATGGAGTCTTTTATGAGCTCTGGGCCGGAATGGAGTGTGTGGCTGTGTGCAACCTCTTATCGGCTAGCCGCCTGGCAGGGGATGGAAGGGTGTGTGTGTGTGTGTGTGTGTGTGTGTGTGTGTGTGTGTGTGTGTGTGTGTGTGTGTGTGTATATGTGTGTGTGTGTATATGTGTGTGTGTGTATATGTGTGTGTGTGTGTATATGTGTGTGTGTGTATATGTGTGTGTGTGTATATGTGTGTGTGTGTGGGAGCCTGGACACTTGCGCTCCGTAAAAAGGGCTTGATTCTGTTTCCACATGAGTGGCTCTCTGTGGGGCGGCGTCAGGCCAGCCAGGACTCACAGATTTATGGACTGTTAAAGTAGCAGGAGTACTTCTACCCCAAACCACCATCTACATCACCATCTACACCACCATCTACACCACCATTATCACATCCACCCCCACCACCTCTGCCACCTATACCATCTACACCACCACCTCCACCACCAGCATCATCACACCAACACCACCTATACCAACACCACCATCACCACATCCATCCACAACACCACCTAAACCATCCCTGCCATCAGAACCACCACCACCACCAGGACCATCATGTCACACACACACACACACACACACACAATATATAATACATATCATTAATGTTGGGTCCCTCCCTCACTCCGTCCACCAGCTCCTCACACGTTCTGTTCATCTTCTCTCTCCTCCTCAGATCCCTATGCGTTTTCCTGTTCTTTATCTCACCTACAGATTATGTACATTGCAGTTGTACTGGATGATTCTCTGCTAAGCCCCCCCCCCGTCCTCCCAACCTAGTTTTCATAAACATGATCCAAAACAAACACATAAAGACCCCTCGAGTTGGGTCTGGACCCACATGGCTGTCAGTGTGGTCGCAGGGGCGTAATGCCATAGATTGCAGTAACAGCTTTAAGATCAGATTAGCAGTGTGGCAGGCACAGAGACTAATGGCCCTGTCTTTACAAGGCATCCTCAATCAGCTCAGTTGCCCTGGTGATTGCTACATCTTGTTCGCCTCTCCCACTTGCTGCCGTTGCAACTTCATCATCCAGCCCCGGCAGTGTGAAGGGAGTGATACGGGGAAGGGGACCGTGAAAAGGGGGGCAGGGTGAGTCTACGGCGCTATATAGGTGCTTTCAATGCGGCTGCCTGCGAGGGCCTATGAATAGCTTGTGTAGCCTGCACGGAAATAACACCAGTGCAACCTGAGCGCATGCAACAGCAGTGCACGTGAACGAAGAGGGGGAACTCAAGGATTCTATTTCGATGTGGGTCACAAATCCCTGTGCTCTCCTCCGTGCCGTGTGCGCTCGGGATAATTCAGCTGCATGTCCGTGCAAACGTGCAGGATCAGACGCCGGGTCTTAATACGATCGTCGTGTCGCCGCAGAACTGTTCCTGCACAGCTGGAAGCGCAAACCTACACAAGATTCCAGCGTTTTCCACCGTGCACCGTCGACAGAAACACCAAAACAATTACATGTAATGGGAATGAATTGCGTTGCATCCCTACAGTTGAGTTTTTGACACGTGTAGGACTACGCCATGGCACCTGTACATGGGCCGTTTATAAATCAGGTATTTAGGGCAGCTGTCAAGTTAATAGTTAACGGTTTATGGGTGGCTTGGTGTGGTGAGCATTGACCTGTTACTCTGTGGGTCAGGGCCTCCGCCTGCGGTGGGACACTGTTATTCCTGCCTTAGGCTCATGTAGGATTTAGGTGGAGGACAAGACTGGCAGTTGAACCTTTCTCTAGACCAAACACTGAGTTGCACCGGACAGATTCAGACCCAGGTGCGTTGTGTGAGGCACGGTTGTGGATGTAAGAAGGAAAAGTGCTGGGTGACGGCTCATGTCTGTTGGCTCTGTAGGGAAATTGTTGTGGGGGTGACTGACGGCTTTGAGATGGGACCGGACTAAGCGGTCAAACGCGTTCACGGTTAGCAGTGAGGGATGTCACAGGCCTGTAGTAGTTTGGGAAGGACTGTACCTCCAACGCTGGTGAAAGCTGGAGAGACAATTGATCATCCATTGAATCAGAAGGACGTCATGCTGGTACAAATATTCGCTGCTGAGACCTAATGTCTCGTATGATTGGTTAGATATTCTTCTCTGGTCCATTGGTGAATTAGGTGTTAATATTAGAAGGGATTGGAACCACAACGATGAGCTCCACCTCTCTATTTTTCCAAATTACCAGCGAGTCTGCAGCCCAGCTGCGTCTTTCTCTCTGGCAAATTCAAAAAGACTTGGCAAATTTAGTTTCCTTATACTCATACGGTCGCTCTTGAGAAATCTATGATATGATTTAAATATATGAAACCTTTTCAGAAGATATTGTTTTTCTGACCACCCAAACCGGAGGGCAGGCACAAAATGACTTGAGTCATATAGCAGATCTTAAGGCATGTATGTTAGATTTCAGTTTGGTATGTACCTGATGTAGGTTATATACCTGATGGACAAATCTGGGAATGTTTTGAGTGGACCAGTGTCTAAGTCCAGACTTGAACCTGATTGAACATTTGGGGAGACCTGAAGATTAAAGTCACAAACTCCTCAATCCACTCTGACAGACCTTGCAATCAACTACATGGATGAATAGCAAAAAATGCCCAAATCCAGGTATGCAAAATGGAGGCATACACAGGAAGACTCAAAGTTGTGATTCCTGATTCTAAAATGAAAATAAATGTCTAATAACGTGTTTTAATTGTGTCATAGTGCGGTGGATGTGTGCAGACTGATGGAAAAAGTATTAAGTCTAAAGACAAAAAAAACATGTAGAAAGTGAAGGTGCCTGAATAATTTTTCGAAAGCACTGTTTATTGGGTTAGTTAGAGCAACACGCCAGAGAGGAAAACCACTTTACAGGTTGTGTGTGTAATCCTATAATGGCTGGTTTGCTTGACTCCAGCAGGGCTGTATAATAACGCAAGTTTAACCACAACCCTGTGATTCACAGAAGATCCTGTTTGTCCTGTTCAACTGAAAGATTTCAAGCGAAACAAGGCGTGTTTCTGTTTTCCCATCAGAAAAAAAAACACTGTGGAAATATAAGGATGCTGTTTTAAGACAACCAAAAGGTGAGTGATTCAACGCAATTAATAGAGCAGGTTTGGCACTGAATTCTCACAGAATTAATAATCACTTTTTTGCCAATCTGGTGTACATACTTTCTAGACTAAATAATCACGGTCTAGACTCTTTTAAGATCTTTATGATCATTTAATCTTCAAGTTACAGCCAATTTAGTTGTTATGGTTATTTGATTTCCACACAGCCAGGAAATCAAACGACCAACTATAATCTGCTGGCACTCAGGGACATGACAAATATTATGGATACTACAATTAAGATGTAATTTGAGGCAAAAACACTTGTGTGTAAGATATACCTGAATGAGGCACATTTAAGGTTGTCGGATTCATTAGCATTCCTCTGTCAGGAGGAAACCGGTTGTTATTATTGTTTGTTACTCTTCTTTGCGGTACCAAAAGTATTGATTTAGGGTCGATGTGATCAGGCCATCATCGTGTATTCATAGTCATAGCCTAACTATGACAGACCTTTTACCAAGGACGGGATATTGGAAACATAATAAGGGTTTATTGAAACTCAAATAAAAATGTTCATAGCAGGTTTTCCATTCTCAACACAGACTAAGCAAATCCACTTCAATAGGGCCCACTCAGTTCAGTTTTCACCAGAAAACCCTAAACTGTTCCGGGCAAAGGAAAAAAATCATTATCCTACAGATAGTTGTATGAGTATGACGATCAGTTCATCACTTAATTGAACGAAGGATGACAAGGCATGTGGAAAGTAATAATTGTTATACAATGTTTTAATAATAATAATCTTAAAAAATAATAGGGCCTAATCATCAGACAGAACGAAATGGCCTAATATGGTATAAAGCAGAACTTTCATCTTCACCTCTGAGGGATTGGGTTACAAAACTGGAAAGGTGGTCAGAAGAGGAGTATAGCTAGAGGAACCGGAATAGGTCAAAAAAGTGAGTCGGATGTCATCACACTTACGTAAAAAATATAATTTGGTGTTAAGTCAGTGATGCACTTAGGCCCATGCCAAAAAATGCATAATGATAATATAAAGGATATATATAATGCAGACATGTTCATTATGCCGTAGGTCAACACGACTTGTTTAACAGTGTAGTATTATTGTACATACACAATAAGTATGTCTCTGTTGGCTTTAAACTGAGGCATTAAACCTGCATGAGCCCTTAAACGAGGGGGTTATATTGCGAATTAATCAGCTCGCGGGACATGCTGCTTAGACTAGATAAAGAAGGCCACATTATCATCATCATGACCGCTGGCTGGCTGGAGTCCCCCGCCAAAGTGACGCAGATGCCTTCTTTTCCATTAATCCCCACTCTCACTACCACATGCTGTGTGCTGTAGTTATTCCAACCGTCACTTCAATAAGCCGTGTGTGTGTGTGTGTGGGTTAGAGACGGGGAAAGGATACCGTGAGCATGTGCTCTGTTATTGAATAAAGTTTATAATGCCATATTCTATCATTTAGGCTACTACATAATAAACGCATGTAAAAAAAAAAGTTCAAAGAATGGCGAGGCGGCAGCGGCGCGCACGAACAACCAACGCTGTGCTTCTGCGCTGCGGCAGTTGCCAGGGGATATGGGAAGGGGCGGGGGAGCCTATGATTGGTCGAAGAAGTGGGTGAGTTGCCATGGTGACGGCGACGGGTTCGGTAGCGTTGCTGTGCGGCGTGATCTGCGCGCTGCGTGCGTGCGTGGATGGAGGAAGCAGCTGCTGGCCGATGTGATCTCTGACACTGAGACAGACAGACAACTGAACGCGCACTGTACACACACACGATTTCTCCGCTATACGGCTACTTTACGGGCACCGCGTGCACATGCATGTAAGTATCTGAATGAGCGCGTGTGTATTTGATAATTATGTATGAAGTCACGGAATGCGTTGGTATGTTTTCCGTGTAAAAGACAGCGCGAGCTAGTCAACGCGACTGGGATTGATAGCTCGAGCCATGGCAGTTATTTTAACGGACCATCATGTACTTTACCCATGTTGTTCTCCGACCTGTGTAGGCTTTGCGTTATGGAATTAAGTCAGGTATTAACACAATGTTTACATGTTTTTTCTTCTTCAGTTTTCTAGTCACTGTTATCGTTGGCCACCGTGTGCTGAGAGAAAGTTGTTTTTGGAGTGGTCTCCTTGTTTTCCATGTGGCTGGTTAGCTATCAGGCTAGCACAGTAGCAAACTTCTTTTGTGGTCGAACTGGATCCAAACAACGAGGTACCGTACATCGTCTGCGCCCGGTAACACGAGTCATGGTCATTTAAGCCAGTTTTAACCACTTACGGACTTGTATTGGATACAAATGTATACGGAGGGCACGGTGGATATTGTGTATCGTATTAAACTCGGACGTGTAATCTCGCGACAGCTTCTCTATACCTTCTTCCCAACTATTTTAATTGGTCAGATATATAGTTAGTCTTTTGCGTAAAGTCATGAAAGTCTGAAAATGTATCGTGTTAAACTCGTTTCTGGGACGTTTTATTCGGTGTTTAAGTGCCTTGCCACGAGTACGACGTTTCGTCCATTCCTGTCTGCTATCACATCGATAATAATTGCCTGAACTTATGTGTTTTAGCGTGACATGTCTTTCTGTCTGTCTTTGGAGACTGGAACAGTATTGAGTCTACTGGAATTATCTCATGCGTTAGTCAGTGTGACTCATGTGATTCGTATGAGACAAATGTTGGGGCAACTTTGTTGGGCGACAATTGTGGTCGAGATGCTTCCGTATTTGACAATTATTTCAGTATTATTGTCAATTATTGACAATTATTTCAGTATAATTTGTCAATTATTTCAGTATTATTGACTTTTCGTTGAGTGACATTGGTAGCGCGGCACGTGGTCTTCGGTCGGGTTATCGATAAGCTGAGCAAGCGAAACGTAGTGTGCTTTAGCAGGCTGCTACGGTGTTTGTAACTTTATTCTGTTAACTTGTTTTCATATCAAATGTTAAACTGGCCTTCATGTAAATAATGCATTATAAATGGGCATCCCCTTGCGTGGTCGTTGCTGATTAACGCCTAAGTTTTCCCAACCCATCCTTCCGCAATCTATGGAGCTCGTGGGGATCCAACAGCCACTAGTGTGTCTTTTGACAATGCATTGTGGGACAAACACAACTCACTGCTGCAGAAGGAACTAGACACCACAGTCATTCCCGAGGGCTTTACCCATTTACAATACTGGATCCCATCACAGAGCTTGGATTTATGTTCAAATTGGCCGCATTTGTCTACCCACCGTTAAAACCAATTTCTATGTTTTTGTCTTATTTTCCACTGGGCTCAGGAGAGTTAAAGATCAGCATCTTCCAAAACATGTACTGCATTTTATCACATTGCTCCCATAACCAGGCAGTTTGCTGCGCAGGGGAGAACTTTAGTTAACGTCCATTAGCTCCCAGGCTCCTGGTCTACAAGAATAAAGTGGTCTCATTACAAGGCGAGCACTCTGGGCCTGATGTTAAACTAGCAACGTGTATAGTGGTGTATTTATATGTTTGCAACATTTTCTGTTACCATACGTAGACTTAACCGGGCCAAAATATCTGCTGCCTATTTAAGGGTTACCATCGTAACAGTCCAAACCACTGGCATGGGGTCCTAAAAGAGTCAGGTCCCTAACTTGTCTCATTGCTAGTAGGTAATTCCTAGATTAGCTGTGTTATTGCCTATTCACATCTGGTATGTACAGCAGTACTTAAATCGCTGCATATTATATAGTAAGAGTATTCCTGTGGCCATATGTACTCATGTCACTGCACTTGTTTGTAGAAGACAGTTGCAGCCATCTGTGCTAATTAGCTACCTAGATTGCTTTGGGTAACCTAACTGTAGAGGAAGTTGTAGTTCCTCGGCTGGAGGGATAGAGCCGTAGGAATCAGCACAAAATCGGCCAGATTGCAAATACTAGTTAGCACTCCAAACATAAAGTCTGACTGGTGTCCAGTGTATTTTGTTCCTCTTCACCTATGGCTGTGTGCTAGTGTATTATCATACAGTGTTGAGCTCCTCGTGTGAGTGTGAACTTTCTCCTTTAAAAAAAATTGCCACTTACGATATTTAAGGGAAAAAAACATGTACCGTATGTAAAAGGGCTGGATTTAATAGTGTCGCCTACTACAGTGTTGTTGTACTTCTGTAGTGGTGTTGTCGTAACTCCTGTAGACAGACGTCTGTGTGTCGTGAGGGCGGGAAGAGGTGCAGTGTTCCTGTTTTGTCAAACATATGCTGTTTGCTGACAAACGGGCCTCGCATAGACGGTGAAACAAAGCAGACTCGTGATAAAAGGAAAGCAACAGAAGTGATCAACCGTTTTTGTTGTTGGTTTACTGCCAGAGATCCATGCCCGTAGTGTATTTCAGCAAACCATACATGATTGGTCGTCTTGAAACCATCTGCCCGGTCCGTCCCCCCCACCCCGTATTTTGTTTTTTGATACAATGTATTTTCAAGTACGCCGGTCCCTCCCCCGAACCCGATTGGGTGTAGCCTGCAAGTAAACGTCTCTGCCCGCCCACATCTCTAAGTCTTTTTTAGCTCCCTGAAATAGCCTGAGATGTACCCCTCTTTCAAGGTATTTATGACTATAAATATGCCCATTACCCTGGCAATGAGTCCGTGTACCCTCCCATGGAATGGCTCTCTGGTTGGTGTAGCTGCAAGGTTGTCACACGTGTGTATGAGTGTGTGTATGAGGTGGAGGGGTTGAGTGTTAGGTCATTTTTACGCAGCCACTCATTAAAGTAGTTTTTAGATTGCTAGTCCCAAGCTGGAGAACTTTAAATTGTTCACACTAACCCCCCCTTGCCCAGACACAAGGTGACACTGCCCTATTCCACAGAGTATGAGGGAGTCATGCCATGTAATCAAGAACTGGAATAGACAGATCCAACTGCTCTTATCCTAGGTAAATACTTGTGTCTTCTGTTAAAATGTACCGTACATATCGATATTATACATCTTCCAAGACAAAGGATGAAATGTTGTTTCTGAAAAACGGACGCCGTGTTAGTGCTGCTAAAGTAAACATGCCCTGCCTATAAGTAATCATACTGTTGAAAAAAGTTTGAGGCTTTAGATATGCTAACTCTTATCCAATGTATAATGCCCTGCCCCTACGAGCTGGGTCGAATTCTGTCGAGCAGGTTAACCTGTTTCACAAGCCGATGTGCTAGTCAAGACGCATACCAAAAAGCTGTTAGTTGCACGTTCTGCTTGTGCGCACTGTTTTTTAATAGTTTTTAATCACCTGACATCCTGTCATTGGCCACGGGAACATATTGTGTTTCGCATATTTAGGCCTGTCTGTGTTGCAGTTCATAGGAAGTGTGTCTCTGCTCTGTGTTAATACGAGACCCTGACATGGTGAATGTACTGTCAGGCCCACGTCAACAGGAAGACAACGTTACTCTGATATGGTGAACTCTGACCTCTTCAGAGCCACAGCTTATCTGAGGCTGTCCAACTGAAACCAGTGGGGGTCACAGTCATTCGGACGGAGGTCTGGACAACTGTTTGAACTAACTGAGTGCTAATGTGCCAAGCTCAACACACCTGTGTCTATCACACGCGTCCGGAAAGACAATCCACTAGTGTGGTCCAACAATAAATCCTGTGTGCAGCAATGCAGCCTATCAGGAGAGTCTAGGTTGGATGGGTGTATTGGTAAATCCAGTGCAAAATGTTGTTGTTTTTCCCAGAGTCAGTCTTAGAAAAAAAACATTGAGTGATTTTTATTTATTTTGTGGATGCCATAAGTGCCTTAATGTGTTGTTGTTGTTGTGGTCTGTGTACAGGTTATAACGGATAGACACACAGAGCAAAAAGTTCACCAAAATCTGTTAATGACAGCGAAACAATAGTATGTTGCCACCTGACCCTTGCTGTACGACTTAAAGGAAGTGAAAGTTGAGAAAAGTGTGGCTTCTCGCCAGAGTCTTACTTTTTAAAGTCATCGTGAATCAGTTGTAGATTCTCCCTCCTTCATAGTCTGTCTGGGCTCAGGAAGGAACCAGATGCTCTCCTTTCCTGTTGTCACCTGCTCTCCTCTGCCTCTCCTCAATCCTCCTGCTTCTGTCTTCTCTCTTGCTCCTCATCCCCTTTTCTGTTCTGCCACCTCCTTATCTCCTCTATCCCCTACACTCTTCCACAGGTCCTCCTGTCTGTGCTGGAGTATCCAAATGGACCAGTCACCCTGGCTCCTCAGCCCGCCAAGGGACTTGTCCCTGTGCTGATATGATCTGGCCATTGTTTGGACGTGACCGCTTTTAATGACAGCAGCTGCACACATTTTTCATCTCCTGACACACACACACACACACACACACACACAGCCCAGAGCAACGGACTAAGAAGAAAAAGCCCCCCCCCAACAATGGTTCCGTTGCCCTGGTTACATGACATCAGTGTGCTGTAATCAAATATAGGCGTCTGCGCTGAATTTGGGTTGCAAATATGTTACCACTCTTCTGCAAGCAGAAGTGTGCCTTCCCCCCTTGATCTGACCCCCCGCCCCTTTTAACTGTTCACCTTGGGCCAGGGGGAGACCAACTGCCATCTTTCATTGAGAGTACGAAAGTTAAACGGCGTCTCCGGGTGTTGTCGACAGAAAATGTATCACAGCAAGCTACGTGAATTATTTGCTGTATGTAGATCTATTTTTAAGACAATTGTGTCACTAGCAATTGTTAGCTAATTCACCTGATGATACGGCTTATTATTTAAGAATTGTGCACGTGAATACCTGATGAAGACAGATTAATTGCTGCTGGCCACGTGCACTTAACCTTGTTGCCAGTACTGTACAATCCTGAGATGGGGGAAATCTTAGCCACACAAATTCAGGTTAAAATGCTATTGAGTCTGTGGAATGGCTAGTTTCGATTGATTTGATGATGTTTACCTTACTGTGCCTCACCTGGTTATGTTAAACCATCACCTGTAGTCTGTATAACTAAAAAACACCTGTTTGTTTCTTTAATACTGGTGAGTGACTTTATGGTGTGTTAGGCTTTAGCATGTGTCTGTGTGTGTGTTTGTTTGAGCTTGTATTTTGATCTAGATGTTTCTGGGGTAAAGAGAGGACTGTTATGGGACAGCCTGGTCCCTTCTGTCTGTCTGGGGCTAAGGGGTGAGGATGCTAACTATTATGCTCTGTCACTTTAAAAAAAAAAAAAAAAACAAGGGGGGTGAATGGGTGTGGACACCCCTGTGTCACAGCCCACAATGGTCTATTGTTAGGGTCACTCCTGCTTGAATAAACAGACCCCGATTTAATGGAGATGGCATTGTGAGGACCCAGTACGTCAGCCATTGGCCAGCTTTACTGACACAGATTGGTGTGTGTTGGGTGACTTTCTGTTTCCGTGATGCAGAGCAATGGCCTGCCACTAGGGCGGCGCTACTGTGATTTTGTGTGCTTCTGTGGGGCAGCTTAGGCGGAATTCAAAATGGAGTAGGTTGAAATTCTACACGGTGACCAACACTGGTATCAAGTTATTACACTGCAGTGTCAAGACGGAAGCCAATGAGACAAAACAAGTGTTCTAGGGTCATGAAAGAATTACTCTGTGATGTCACTGATTTGAATAGTCAAGTGGCACCGGGGGCATTGCAGACATTCCTCAAAATACACAACACAAAAGGGGCTTTTTGATACTGTCTTCTCCAGTGAGCCAGAGTCTTCCGATCGGTTTTCGCTGTTGTGGCATGTGAGTGTTCTGGCGTGTAGCGCTGTGCTCGCTGGTGTGATGTTTGCACACTGACCAGCCTGATCTGGACCACATGACCTGTCAAGAGATAGCGTATCAGTGTTTGTCAATGGTCGAGTTGTTGTACTTTGGAAGGCATTCGTGTCCCTTAAATACACACGCACACACTTTAGTACTACAGCCAGGAAACGGGATGGACTTTGAAGACTAATATCCCGTGAGGTAACCTTGGTGGAGAGAGACTAGTAGGCATAACTACGGTTTTCTTTTTTGCAACTGTTTCTATAAAGCCAAACGTAACATAGAAACAAAATTTGAACGAACAGCGTACAAACAGGACAATTATCGTCAAAAGCGCCTGTACAAGTGTGAAGTGTAAACACCTAGTAAAGTATGAATTACTTAAAGAAGCGATGTGAAGTTATATTCAAGTGCTGAGGCAAGTAATTGTATCTTTAGTGAAGTGATAGTTTGACCTTGATTCACATTTGGGTATAAATATACATTTGGGTAGACATTTATTTATACCCATATGTATATGTCCTTGAAAACAACTCCTGGACACGGTGAGGACGAAACCATGACAATTCAAACTTCTGCCTATTTAATAAGAATATTGGCTTGCATATATTGCAACCTGCTTACTGTCTATGTTGGCTGCTAACGGCTACTGTGTTGTTATTGGCCATGTTGAGCTTTGACCACGCATGTCCTATCACACGCCAAAACCAAAGATAAGGCCTGGATGTCCTTTGACTGTAACTTCTTATTTACTTTTTGTGTGGGGGGATTGAGTCCTGATATTTAGTCGATGTTAACCAGGCTCGGTCAGTTATATCAGTTCAATGTCCCCTCTTCATTTGACTTCGAGCCTCGTTTCTAACATGCTCTCTCGTCGTCACCTGCTTTTCCTGTACTTTCCCCTCGTTGTTCTTTTCACCCGCCTGTAGCGTGTCGTTCGTCACATCCTGATACA
Organism: Dallia pectoralis; assembly: GCA_029465975.1. Taxonomy (NCBI): domain Eukaryota; kingdom Metazoa; phylum Chordata; class Actinopteri; order Esociformes; family Umbridae; genus Dallia; species Dallia pectoralis. The sequence continues at coordinate 4,758,910 of CM055759.1, forward strand.
CTTCCTGTGAGTCCACTTGTCACGGATTGTCAGGAGACTACTGATGGTAGGTGTGTGTGTGTGTGTTTTCATACTCAACTGTTGGTTAGGTTCTGCTGTTTTGTTTTACCCCATCTGCATGCTTGTCATGTGCACACACTGTTTGTGTTTGACAGCGTACCGGGACAATGGCTAGGTTCCCCCTGAGACGCACAGACAGAAACCTGAGGGGAACTTCCATTTTTTTCACCGTTCAACATAGCCGTAGATCTATTTGTGAACTTATTCATTAGGTCTACAATGTTTTCTCCTACCTTGGTGCTGTCGGATTACTGTTAGGATTGCGAAACGTAGCCAGAGCGAAAACAACTGCTGCTTTATTTGAGGACGATACCAGGTCGACTGTATTCTTTTGTGGCACTTAATTCTCTCTTCTCTTTTACCTCTAGGAAAGATTAGGCCCTAATCCATTTATCAGACTAACAGACATCCAGAATCATATCTTCTTTCTATTTTGTTTTTAATAGGACTGTCTAGGGTAACTAGCCCCTACGGTTACAGGTATCAGTTGCACAATGTGTGCCTTGGTGTTGTGACACACCTTTGTGTATCTGCTTCAGAGGTGGAACAGGTTTGGATCAGTGGTTTTGATGCAGAGCAGGTTTTATTGCACTACCGAAGAATGACAGCATTATTCTGATGTCTCTTCATCTGCCTGTCTGTGTGTCTCTCTCAGCTTGTCTGTGTGTCTCTGCCTGTCTCTTTCTGCCTGTGTCGCTCTCTCTCTGCCTGCCTGTCTCTCTCTCTCTGCCTGTGTCGCTCTCTCTCTCTGCCTGTGTCGCTCTCTTTCTCTGTCGCTGTATTTTCCTATGTCTCTATTTGTGAGGGAGCTTTGAGAAGAATAGGGGTAGACTGCTGGACTCAGCACTTTGAGCAGAGCGTGTATTGATCACTCCACATTAGTCTCTCTCCTCATGCCTCGCCACCAACTAGAGAGCACCATCACTTCCCTTTACTTCTAGGCCCCGCTGCCACGGCAACCACACTGCAGATCAGGAGATAGGCTTCTGGTATGCTGCCTCCTCTTCTGTTGTCTCAGAGGAAATATCTCCATAACCTGGGTCAGGTTATTAGGGGAAGACGTGTGATAGAAAAACATACTAACACCGTGATGGACTACATGTACAATAATAATGTTTGGCTTTCCCGTCGGGGAAACCCTGAGCTGGTTTGATCCGGGAGCGATTTGTTTTCAGATTTGTTTTGTCTCCTCTACCCGCTAATCTAATAATATTGTATGGTGGTTCACTTAAGGAGGGAATCTCACCTCATCCACCACAAATGTTGACCACCCACCCGGGAGACACAGCAACCAATTTCTGCCAGAACACTCACCACCCATCAGCTATTGCCAACTCATTCTTCTATCCACATATAGCCTGCTGGCCAGGGAGGCCTGATACACTAAGTTTGATCCCTTTTTGTGTGTCTTTTCAGCCAACTGACGGAGGGTAACTAGAGCAGATTCTAATATTTTGCCATGGCACCTGGCGTAATTTTTCTGTCACAGTCCTGTATCATGTATGTGAACGGAGGGACGCGGGTGGCTGGTTGCAGATGGCCTATTTGGGCTCTTACGCACAGGTTAATAGCACTCGGCCAGCATAGCACCAAGCTAGCATAGCCTGAGCTAGCGTAGCACCAAGCTAGCATGGCGTGAGCTAGCATTTCACCAAGCTAGCATTGCAACAGGCTAATCTCACTCATTAGTTCCCCTTGCCCCACTTCACGCTCTGCTCTCATACACACAAGTGGACCATTAGCTAGCTAGCGCTTCCCCGCCTCCCACTTTGATGCCTTTTGATGAGAGCAACAATAATGATGATAATCGTAACAGCAATGATGTTTTACCGTGATGGAGACAACAGACTAATCACCTGAAAGCACTTCCTGTACTTCTCAGATCGATGCTCTTTGGCTACTTTTATTTTCCATCCCAACTCACACACACACACACACACACACACAAACACTCTGTTGATATTCAAATGTGCATGGCTGGTGGAGGAGTATGTGATCTGAAGGATACCGAGTGCTCTCAGGCCCCCCTGGGCTGGTGGCTGGGCAGCTGAGAGGTGGAGGGGAGTTGGTCTTTGTGGTGCTAATCAAGGTTAATTACCCACCAGCCTGTTTTTTCCTGCCCCAGACCTACACATCAGTGAGAGTAACAGAGTGGTGTGTTGAAATAACGGTAGTGGTAGCAGGAGATGTGCATAAATATGTCTAATCAGCGGACTAAAATAAATGCTTTAATCAAGCAGAATTTCCCCTTTTGCACTAATTTGGTGGACTTTTCTATAAGCTGAAATGTAGAATAATCCATGAATGTGTTTAAACAAAACTGACTAAACCACCATGGACTAGCTAGTACTATAGCGGTCAGTACTATCCCCTCACCATAAACCAAGCCCTGAGTGGTTATTGAACTTGGATCTAAATCATCAGTTTCTTTATGAATTCACAAGGTGACACATGGTGTCCTTTATTGAATGAGTTTGACACCGTAGCAATTCGAATGGGCTTCATCTTTGGTCCAACCTGTAACACGATCTATGCTCACAAGAGCAGACAGACCGCTCGTTGCATCCTATCTTATAACTGCAAGAAAATGGAAAAGGTTGTAAAATGCTTTTATTATGAGCTGGATATTTAGTATGTTTTATATGTGCATATTTCATAAGCAGAATATACTGTTACACCTCAGTCATCACATTCCTAGTCTGAAAGCAAGTGGGTTTGATGAAATGGGCCTAATGTGAAAAAACTGTTTTCCGTGACATGTTTTTGTCTCCACAGCCAGTGGCCTGAAACCCTAATACAAGTTTGTGTTTATTACAATGCATGTAATAGGAATATTTATTTTTATTTCTGGGTTACACCTTTATGTTTTTACCGTTCCTATGGGTTTTGTATAAGGGGGTATAGACATTTACTTCATCTCAGATTCTGGGCTGTGTTCCTGTGTAGAGGTGGCCGTGTGGACAAGAATACACAAAGACAAATATAAACCCAACATGTGCAACAATTACAAAGCACAATTTATAGCCGCTGCACAGTACATCGTACATTGGTAATCACCCCAGCGTGCAGGCGGTCATCGAAAGTGAGCATTCGTACACTGAAGTTGGCTACGTCTGGACGAAACCCAGGTTAACTCTAAAGTTATGTCATGCGACTGGTCTCAATCTCAGACAACCTCTAAATGGAAGCTAGCCGTGAAGGTCCTACGTATCCGTTCTACGTTAGCAGCCGTCGAAAGGCCGGTCAGACATAAATTGGATGCAGATTATGTCGACGAAACATTCAGTAATTTAACCAAAGCTCTTGCAGACATTTTATCCAGCAGCATTTCAATTGCACAGTCCCCAAAAACCTGAGTCATAGTTGCCGTTGTATTCGCTGACAAAATGGGACACATTTTGGTGTGGCCTTTTGTCCCCAGCACAAGTTGTAATGATCATGTTGTTTAATGGTCTTATCAATATTGTGCTTATATTTTTGTGTGCACACTGCAATACATTGTAGGAATTACTGATGAATGGAAGAATATGTTTAACTGGGTTTTTTTTAAACTACAACTATATGTCTGTTTTTGTGGCCATACATCATTCATTCAGACTTAACAGAACAGATCGAACTTCCCATGTGGAAACGAGGGGGATGCATTTATGTTTTGGTTCAGTTCTCGGTGCTCCTTCTCTTTAACACAAACAGGCAGTTCTCTGGCTGCCTGACATATTTGATTGCTCTACTTTACCCTGAGTAATGATTCTTACTCATCCTCAGCTAGCCTACTGCTGCTGGAGACTTTATTTATTAATTTATTGTTTCCATGGCTCTTTGCGTGTTTGCCATCCCATGTCTCCACTCCCCTTTCCCTATGTCTTGCCATTTCTCCCGGTCTCTCTTTTACCATCTGTCTACAGTTCCTTTGTCCCTCACTCTGCCATTATATAAAGGACACTGTTGTTGTTACCAGGGCTTGCAACAAATATATTTCCTCACTGTCCTCTAGCTGCCTGGTTAAACAACACCAGAATATACTACTAAAGAAAAATGTGTTGCCCAGATTTCACTCTCTGCTTCACTCACACTCAACCGATAATAAATAACAACGTAAGCCAGAAAAATATGTAATTACCAGATCGTAGCTCATATGTGGCCACCATACGCTTGGGCTATTATAGAGATTTGTGTAGCAAGCTAGCAAAGTTAGTTTGTGTGTGTGAGCTATCCTCAGACTATGGCTGGTCATTTAGATACCTCTGCATAGCTAACGTTCACTAGGTTGTTGTCATTAACTTAGTGTATACATTTGGTGTGATTGTCTCCAGGCTGTCTTGTCACGTCGGCTGTGGCTGTTGCTGTAATGGCACAGGCACCTTCCACCTTTTCCAATTTTGCTATGATTTCTTCCCTTGACAACACACACGTTGTGTTGGTGCTTTATTTTTGTAGTTTGATATAGCCTGTGTGTTTATATCCTGACTGTTCATCATGAATGTAATTTATTACAAAATAGCAACTGTGAGCTGTAATCAGCCTGATAATTCCACAGCCACCAAGTCGTTGGCCATTTTTAAAAGAATTACGTTCATTACCGTGTGCATTTTTTATAGGCCCGGTAGATCATACAATAGTTTTTTCTTGATACTATACAGACAATTCAAATTCCTCAAACTCCCAAAACAAAGAAACTGTCTGCAGACAAAATTCACATTATAATATGCCCGTTTGCCCAACAGTTTGATTTTATTTTTATGTTTTACATCATCCCAAATTCTGCTGAACCATCTCAGACATGTTCTTTATCATGCTGGGGACGACCGAACACTATTTATTTTGAGTCCTGGCTATTAGGCTAGATGGACTTTAGATTTTTCCCTTGCTGCCATTGTTTGATGTTACTCATGCCAGAGCTTTAGGCTTTGTGTGTTCTCCTTGAGCATAACAGTGGCCTGAGGCCCTAACATTTCTGCCACTATACAACCCTGAACCATGACTGGACTGTTCCTGGTTTCCAGGCTGTGACCACAGAACCTCACACGCTGACTGTTCCTGGTTCTCTGGCTGTGACCACAGAACCCCTGACTGTTCCTGGTTCTCTGGCTGTGACCACAGAACCCCAGACCCTGAATGTTCCTGGTTCAAACGGGAGCTAGCTGAGAAGGTGCTGGGGTTGCCTCTCTCTATCATGCTGACACAATGCTCCCAGAGGCAGCGCTCTTCTCTTCCACTCCCTCTCCCTTGATGTTTTTCCCCTCCCTTCTCCTGCTTTCACTCGATCCAGAGTAGAGATTGACCCAATTCCTTTTCAACAACAATGGTGGAAGGATGAAGTACAGTTATCATCCACCTCGGCCCCTGTGTTTGTTAACCTCCCCAGTCTCAGCCCAGACATAATACCCAGAACACCCTGTGCCCCCTCTCTGTTAAACCCTCCAGCCTTAACCCAGACATGCTACCCAGCATTAGTCTAGTTGCTACCCACCACATGCCCAGACACAAACCACCCAATGTGTGCAAGAAAAAGGTTACCAAACGCAATGGAATATGTGGGGGCGGGGGGGGAATTGTGATTTGGCCCCTTGAAGAATTTTGCTTAAGGTTATTTCACCCATGTTATGAGGTTAAACAATCAAGAGTGGGGGCTTGTGTAAATGTTACCCTCCACGTCAACTGTCGCTTATTCACTGCGTTACACAGCTAAACACGACTTTTACTGCGACCACGGAGTTCTGGATGCGTGGTATGTTGTCAGATCACAGGAACCGGAGTTCACGTTTAACTCGTCTCACCTTGTCTCAACCTGAACACGGAGGCTTTTGAACGTCAAGCTGTGTGAAACCAGACAGATTTCCATATTGTCATTTAGTAACATAAATGAATTATGGTGGATTTGTGGAACATCCGTTTTGTTGGGTCAGTGTTATTTGACCATGTGCCCCCTCTGGAGGCCCCAGACCACCATTAGGGGGTGCCCAACAAACCCCAGCTTGACCCGGGAGGGTTCCCAAATAAAGAGTTGTGATCAGTTGATGGCCATGGCCGACCCACACGTGCACGCACGCACACTGCCCATCCTGGATGGATTACTTGTTTTCCCAGTGACAGCAGCGGGGTTGTCATGGTGACACTGGGCATAGATTAAAGCGTGTTGTGAGAGGAGGAGAGCGAGGGGTGATGATCTCTAGGCGGCTGGCTGCTATTCTCTTTATTGGCCTCACTGGCCGCCATGCAGTTCTCTATGGTTGGAACTGGCTGCGGTCACGTCATTAGATTACGCGGCATTCATGAGGTGTTGGTAGCTTCTGAATGTGTGGAAACATTCCAAATGTTCACCGAGAATGAGGTCAGTTTGAGGCTGATTCCTATGTTTTATGAAATGTTGTCGTTTTTAGGATTAATAAATTAACCTGAACAGAAACGTGTATGTATGCATGCACTTTGCGATTACTATGTACATTTGAAAAATGCTCTATTTTTGTTGTTGATGTCGACCGGGGGAGGGATTCTCAAATCTTTGGTTCATGAACCCACACCTGGGAAGTTCTCCAGCCTGTTTACAACAAAACAATGCCTTCTAAATGTTAGGTAAAATAGGCTGCCTTTTCACACATACTTTTTTTTGTCATTCTTGAAACTATATTACTACCCAGGCCTAAACACACACTTCACATTTACATGGTTAAATTCCTCAGGACTTTTGAATACCTGAAAAGGGACAGGCAGGTATCTACAGGACTTTTCTTAAGGCCCTGTGATATCCGTTTGGCTCCGGCTAAGTGCTGGTCTGGACTCTTAAAACGATTGCAGAGAGCTCTGTTCTTAAGAGTCATTCACTCTGTGTAAGAGGGAAAGAAGCCCTCCTCTCTCTCGCTCCTTTAGCTACCCTTTCTAGGGTGTTTTCATGCTCCTTGGGTGTCTAACAAGCAGATGCGTCTGGTCTGAAACGAGGTGGGCGGAGAGACTCCTCTCAGACACTTCAGAGGTCCCCCTTGAAGGCGCCGCTGGAGAGGGGAGGGGAGACTCCGCTGTGAGGCAGGGCGAGAGGGAGAGGGGATAGAGGGGAATGCCTCCATCTCACCCGGCGTGTGACACATACAGAGAGAAAGGGGCGCCTCTGCCCTTAACCTTAGACATATGTTAAGCTCTGTGAAGAGCTCGTCCCTTAAATGTGTCACGTCCATCCATTTCCCAGCTTTGGGTAAGCCGCTACCTCGTCATTCTCCATGGCAACCACTTTGGTTGTGTTACTGTGTGCAGGGAGGTTCTGCTGCTGTCTTGGTTGGTGTGTGTAACCCATAGCACATACTCTACCCGGAATAGCCCCAATCTATAAGTAGCTACTAGCTTTATTTATACTTTTTGCTGTGCTGCAAGTCACCACACGCCAACAAAAAGGTCACTTGAAGATTCTTTACACCTGTCTTTTTTAAAATGACAGTTATTAGAAAGTGTACTGTTGTTGGTCGTCATGCGATCGTATGCATCAGCCGTGTGTGTATGTATATATATAACCGTTTGTTTTCTTTTCACTTTTACCAAACTTATATCTTCAGTGATTGTCAACTAATATGTAGCCAATGAGTACCTGGCAAAATGATATTATGATCATATGTTTTTTTTATCTAATCTGAGCAATTGTGTGATCTACAGAAACAGTGCTAACCAAGCAGATTTTGCTGGTGTCCACATTAATTAAAGGGCACCTACACCCATTTTCGCAGAAATCCCAGGTGTTAGACATTTTTTCCGAACCGATTTTTAACTCTTCCCTTTCCATCTCTTCCCAGAACTCCCTGGTTTAATGGGTCCAATCATTGGGATGTCGCCGGATAAGAAAGCGGAAACGCCGGGGAAGCAGGAGGAGAGGGTGGGGCTAAGGGGTGTGTCCGGGGGACCAGGGACTCTCCCGGAGGCGGAGTACGGCGCAGCCAGTCCCCTGGCCACCAGTTTGGACCGGGGTTCCGGCGGTTCTGAGGATGAGGAGCTCACCAACCTCAACTGGCTCCACGAGAACCTGCTGCAGAACTTCACCCTGGGGGGGGCCCAACCCAGCGCCAGCCCCCTTTTCGACATCGAGGGTGACCCCGGAGGACCTCTAAACGCCTCTCTGTCGTCGTCCTCTCAGAGGGACTCGTTGAAGTCCAAACCTCCGCTGTCCTTCTCCCTGCTGATCTACATGGCCATAGAACAGAGTCCCAGTAAGAGTCTGCCGGTGAAGGACATCTACGGGTGGATCCTGCAGCACTTCCCATACTTCTCCTCTGCGCCCACCGGCTGGAAGAACAGCGTCAGACACAACCTGTCACTCAACAAGTGCTTCCGCAAGGTGGAGAGAAGCCTGGGCAAGGTGAGGCAACACACACACACACAAACACACACCACAAAAAGTGTTTCTAATCAGTCACACTTTTTAGATCATACGAAGATATCTTACGTTTATCGGGTGTTGACGCATCACTCAGAAAATACATAATGTAACATTGTCAATTTAAATCGCAGCAATGAGAACGCTCTTACGACGGTTTGTGGCTATGACGTAAGGACAGAGAGGTGTTATAAAAGGTGGTTTTTACCAAACCTCTCCCCATGAACATGTTGAGGCTGCCAGGCGACATTAGAAGACGACCTTATTCGCCGGGGTTCCACTCGTGGTTTAAAATTAGCACACCATGTCCTGCTTGGCTGTGTTACGGTGTCCTAAAGAATCCCTGGGATTTGGAGTGTGTGTGCATGTGTGTGTATGCAGAAGGTGTGTGTGTGTGCCAGCCACAAACATGCCTATACAGTGAGGCTATCTGTGGCTCTGTGTGACCATTGTAAAAGGGGCGGAGCTATAAACCAGTCTGTGTGTGTGTGTGTGTGTGTGTGTGTGTGTGTGTGTGTGTGTGTGTGTGTGTGTGTGCCTCCCCTGGTCGTGATAAGGCGAGAAGGGCGTACACACGCCCAAGGTCACACAACCTCCTCATTCTCCTTTAGAGAAAACGCAAACACAGCACAGAGATAGGGTGCTATCACCCAACACACAGCCCTGTTAATGAGGAGCCTCGACCAGTCAGAGCACACACACACAGGCCTCAATTCCTAACCCGCACACACACACACACATAGGGCTCAATTCCTGACCCACACACACACACACATTGCTCAATTCCTTACACGCACACACACACACAGAGTGAGACAGGTAGAACAGAAGGCTTGTGTTGGACACTGGTTCCACCTTCTCTCAAGGTACCCTGGGAACACAAGTATTACAGCGGCTAGCAGACCCAATCGCAGTGTTTTCTGTTTAGCAGCCTCTGTAGCCTGGGTCTGTACTGTAGCCCAGGCGGGTGTGTGGCAGGTGGGTTGGTTGTGTGAGCTAAGCGGATAGAGAGCAGCACTGGTTTCAGATGACACGCGCTGTCTAGTGGTTTGAGTTGCCATGGTGACATTTCCTCCTTCCTGCCTGCGAGCTGGCTGGTAATCTGAGTCAAGGTTACATCCCTCTGCTCTCTCTCTCCTCCGCCTCTCTCCTGTCTAAACGAGGCTGAAACGGAACACCAGAGATAGATAAGACCACTATTTACGTGCTTACGTACCCCCTGATACACACACACACACACACACACAAACAGAAACACAAACACACACACACACTGGTTCTACTGTACTTGTGAGGACTTACCTGGGACAAAAATGTATCCCCTTCCCTAATGTATTTTTTTTCTTCCCCTAACCACAAACCCTAATCCTCCTAGCCATAAATCAAAATACAACTATTGTTTGTCATTGGGCTAGCAACAATTGTTTCCTGGTTCTACTCGGGTGGGCCAGCTGGTACTACAAAATGTTTCAGTAGATATGGCTGATTTTTGAGTCCATAGCTTTGGCACAGGATTTGATCACACCAGTTCTGACAACTTGTGTCCCCTGGAGAAGTTTTCACTGAAATGGCTCAAATGAAGCTTTGTTCAGGACAAACAAAGGAAGTGGGCGCACTCTAAGTAATAATGGTGCCAGATAATCTTGTAGGCTAATAGATTAACCTGTCCATGAATGGGCCTCGTCTAACAACAAATCCACATGGCTATGATTTGCGTGATTAACTGCTCGAGTCCCATTTACTCATAATTACAAATGGAGAACTACACCACCTAGTCAAAGACAGTCAGGGCTCTCCTAAAGAGACTAATGGTTGTTGTTTATATGAGGAACCGTCATATGCTTGTGATCATTAGATTAGATTTGGTTTTATTGTCATTGGACAGTTAAAGTACAGTACAACGAAATGCTGTTTGCATCCAACCAGAAGTGGTAAACGAGCTGTGCAATACAGTGTGACGATATGCAATTGACATGGATAAGTAAATGTGCAGGTATTCAATATTAAAAATGTTCAGAGGGCAACACCAGCGGAGAACATCTGTGCATGTGGTAAACGAATATTACAAACAATAAGCATTGTGCAAATGGAAAATATAATAAATAAGTTAGCAGCGTGTAGGCACAGGGTTGCAATGAGGGGTACCACAGGATGTTTTGTGCAAATGGCAGAGAAAATAAATTAGGTAGCAGTGTGCATGGCATGGTTACCGAAGGGTTTCAGAGTTCAGCAGGTTAACAGCAGTTGGGAAAAAACTGTTCCCAAGCCTGCTGGTGCGGGTGACTAGAGATCTGTAACTCTGGCCTGATAGCAGGGGGGTAAACAGTCTATTGCTGTGGTTGAGGGTCCCTGATAATGCCACGCGCTCTCTGCAAACAGCGATGGTGCTGAAAGGTATCGTCTCCTCCGTGCCGACATACGATAGTTGAGCTAGAGCAATGCGCTCACAGAGTGGCTCAGTGTGAAACCGGGACAGGCATGTGCCTCCACAGTGCACTGGAAACACATTCGCCAAAATGCTCAGCTGTGTGACATGGTTTTTTTTCCCGGGGGAAATTATGCATCATGCCAATGCGAAAAGAGAATTCTGTAGTCACAGTATTGACTAGTGGGGGGGAAATGACCGTCACACAGTGCCAAGTGAGTCAGTTTTGGTGGCCGCTCCGATATCATTTAATCTTTGGTACAACAGTGAGAGAAATTACAAAGGCAGGTCTGCAGGACTTTGCCCGTGCGTACATGCAACCCAGCCCTGCGCTGTAATAAGCCGTTTAAGGACGGCCTGGAATGTTTATTTGCACTGTTTACTTCCCAACATGCCGTTCACCCAGCAGAGTCTGGTTTGGTAATCACATGCTCAGATGACCGCGTTCTGATTTATGACGACTCGTCATGAGGGCGAGGGAAAATAAATCCCCGGTAAAACCCAGTTAAGACTCGTTCCGTGTACAGTGAGACTCGGATTGTGTCAGCCAGGCTAAACCGATGTTTCAGCTGGTGCCGTCAAATGCGCTCTGTTTATTATATGCTAGTAAGACTAGCCCGGACTGACCTAGGTTACCAGTGGTTCCGGTGACAACACTACATAGCTAATGGGAAATGTCCGATGATTAAAACCGCTTTTGCTGCAGTGTTCCCTAGTGAGTCTTAGGTTTGGGATTTAGGGTTATACAATATAAGTGGTGATGGGCATTACAGTTGTCGTGATTCCATATTGATTCAAAGTTTAAATTGTATTGATTGCCTCGAGTCTGCTGCCGAGGGAAATGAGAGAGCAATATGGTTGTTTAAAATAGGGGAGGGAGAACACAAAGTGAATACTGGCGTTTTGGTCCAGCTACAGCTGATTAGCACCAAATGGAAAGTTGCATTACCTTGAAGGATTTCTCTGTAATTTTTAGCTTTCTGGCTGTGTTTCCTGGGATTTATTGTTTGCCTTTTCAGGTGAATGGTAAAGGGTCCCTATGGTGTGTGGATCCTGAGTACAGGCCCAACCTCATCCAGGCTTTGAAGAAGCAGCACTTACCTGCGGCTCATGCCTTCTGCACACCTCCAGCCTCCCCACCCAGGGCCTCGTCTCCCCCGAGGCACCTCTTCCTGCAGGGCTGCTCGCTCCAAGGTGAGTTCTTTCCCTCCGCTCGTCCCCTTCTCGGACACAACCCCGAAAAAGCGAACCTGTTTGCTGCAGTCGTTTTGCAGAGATGACCCAGTGTCGGTGTGAAGAGATAAAAGAGTTCTTATCACCTGTTTCCCACAGCGGCGCATGGTGTGTTGACCGTCCACAAGTGTAAGCTGGTGGTCACTACACGTCCTCCCGTGATATCTGTGTATTCTTTACATTTTGTCCAGATTCGTCTTTCTCACTTTGTGTGTTTTCAAATTCACATGGTCGTTGGCCCTGTTGCGCACGTTGGCCCTGTTGCGCACGTTGGCCCTGTTGCGCACGTTGGCCCTGTTGCGCACGTTGGCCCTGTTGCGCACGTTGGCCCTGTTGCGCACGTTGGCCCTGTTGCGCACGTTGGCCCTGTTGCGCACGTTGGCCCTGTTGCGCACGTTGGCCCTGTAGCATCGATTCACAAGACATTCAGCATGATCATCCTCATCTTAAACTGTTATTTGACTCATTGTGTTGTTTCAAACTAGAGACACCTCATTGTACATTATTTTGATCGGTATTATTCCCCTCTGGGATCTGTCTCTCCCTCTGGGATCTGTCTCTCCCTCTGGGATCTGTCTCTCCCTCTGGGATCTCTCTCCCTCTGGGATCTGTCTCGCCCTCTCTGGGATCTGTCTCGCCCTCTCTGGGATCTGTCTCGCCCTCTCTGGGATCTGTCTCGCCCTCTCTGGGATCTGTCTCGCCCTCTCTGGGATCTGTCTCGCCCTCTCTGGGATCTGTCTCGCCCTCTCTGGGATCTGTCTCGCCCTCTCTGGGATCTGTCTCGCCCTCTCTGGGATCTGTCTCGCCCTCTCTGGGATCTGTCTCGCCCTCTCCTTCATGGATCTGTCTCGCCCTCTCCTTCATGGATCTGTCTCGCCCTCTCCTTCATGGATCTGTCTCGCCCTCTCCTTCATGGATCTGTCTCGCCCTCTCCTTCATGGATCTGTCTCGCCCTCTCCTTCATGGATCTGTCTCGCCCTCTCCTTCATGGATCTGTCTCGCCCTCTCCTTCATGGATCTGTCTCGCCCTCTCCTTCATGGATCTGTCTCGCCCTCTCCTTCATGGATCTGTCTCGCCCTCTCCTTCATGGATCTGTCTCGCCCTCTCCTTCATGGATCTGTCTCGCCCTCTCCTTCATGGATCTGTCTCGCCCTCTCCTTCATGGATCTGTCTCGCCCTCTCCTTCATGGATCTGTCTCGCCCTCTCCTTCATGGATCTGTCTCGCCCTCTCCTTCATGGATCTGTCTCGCCCTCTCCTTCATGGATCTGTCTCGCCCTCTCCTTCATGGATCTGTCTCGCCCTTCCTTCATGGATCTGTCTCGCCCTCTCCTTCATGGATCTGGCCCTCTCCTTCATGGATCTGTCTCGCCCTCTCCTTCATGGATCTGTCTCGCCCTCTCCTTCATGGATCTGTCTCGCCCTCTCTTCATGGATCTGTCTCGCCCTCTCCTTCATGGATCTGTCTCGCCCTCTCCTTCATGGATCTGTCTCGCCCTCTCCTTCATGGATCTGTCTCGCCCTCTCCTTCATGGATCTGTCTCGCCCTCTCCTTCATGGATCTGTCTCGCCCTCTCCTTCATGGATCTGTCTCGCCCTCTCCTTCATGGATCTGTCTCGCCCTCTCCTTCATGGATCTGTCTCGCCCTCTCCTTCATGGATCTGTCTCGCCCTCTCCTTCATGGATCTGTCTCGCCCTCTCCTTCATGGATCTGTCTCGCCCTCTCCTTCATGGATCTGTCTCGCCCTCTCCTTCATGGATCTGTCTCGCCCTCTCCTTCATGGATCTGTCTCGCCCTCTCCTTCATGGATCTGTCTCGCCCTCTCCTTCATGGATCTGTCTCGCCCTCTCCTTCATGGATCTGTCTCGCCCTCTCCTTCATGGATCTGTCTCGCCCTCTCCTTCATGGATCTGTCTCGCCCTCTCCTTCATGGATCTGTCTCGCCCTCTCCTTCATGGATCTGTCTCGCCCTCTCCTTCATGGATCTGTCTCGCCCTCTCTTCATGGATCTGTCTCGCCCTCTCCTTCATGGATCTGTCTCTCCTTCCCTCTCCTTCATGGATCTGTCTCGCCCTCTCCTTCATGGATCTGTCTCGCCCTCTCCTTCATGGATCTGTCTCGCCCTCTCCTTCATGGATCTGTCTCGCCCTCTCCTTCATGGATCTGTCTCGCCCTCTCCTTCATGGATCTGTCTCGCCCTCTCCTTCATGGATCTGTCTCGCCCTCTCCTTCATGGATCTGTCTCGCCCTCTCCTTCATGGATCTGTCTCGCCCTCTCCTTCATGGATCTGTCTCGCCCTCTCCTTCATGGATCTGTCTCGCCCTCTCCTTCATGGATCTGTCTCGCCCTCTCCTTCATGGATCTGTCTCGCCCTCTCCTTCATGGATCTGTCTCGCCCTCTCCTTCATGGATCTGTCTCGCCCTCTCCTTCATGGATCTGTCTCATGGATCCCTCTCCTTCATGGATCTGTCTCGCCCTCTCCTTCATGGATCTGTCTCGCC
>CM055759.1:4778485-4802821 GCA_029465975.1 Dallia pectoralis
CGTTGCATGCTTCCTCCTCAACCTGTAATCCTCTTCCAAGTGAACCTATTTATATGAGAATGAGTGCATGTGTGTAACAAAGGAAACCTAACCTGTGCTCTACTGTTCAAGTCAGTTTATCCCTGTTCTGTGCTCAAGAACATAAAAGAAAACATAAAAAAAAACACTGTTTTATGATAGGCAACAACCGTACAAAGAGATGCAATAATTGATCCTTAAACTGCTCTTTATATTTGTTTCTTTTCCCCCACGTTGGTATTTTTTCCCCCTGGTTTGATGACGATACAGCTGTCAAAAACGATAGATTCTAGGGGGTTGTGTTGAAGTAGTGTTGATCGATGGCGCCGCCTGTTTGGGATATTGGATCGATCTTAGCACGGGCAGAACCCGGGACTACACCAGGATTTAACAGCAGGGAGTGTGGATGCTCTGCTACAGCCATGTTAAACACTGGAAGAAAACCAAGATGGCCGTCTGCGCTAGGCCTACGTGGTCAGGACGAGTCCTCTCCTTGCTTGTGCTCCGAGAGGGAAATGGTGTGCGGTCGTGCCATTTGAATGTACCCCTGTTCAGTACTCCTCTGTCTCAGGCTTCTCTCTTTGTGTCATAACATTTATCCTCTGTCTATTGTGTGAACTGAGAATTTACAATATTGATGACGCCAGTCTGTTGTATGCGTGTCCTATGTAGACTAATTTGGCAGGTTCATGTTGTTGTCGTAACCATAGTGATCCCATGACACTCACCAGTAAGTGTGTGTGGCTACGTTTTAAACCGCGTATGACTAGTCTCAACTTATTTGATGTTAGTATTTAAGGCAACTGTGAGGATCTAGGAGTTGTAATAGCGATTTAGAGTCTCCTGTTGTATTGCTTCTCTTAAGCGCTTTGTTATTTTGGCCGACCCTGAGGCGAAGTTCAGGCTGTGTTGAGAGGAAGCGAGGCTTTCCTTGTCCCGCTCCGCATAAAGGAAACGCAACAGGAGGAGGGAGGCAGGAGGGAGCGCACACGGCTCCCCTTATCCCTGTACCGGGCTGTGTTTACTGCCAGTGACCTGCAGTGAGTTTAGTGACAGGAAGTACAGGATGTTACAACAGAACTGCTGAAGAGCAGAGGCCACATACTAGTTGCATTAAAATTTGCATTGCTAAGCAAAACACCAAACGTTGTCATGAGCCAACTTAAGTACAGGTTAAGAAAGATTGCATGCTGTGCCAAAAAAGAATTTGTGCCAGAGAAGTGAAACTATCGACGCCACCGCGACTGTGTTCCTCTTCTCACGGTTGTGTGAGGGACTGTAACACTGTCGCTCTGTTTCTATAGATGTCTGCTAACTGGAAATGTACGAGGGAACTCTGACCTTGTGGACCCAGTTTGACATGATGTGTGTTTTGGGTGTTCCGGAATGGGAATCGCAGCATTCTTAGAATGGAAATATGTATTCCAAGACGATTTGGCATACTCTTAGTCTTACCTGGCTGTGAATTAAAGGAGAACAAAATGTTGTTCAGTAAATCCGTACATTTATTTATAATATTTAATTTATTATGGACAATTCAGTGGAACTTCACCTATCAAATAATGGTAATCTAAAATAAGTGAATAGGTAATTTCCCCTTCTGGAAAATACCTGTGATAAGACTTATTTTGTTTTATTTTCACTGCCATAGAGTAGTACTGTTACTCTCTGTTATAGTAAGAAGCACGCAACTCAGAAAGTATTTTGCCAATGTATATTATCTGTTGAGGGGTTTCCTATTGAAATGACTCTTTACTGCCAAGATTCAAGATGTCCCATGTTGTTGTAGGACTGGATAAAAGACACTTCATTCATTGACCCCGAATGATTATTTTTGCCAACAGTTGGTTTGTACAGAGAAAGCCATCATTGACAAATGGAGAACTCTGAAAAGTTGATTTAATCATCATTAACTTCTCACCTTTTATCTGAATTTGTATTTTCTATAGTTTCTGATATTCCTGACAAACCGAAAAAGACAATTTACATTGCTGGTACACCTCCGTGTCCCAAACTGCCTACATAAGTCATTGTACAAACTTACTGCCACCGAAAAACCCTAATTTCTGATGTCGTCCTCGGGATACAGTCTCGGTGCCAGCGATGACTTTTGCTTAAACCAATAATTCAGGACAATTTACAGTAATTTGCTCATGCTGTAGCACTTGTAGCTTAAACAAAAATACTTTTTTTATCAGATTCAAAGTGAATGTTTTTTTTGTTTTTTTTTGAGATTCAGAAAGCCTCCCTGCATGACAGCGAGCTCTAAGAGGACTTGACAGACTAAATACCATGGATAACCCGACACCAGGTATTGTCACTGTAAATGGTGACGCGTGTTTGATTCAGAGCTGCATAGGATTGCTTCATTGTTTGGAAACATATTGAATATTGATTATGTGATTTTTTTTTCCCAATTCTGTCGCGATTTCCTGATTATGATTAAGCCTTTTGTGGTGTTGAACTAACTAAAGCTGCCAAGCCAGTATCGGTCAGTGTCAGTCATCTGCCCTGTCTGTTAGACAGACACACCTTTTGTTTTTTGTATGCTAACCTCTGTTAATAAAATGTTTATAAAGTTTATTTTCGCCAAAGATATGCAATTGCATTATATATGGTATTACAAAATAAAATGTTATTGTTTTATCGTTGGTCTGTTTCTTATGTGTTAATTTTTACGACTGACTTCACAATTGCATTATGAACGAAAATAATCAGTTCGTAAGTAAGCCAGGATACACAATCGGGCTGACGGTAAATCTGAAAATTACAATGACACTGAAAATGTGTGACAAAGTCAAGGCTCCTAAAACTGCGGAAGCCAAGAGATCTGGCTGTAAGGATATAAAAATGTGATCAATATCGCCACCTGCTGTTTGGAGAACACAACTTGAGGAAAAAGTAATGGATATCACAAGTGGCTGTTGAAATGCCAACTATTCCAGTTTCCAGAGAAAATCCATTTGACCATAATTGTTTTTAAAGTGCTACCTCACTCTTACTCGTTTCTTCCCTGAATCATGTTGGTTAAAGAGCTCAAGATAATGTATATCTAAAAAATAGAAACACGGTACATTGGTATGGAGAGACTGTCGCCCATTAGCTTATTTTTTATTTTTTTTGGAGACTTAACATTTGTATTAGCAGACACCCTGTGTGTATATAGCCAAAATGGCACCAGGACGTGGGCTCTACAAGACCCGTAAAGGTGTCCTGTGGCGTCTGGAATCAAGACATTAGCAGCAGATCCTTCAAGTCGTGTAAGTTGGTAGGTGGATCTGCTGTTGATCAGACCTGCTACTGGTCCAGCACATTGCAATTTGGAGGTCAGGACAACACCTTGAACTAATATAGTAGACTTTTTAGGCTTCCTCAGCCACTTCACCCCGGAGCATCACATTCCTTCCACCAGCTCGAAGTCCTCCCAAAGTGCATCCTGGTACTAACGCTTCCCTAAGAAGATGTGTAAACAGCACTGTACACGTATAAACGGGACTAACCGAACCAGCCAACCTTCCATGGCTCAAAATTCCGTGCCCACTAGGCACATAAGCCAGTGAACAGAGGTCATCGTGGGCACTCTGACCAGTCACAGTCGCCTTCGATAGCTAGCTTGCAAGTTTGTGGTTTCTCCACCTTCAGACCACTGCCTGTAGGGACTCACCCCTGTTTACCGGGAGCCCTTCACATGCCTCGCCGTTTCAGAGATGCTCTGACCCAGTCGTCTGGCCACAACAATTTGGCCCTTCTCCATGTGGCTCGGGAAGTCCTGCTGATTTATCCTGATTTCTCCATCAACGTTATTCTGGGAATGTTCATTATATTTTGGCTCATCGGTGTATAAATGCTCAGAAACATGTATGTATTGGTCATATAAACTTAAGTACATCTATAACTACAGTAGGCCCATGTGTTAAAAAAAATCATACACAAAAAAAATGTGCAAATGGCTCAAAGCAGGAAGCTGAAAACAAACTTGCTTGTTGCAGAAAAGCAGTAAATGTCATAATTGTTTAGCTGCACCAAGGGTGTTTTTCTTATGATTAAGTTGGTCTTATCTGATGTAACTTCCCACTCAATCATTTGACGTCTGTTTGTATGATAAGAAAAACTGATCCCTAAAGATTTCTCTGCCAGGTTCTAGAGACCTGAAACGGTTCTAAAGACCTATTGAACCGGGATATAAACACTTTGCTATAAATATAAATGCATCTGTTTTATAATTTCTTATTCTTTCTAAAGCACATTGAATTGTTTCTATGTATGAATTCAGCTTGATGAATAAAATTGCTTGCTAAAGACTTTAGGCCTACCTAGTCTGACAACTCCTAACTGTCTGTTTCTACTGGCAACCTGGTCTTGTCGCTGATATTATTTCTCACTGACAACAGCTGTCCCTGCACAGCCCACCTGGCCGTCACTGACCAGAGTTCACTCGATCATGTTGCTCAACCAGAATCTGCCTAAAGAGTTCTGCTGTTGTAGCGCACCTGTCTGATGTCTGCTGGTAATCCAAACGCTTCAATATATTGATTAACACTGTGACCTTAAAAAAGACAAGTACTCTTATTAGAGTTTTTCACTGTTGTTTTAGGCTCAAAGTCTGTTCACTTTGTTATATGATAGATTGACTGAGTCACACACACAACACACATAGGAAGGCTGTGGCTATCAAGGCAACGGCAACGATTCTGAATTTAATATGTATTTTTTAAAAAGCTATTGACTGGTTTACCTGGTTTGAGGTTAATGAGAAATCATCCAAGAGATGGCATCCTATACGCGACTCAACTTGTCCTTCACAATGATCCTTCCATTAACCGGACACAAGGAAAGCATAGCTGGATGCTACATTTAGTCGTTCATGGGTAATCGATCACCATTCGGTTGTCTTGTTTAGCCACCATGCTGTAAATGGTTGCACACATAATTATTTCTTCAATTGAATATATCCTCACTCATTCAGTAATAAGTAATTTCACAGATCAATAAAAAAAAATAAACGGGTTTCAACTCAACATCTGATATAACTTACTATGACAGTGCTTTTAATACATCTAAGAGCTCTCAACATGACCAATGTGAACAATTTCTCAATAATTCACACAAGAGCTCTAAGAATGAACGGAATGCCAGAATAGTGCCGGCTGTTCTCAATTACAGAGACCCAGCCTAGTGAAGAGGCAGTTTTTACCTCCAGGCCATAAGGAGGTTGAACAGCTAGCATTAGCTGACCTTGTGTACATAACTGCCGACCTGCGAAGTATGTCTCTTTGCTCCTTCTCTCTGTACATCTAACAACCTCACACATGCATGTTCATCATGTTATCCGTGTGGTGACCTGTGGAGACCTAACCAAGCGATTCTTGTTTCCTATTGCCTCGCTCAAACCTCAATAATCTAACATATATACCCAAATTTGAATACTTTGCGGGTAAGTGCAGCAGGATAGCCTACCGGTCAAGCATGTTTGGCCAGTAAATGTAAAGCCTCTGGTTTCAATAAACGAGGTAAAGAAAATCCTGTTTTTCGGTCCCTAAACAAGACAGTTAACCATTATTTCTCCCGGGTAGTTAAGGATGCAATAATGTGTTTTTAGCACACATACGTGATGAAGATAAACTGCACCTATTTGGTATTACTGTTAATATTAACCCAAATTATACCACTATACTATGTATAATTTCACATTTGACTCTATGCCTCCTAAGCCGAAACGTCCTGTTCCCTACTAGGGACCTTTTTTCAAGTTTGTCTGTTTGACTTTAGGTCTCTCTACGTGTACACATTGAATTGAAGACACACTTTCATATACTCTGATACATCACTGCTCAGCTTGACACTATTTCTCTGCTCATCTATACTCTTAATCATCGGGTATATTCCATACATTTTCTGTATTTCATTTAAATCTATTACTTTTTCATTTAGACACATATAGCAATTGTGTTTACTTGAACGTATTTTTCATGTATTCAACATACTATTGTCCTATAATGTAGTATTTTACATGTAATGCTTATTTTTCTTTCTTTTTAATTTTTTTGGGGAGTCACTATCTGCTATGCTATTTGCCAAATTTGCTGTGCCCTAGTAAATATCAGGCCAATGTGGCCAGCTTTCATTGAGGCTTACAAAATGTCCATTACCAACAGACACCATTTGCTGAGGTCAACAGCGCTTGTGTCCCAAATGACCTATGCGTCCTGTTCAAAGTCTGCTAACCAAATAGGGAATAAGACACCATTTAGGATGCCTCGTCCCTGGAACCCTCACTATGACTGGACTCCCAGCTACTCAACATATGCTCTATACAGCTGCTGGAGCAACAGCTGAACGAAAAGGACGAAACCTATGCGGCGAGGTGAAGTTCACACTAGTCATCATTGATAAAGAAGTATTTGTTCACCAAATACGCACTGGCGCATTTCGTCTGTACACCTTTTTTCCCCAGATGACTGGCACATGTTGTTGTTTGAACTGGACACTGAAGATTGGGCTACCAAAAGCGTCTTTGTGGGTGCCAGAACCATATAATTTTCCTGACAATTTTAGGTGGCCAATATTGATGTTTAATTTCTTACGGGGCTCTTGATTTGTTTCCCACCTATAATGGGAACCCTGTACATGTTTTCAGGGGAATAGAGAACGCTCTGTCAGTGTATCTCACAGGGTTCATTGGAGTGTTTGCTTTCAAACAACGTTATGCAAGAAGACATTGAGTAACATATGTCAGGAAGGACGTGTTTAACCAATAAGGGCATTTTCAGACAACACAAGGAAACCAGACTCGCCAATTATTAGTTGGCAAAAAGCCTAGATTTTGAGTAGGCCCTATATTCCATAGCTGGGGCGTTACCATTAATCTTATATGGATTGGTTCTTCAGTTCTATTGTGGACTACCAAACCCTTTGCATGTACAGAACACTGTGTATATTATGTCTCAATATTCTGTTTATATTCGACACATTGGGTATACATTGTTTGGTTGCAGCCCAGTACTAACAAACACAATCATGAGGATTGGGCTACATTGCTAATAATAGCAATACTAGTTATGTAGGTAAAATGACCCCATATTTATATAATATCCTTCTTGTTTCATTCTCAGTCTAAGTCAATCTGAGACAACAGACACACATTCCTGTTTGCAGTCGTAGGGAAAAAAAGGAGAGCTGCGATGTTCTATTGGTGGATTGTGTTCCCATGTGATGTTCTGGTAGTCGGACCGTCGCTCGCTATGTGCCAATGGCTCCTCCTGCAACAGCGAAACGAAGCTGAGCGAGGGGTGCAGGGGCAACGCAAAAATATCTAATTATCTCGAGCCGCAGCAAAAGGGCGACTTATTGCGCAATGTTCAAGAAAAAAACGTTTTAGTATGCGTGCTTCGACGTCAATCCAGCTGTAGCGAAGGGTTCGAGTTTTCCTTTAGATAAACACCCCAAATGAACTCCGTCAGGGCAACCAGCAGAAGACCCAGGCGAGTGTCGAGGCCGCGCCCGGTACAGCCGGAAAGGAACAACCAGGAAAGAGGTAACTTGATGCATTTATTATTGTCGCTAAGATAACCCGGGCGAATCAACTCAAACCGTTCACAAATCAATTGGTTCGTTGGCTCGTTTACTGAGGTTACGCGTTTGATTACGGGAAGGTGTTTCAAAGTTAGCAATGAAAACGTCTTTCCCTTTCGGCAAAGAAGGTAGGAAACAGCGAGGCTTCACGCTCTTTCGGCAATCCATCAGGCCGGGCTTTGTTTGGCTTTTTCTGATACCTAAGCTAATCCTGCTTGGTGATCTCGGGGAGACTACAACTCGAAAATAAATGCCAACTCATTAACAAAAAAGCAGACACGCTACAACTATACGCGTTTATTTTTTTCGCCGGAACTGGCACCGGCATGTAGTTGTTTTCTTTTATTACCCGTCTGGCTGTGTTTACTGGGATGCTAATGTTAGCCCGCTAGCTAGTAGGCTAACGTAACTAGGAGCCCATTATGACGTTATCCGCACGGCAGATTGGTGGCTAGCTACTGTAGCAGACGGTATAGCTTTCCTGCAACTAGCTACGCCTTTGTTTGAATAGCAATTTGGGAATTATCAATGTACACATTGGACTTTCCACTGTTAAATTTGCCTAATATGTTGCTAGAAATTGATGTTAGCTTCCCGTCATTGCGCCCTGTGTTATTACGGGTTCGTATAACTAAAGTTGCGTTTAGTCTGTGTTGTGGTTTGTTGGTTTTGTGGGTTGGTTACCTAGCTAAGCTAAGTGTAACCGACATTAACGATAGCTGCTAGCCATTATTAACCAGCACATCAAAATGTAGGGACAGGAATATGTTATTGGCTATTAACGTACATTTATTACGGTTGTATGGACTGGTACTTCTTCATGTTATGGTAGCAGATATGTATGTACTTTACGTTTTAGGCTGGCAAACGCTTACGTAATGTCGTTGACGTGAAATGGAAAGCTAGCACCCTAAAGCTATTCTAGCTAGGCACAGTCATTGGATTTGACGCACATAAATCAGCTATGAAAACAGATACTGTCGCGAGCGAGAGCGTTTTTCCCCTCGTGCGACAGAGCGTCACTATCACGGCACATCACTATCGCACGACAGTGCGCTGTTGAGATTAGTAGTATGTCGACTGGTTATGACAGTCGGAGTGTCGAGCACCCAACGCGCATAATAGCTACTAGGTAACTATGCATTCTTACAAACACTAACCTTTTCGAAGGTAAACATTGTTTAGGTCCATTACATGTAGATTTCCAATTGATGTGATCTGTAGTAAACTCCGGCATGATAGTTTAGCTATTAAAAATATGAGGGGAAAGTCATCAATGGGACGAACGTCACTGTCGACAGGTTATCTCGTGTGAGTGACGTTAACATTTAGTACTTTTCTGTTGCCTTGGTTCAGCCATTTACAATGGTACACATTTACATATGCCATATAGCATAAACGGTTTGAATGTAAGGTAACTAGCTACAGTCAACTGAGATATTATATTGCTGTGGGAAAACGTTATCTTGCATTAACTGCCATATTTTGTGGGAGCTAGCTTTTCCAAACACGACATTAGAAAGTAGAAATTAAGCGTCACTAATATTAGCATGTTAACGTTATCTAACTCACTTTTCTGTATTTAACGTACAGCTCGATAAATTCCAGGTATTCCACCGTTATAGTTGTTATCGTTACAGTATAAAGTCGCGACATACTGGTCGCGTTAGGAGAGTCGTTTTCATATAGTTCAAGCCGCCATGGAAATTGTGGCCTGGCTCTTCTGAATTGTGGTTAAGCATGTGACCTGGCATAGCCTGGCAAAACGTTTCAACCAGTACTTTGGTTACTGCTACTTCAAATTATTTAGAAACGGGACGTTGTACTGAACATTAATTAATTGTTTAGGGGATAATACGAAGTGGAAAATAACAATTTCTGTCTTCTAAATCCAAGATGAGCTATTCCTGCTTCAGGACAGACCTGCTAATATACATTTTATATATGTTTTTTAGATTCTCCCCGGGGGTTTTTACTGTCATAACAAACTTTGTAAATAGAAAAACAGCCCACAATAGGAGACAAATAACATTAAAATTAACTAGACATTTTTAACGTTCAAGGCCTGTACGCATCAGGAGCGAAGCGAATAAACGACACGCGAAAGGGATATATTTGTGAGCGAATGTTTTGCTAAAAAACTTCCCATCAGGTCCTCAACTTGACTATATCACGGCCTCTTCCGCACCTATTTCAGGGTGTTCAGATTGAGCCGTGACCAGGTTTGGTTATGAAGGTAGGCAAAAAGAACAGTGCAGAGTTAAACTTTATTTGAATTACCTTTATAACCAAACCTGTAGACATGCTCTAATATGCCTTTTCGTTTGCTATTGAGTAGCCAAATTAAGGACGATTATGTTTTGATCCAGTGCATTTTACCTCGCTGACTTGTGATAATGGGTAACCTACGTAAATACGTAGGTCACGGCACAACTGTGATTGGTCAAGCAAAAAGGTTTCGCTGTAGTAATCGAACTTGAAGCGAATAAAATTAATACAGCAAAACGAAAGTTTGCGTTTGATGTAACAGGTACAATAGACAAGAAGGGAATGTAACTTTTCTTTCATTGTTTCTTCGTTTCGCTTATTTTTTCCACTCCTGGTGTGCAATGGCAATAGGAACACCAATTCCGGGCCTAAAAAGAGGTATATATTTTTGCTTTTAAAATGTAAGTCATTTAAGTTATTACAGTGCAATAACAACAGGTCCCAGTCATATAGCAAACATTCAAGTAAAACAAAATAGCGATACCGACATGGATTTTCCTAGAGTACTTGGAAACACTGCAAGACCGCTGCGCACTAGGCAATTTAATTAACAGGGAGCGGGCGTCAGTACATTAAGGTCCCCACGAAGAGCTGATATATCTCCCGTTCCGTCTACAGGTCCCTTGCATGGGACTATTTAATGCCCGGTCTCTCGCTAATAAATTCCTCTGAAGATTGTCTTCCTGTGCGGAACTGAAACCTGGCGTTAGCCTGGGGTTTACACATCCAGTAATGAGGCCCACCCACCTGGGTACAGTTATCTGAAGAAGGCTCACAGTACTGGCCGTGGTGGTGGGTTAGCCATCACACACACCATGCTGAATTATAACTTTCCCCTGATGCCTCTTCCTGAACTTGGCTCTTTTGATTGTCTTGTCGGATAATGGAAATCCACCCACTCAGTGACTGTACTTTGAGTTAGTCAAACTTCTAAGCCTAACCTGTCGTTTATCTGTAAAATGGCTGAGCTGCTCACATCATTCTGCTCCTCCTCAACCAACGTTATTGTTCTAGGAGGCTTCTTTATCCTCGTTGGCCCTCCCTCGTGTAACTCTGCTACTGAGGATTTGAGTTTGACTGATCGTCTAGACCCGAAGCAACTGGTTGATATCCCCACATCCCACACATACCTATGGGCTTGACCTGGTCATGTCCCCATCAACAATGTGCAGGTCTGTAAGGTTGGTTAGTTTATTTGGCAGAAGTAAAATGGAAAACGTACGGGCACATTGTGTGGGTGATGGGCCTACCTGTTTGCTGAAATTGTGCTGAAACTCTATTCTCAGTACGAGCGGATATCTGCGTATCACTCACACACACACCCACTCTCCCATTGCTCTTGTAATTTCTTTAGCCCGATTAGACTACTGCTAATGGCAACGTGAATGCATTCGATGTCAAATGTTGTTTCTTGGCGACTTTGAACAATCAACAACATATAATACATTATGAGCTGCAGAACGTTTTAGTTTTTTTGGTTGCTACACTGTTTTATAGGTATTATTATATACTTTTATTGTTTATCCTATGTTTTGGAAACGGTAAAATATAAGAAATGCCCTGAGATGTGCAGGTCTGTCAAAAGTATATGCCTATGCTCTATATCGTCTTTATGAGTCTTATATGCCTATAAAGTGATTTCAGTGCTGTTTGTGTTTACCGGTGGTTGGGCGGGGGGGGACTGTTGTGGTAGGCTAGGTTATGGATGCTTTGGCTTGGCGGAGGCTGTGTTTGTAGTGGTTACTGGGCCAGTAGCCTGGGAGAGAGTAGCCGTGGTGCCCGAGCAACCAACACAGAGGGCTGGGGCGGTGTTGCTTGGCAACGGTTATGGATTCGGATGTTATGGATCGTCCCAGCAGAATGGACCTGTGTTCTTCACCTGCTGAAGGTAAACTGTCGGGTCATTTGATGTTTTCTCTCATGCGTCCAAGCCAGGTCATATGATCTCAGTAAGGAGATCTCAGATCTGGGATGAGTGGCTAGGACACGCATGTGGTAATAGTTCACGTGTAAACCGTGGAACACATTAACACTATCAATTGTTTGGTTTGTCATTATTGACTCAATTCAGACATGTTGCCATGTTGTTTATGTCCATAAGCTGTTCTATCTGGGCATATGATACTCGGGATTGTAAACCGTGCTGTGGCGACTTGATGTTTGGGTTTGACGATTGAAAGAGATCTGTGATTCGTTTCGTCCGGTAGTTAACATATTGTTAATTGAGATCTCTTTTTAGGGTTCTTTTTTAAAGTGATCGTAGTGATCTTCCCTTCCTGTACCTGTGACCTCAGACTGAGTTACATGGTGACAGGATGTGGTCATCAGCTAATTGTTGTGGTGACTGATATTTACGTTGCCTGTCATGTGTGGCACGACTTAGCCCAGACTGGCGGAAGGGTCAATCTCTCCACACAGCTGTCGGGTTGTTTTAGCTGACCAGAATATCCTGGCCTGCCTTGTGAGACGGCACTGCCGTGTTTCTACAAGGGACCGTTGTTCCCACTGAGTGTCTTCTGTTGAATCTGTCACAGCTGTTGTCATATAGCAGGTGTAAGCAGGAATAGCTAGCCTATACGGTGTTATATAAATCTGATATAACTGATAAAATATTAGGCTATTCTGTGAATTAGAACCGGTGCACACATTGTGATAAAGATGATAAAGGGTTGACACTCATCTAACTGTTGTTTTGTAAGCTGTGCTAAATAACGAACGGCTAGATCCGCACAAAAGCGAGTGTTAGCAATGATAAACCTCCGGCTTCATTTAAATCTCAAGAGGACAGCTGTCTCAACTAGCTCATCTGACGATGAATGTAGATAAATCACAATACGCGTTGAACCGGGAGTCAGAAAAATACTGAAATGTATCACACTCTGGATTGGCTTTAAGCAGTCAGAGCATTAAAGCTACCGTAATTAACCGTTCTTTTGACACAATCCATCGGTATCTGTGACCTATCAGAATGATGGCACAAATTGTCATGTAGGTACGCCAGATTTCTTGCCTAGAAGAACCAATCTGGGGGCATAGAGTTTGGCTGGAGTCAGAAGTTTGGATATCTAGGCTTTTGTAAGATGAATTCCATCCTCTGCAATGAGCAGACTTTTTTATTTATGTGAAGAAGACATCAGAACGTATTGCCCACTACAATCTAACCCACGGTATAGGATTCGCTTCAGTGTATATTTATGACTAGGTTTCGTACACCCCAGCCGGGTTGGCTTGAGGTTTGTCTATGCAACCCAATAAACGCAGTGTGCTTTCTGACCCAGGTTGCCCACAGTGGTGGCTGTGTGCACTGTGCCAGCTGATTTGCCTCGTCTTGTTTGTACAATCAACCGTTTAGGAAATGTTTCTGATGATGTTGCCTAATGGTCTTTATACACCGTGTCGATTGCAGATTGGCCCTGGTAATGAGATGGACCGGTCGGGTTTGTTTTTGTTTACTTTACAATTAGCCCACAATTAGCCGACTTTCCCAAATGGCTCGTATCTCTGTTATTGCTGGTCCTTAACTCAAATTTGAATTTGCCAGCCAGTCGTGAAGCTGGCTACCTTCTAGGGAGATCTGTTTGGATGTGAAGCTCATCCAAATCTGTTTAGCTCTTTCCCTATGGTTTGCAAAGTGACTGTTCACAGATGTGAGCCAGCTGTTTCAGGGTTACTTAATTCACTGCGTGCTATTTTTGTCAGGGGGATTTCCTCTTCAGGATCTTAGTTTGCCCTGCATTTTTTATTTGTTTAGTTTGTCTCGTTGTAACGTTTGTCTCATGTCATGCTGTCAATATGGTGGTGGGGGGATTAGAACCAGGGACCTTCCAGACCCAAGCCCTAGTCCCTAACCATTTTGACGCCCATTCTAATGACATGGCACTATTCAGACGAAAGGATATAGCACAAGTAATAATAGCAACAACAAAAAATAATTAATATATATACACTACAATGAGTGCATAAAATCTGGATACGTGTTCCCTTATGCACGTACAGCCACGGTGTTGAGCTCACACGGTCAAACGGGGCCCATTTGTTTGGGAAAGTGGGGAAACCCTGTTTTGTTTGGGGGGGGTGTGTGTGTGTGTGGTTACCCACAGCGGTCAGGACAGCCATCCCATTTAGACTAGTAGGATGGCGTTCCTTGCACCAGCTTCTCTGCAGTGCCTTTCTACTCTGTTGTTTAATTAGAGCTTTATTTCAGCAAGGAGTCAACTGAGACAGTGAGCCCTGCGTTCTATAAACCGTTTCCTCTGTGGCCGTCTTTTTTGCGGCCCTTCATTCTGAAATCTATTTCTTCTTATGTGTTGAGGGTGTCGTACAGGAAGTTGCTTTAATTGATTACCCGTCTAGATCCAGTATGAGTCAATTCTCAGGGCCCTCTGTGGGACACCCCTGCTCCTGCAATCAGGATCAGAAGCCTGGTCGAAATGACGCAACTGCACTGTAATGGACCATCTTTGACCTCGGCACAGTCAGTAGCCCTGTCCTGTGATAATTATTTTCCTTAGCTCAGGGCTATGGGAGTGTTTAGCCCAGGGTTTGCTCCGGCGGAGGTTTGCCTCCAATACGTCATGTCTCGCACAAGTAATACTGTGACAAAATAATCCTTGTGAAACAGTCAGGAAAAAAGCATGGTCCAATCACAAAGCTGCACTTGACGCCCCATCTAATCAACAGCGGCAGTGTTATTCTGTTTCGGTCCCTTCACTCAGTGCTTATCAGAATGAAGTAGCTACTGCAGCTAGCTGCTGAAGTATTTTTAGGAAGTTAAATTTGTCTTGACAATTTGACATGTGTGTTCGTTAGCCCAGGGCTTTGGATAACAAGTGATAAACGGTTAACCTAAACCCACGGATATTAAACTCTTATCTGAGCACAATCAAACCTAGCTCAAGGCCAGTATTAGCCCCGGGATAAGATGGCACAGATTTAGCCCCGGGACAAAAGTTCTATATTGGGGTATGTCATGTTGGAATATCTGACCGTGTACTTACAAACGTTGTCTTTCCGGTTTTGACTCTCCTCTTTCTCCTCTGGTCAAGATGAGGACGTCCCTGCAGATATGGTTGCAGAAGAATCCGGTCCAGGAGCTCAGAATAGTCCGTACCAACTTCGAAGAAAGTCTCTACTGCCCAAGAGAACAGCAGCGTGTCCAGCAAAGACGAACATGGAGGTGAGTTGTGAGTTCCCAACGCGACCCAACACGACTCGGGGAACGTTTGGTACGCCACACGCATCGCCTACGTGTGATGGTTGTTTAAACACGCCAATTACACGTCTGAATATCTCCCTCGTTAAGCATAATGAACAAGCTCACGTTAAAGGCGTCTGTTAAGAGCCACGGTCTACTTTGCACACAGCATTGTCGCGCGCTACACACTAAACCATGTCATAGAGGCGTCCCGTCCCGCAGTGAGGTCTCCAGGGCGGGTGGATCTGATAATTAATCTTACACGTATGCATAATTGATTTGTGTTTCATCCGGCGCTGGTGATTAATTGAAGACTCAAATTCATGCGAAAACATTGCTTAAATATTGATATGGCCGTTTAGCCGGCGGTGACGGTCCGCTGTGTGGTAATGTGTCAGAGCTGCCAGGGCCTGTAATCTGTGTCGTCTGTCCCAGCAGGGTGCTTCCACTTCAACCACAGAGAACTTCGGCCACCGGGCCAAACGTGCCAGAGTGTCAGGAAAGTCCCAAGATTTGCCAGGTGAAATTACATCTTTGCACAATTTTTTACTCTGTGTTTTAATAAGCTAATCTCTCTGGCTCACATTCCCTTCCCTGTACTCTGTGATTGGGCACAGCGAGGGGGGTGTTCAGATAAAGGGGTGTGTGCTTAGGTTAATCTTCTAATGTGTCATATTTGACCTGTCTGTCTGCATGTCTGTCCAGCTCTTGTTTGATTTTAAACAATGTGCAAACATCAATTTGATGTGTTTCTGTCATTGTGTTCGGCCTCCAATAGCAGCTCCTGCCGAGCAGTACCTCCAGGAGAAGCTGCCAGACGAGGTGGTCCTGAAGATCTTCTCCTATCTGCTGGAGCAGGACCTTTGTCGCGCAGCATGTGTCTGCAAACGCTTCAGCGAATTGGCCAACGACCCAATCCTCTGGTGAGTGTCTGTATACCTGGCTGGATTCCCTTCTATCTGGGTGAGTCATTGTGTCTGACGGTGTCTGTCTGGTCTGTCTGTGTCACAGGAAGAGGCTGTACATGGAGGTGTTTGAGTATACGCGTCCCATGATGCACCCTGAGGCGGGGAAGTTCTTCCAGATTAACCCGGAGGAGTACGAGCAGCCCAACCCGTGGAAAGAGAGCTTCCAGCAGCTGGTAAGACCACGACCCCACGGCCTATAACCCCACGACCCCACGGCCTGTGTCCCACACTTTCTTGGCATTTACTATGTAGATAGTACTACTGCTGAGTTTACACGTCAATAGTTTGTATGAATGTACAGATGCCAGAACACTGTAGAGTGCTGCCGAACGCTACACTGTGACTCTGTGTATATAGTTCCCATTAGTCTGTAGGGACTTAGGTTGCTGTAAGGGAACACTGCCATTAGTGTTAGTGTGCTGTAATACTGTCAGCCAGATTCACTGGTGTGTGTGTGTGTGTGTGTGTGTCTGCAGTATAAAGGTGCACATGTGAAGCCGGGCTTTGCAGAACACTTCTATAGTAATCCCGCCAGATACAAAGGCAGAGAAAACATGCTTGTGAGTATATCATATATGTTTTTATTTTATACGATATAAATATTATATTGGTCCTGTATTAAAATGTGCAATAAATGATGTGAATGTTTTGGAGGTGTGTCTTTTAAATTGCGGAGCACACTTTTCAAATGTGTCTGGGAGACCATCCAAATGGGGTGTGGTGTTGTTATTGAGTGATTGGGGCATCATGTCTGCTCTGACTCCTCTCTCACATCCCTCTTTTGTCTTCTTCCAGTACTACGATACCATAGAGGATGCCCTGGGAGGGGTCCAGGAAGCACACTTTGAAGGGCTCATATTCGTCCACTCTGGGATATACACTGACGAGTGGATCTACATCGAGTCGCCCATCACTATGATCGGAGCGGGTACGTATTGATTATTGAGTTGACCTGGCGTCTGTCATGTACACTGTAATGTCTGCTGGCCTGACCGTACCGCCCCACAGGTGTGCTTTATCCTTTCCTGAAAGCCATAGTAGACTTGGTCACGCGCACAAACGTGCTCACTCAGAATGAGCAACGGGCACAGCCTAAGCAGATATGGTTTCAAATCAAATCGATTGATTTGTTTGTTTAACTTAAGAGGTGCCTGCTAACGCCTGTGACGTGCTCGTTCCCCACACAGCGTCCGGTAAGGTAGCCGACAAAGTGGTCATCGAGAACACCAGAGATTCTACGTTTGTCTTCATGGAGGGCTCGGAGGACGCGTACGTAGGCTACATGACTGTCAGGGTGAGCTCCGTTTCCTGTGTTTCTACTGGGATGTGTCCCGAGGCCCCATTGCCTTCAGGCCCCATGCAGTGCTTGTTAGGGTTATGCCGAGACTCATCGTCT
Source organism: Dallia pectoralis (assembly GCA_029465975.1). Classification (NCBI taxonomy): domain Eukaryota; kingdom Metazoa; phylum Chordata; class Actinopteri; order Esociformes; family Umbridae; genus Dallia; species Dallia pectoralis. The sequence goes on from CM055759.1 coordinate 4,795,902, forward strand.
CACTGTCTCCTTCAGTTTAATCCTGACGATAAATCGGCCCAGCACCACAACGCCCACCACTGCCTGGAGATCACCGTCAACTGCAGTCCCATCATCGACCACTGCATCATACGAAGTACCTGCACAGGTAGATGACTTACAGCACAATGTCACACGGCCCACGCCGAAACACGCTGTATTCACACCGTTGTACTCGCCCGTTGTATTCACACTGTTGTATTCGCCCGTTTGTTGCAGTGGGGTCAGCGGTCTGTGTGAGCGGCCAGGGGGCGTGTCCCACTATCAAACACTGCAACATCAGCGACTGTGAGAATGTGGGGCTTTATATCACTGACCACGCACAGGTAGGACACACACCACTCTCCCTAGGACACTACTGAGGTCACACATTTCCTTGGTTACACGGGGAGACCCTGACATTCCCATGGTGTTTCCAGGGAATCTATGAGGACAATGAGATCTCAAACAATGCCTTGGCCGGGATCTGGGTGAAAAACCATGGCAACCCAATCATCAGACGCAACCACATCCACCACGGCCGAGACGTGGGTGTCTTCACCTTTGATCACGGCATGGTGAGATGACACCACATACGAGTCTGTTCTCTATAAGTCTGGTCTTCCTCCATACCAATCAAGTAGACTCCTCGTCATTGATGACACAGTCCGGTCTTTCTCTAGTCTCCCGATGTTTGTCGTTCTTAAAGTGAAGCACTGTTTACTTAGCGCCCTGTATTTAGGTTGTGACAACCCTCTACAAGTTTTATCGCATGAGTCCTAATCCACAGCTTTCCTTTTTCACAAATGTAGCCACTGTAGACTTTGGGTACATAAGACATTGGATTCAAGTGCTTCTGTCACGAGGAGATCAGTGTTCAATAACACCTTGACTGTGTCAAATATAATATATACGATTTCTTCTCTCTTACGTTCTCCGGGGCTTTTTGTAAAGAATGATGCGAGGAATAATAACTGTCTGTCTCCCTCTGCAGGGCTACTTTGAGAGCTGCAAGATCCACAGGAACCGCATAGCCGGCTTCGAGGTGAAGGCGTACGCCAACCCGACGGTGGTGCGCTGTGAGATCCACCACGGACAGACCGGGGGGATCTACGTTCACGAGAAGGGCCGGGGACAGTTCATCGAGAACAAGATCTACGCAAACAACTTCGCAGGAGTGTGGATCACCTCAAATAGTGATCCGACGATAAGGTGAGACGGGTTGAAACGTGGGAAAAGCGTTCTCCACACGTGCTCCGTCTCCTCGCGCTATTGCGGATACTCGGTTGTGATGTTTTTTTGCACGATGTGCCCGACCACAGGGGCAACGCCATCTACAACGGTAACCAGGGCGGCGTTTACATATTCGGCGATGGCCGGGGTCTCATCGAGGGAAACGACATCTACGGTAACGCCTTGGCGGGCATCCAGATCAGAACGAACAGCTGCCCCATCGTACGACACAACAAGATCCACGACGGACAACACGGGGGCATATATGTGGTGCGTAGGGCCTTTCAATAACCAGATGTATTATGCCTAATGGCTGAGGCTCATGTGCAATCCGTCTGTGAGCTTTAAACTCAGTTAGCACTGCGAGGCCGGCCGGGTTCTTTGACAAAAGCACATTTCTGCAGTGAGTTTTTCATGAATGGATCTTCTCCTCTGCCCGGTAGCATGAGAAGGGCCAGGGTGTGATTGAGGAGAACGAGGTGTACTCCAACACACTGGCGGGGGTCTGGGTGACCACAGGAAGCACCCCCGTTCTCAGGAGGAACCGGATACACAGCGGGAAACAGGTACGTGTCTCTGGGAATATATGATCAGGTGGCATCGCTTACGGATGACGGACATTTGACAAATTCCAAGAAACAGAAAAACGCTGACCTCTTGTCCCGCTCGTGTCACATAGGTCGGAGTTTATTTCTACGACAACGGTCACGGAGTGTTGGAGGACAATGACATCTACAACCACATGTACTCCGGAGTCCAGATCAGGTCTGTGACGCCGTATCTGCTAAATCACCGGCCAACCGTACAATGGTTTCTAAATACTGTCTGTTCGAATCGTATGGCATTATGTTGGATGAGATTTATAGATATTTAGTGGATAATATGCTCGGTGCTTTTGAAATGGGACTATTTGTGTTAATGTGTTTTATTGATTTGTTTCGCTATAACAGAACTGGCAGTAATCCTAAAATCAGACGCAACAAGATATGGGGAGGTCAAAATGGAGGCATTCTGGTTTACAACTCCGGTAAGAAACCTGTGCTTTTCCCTCTATCCATTTGTCTAACAGTAGGATGTTGCCTGCTTGACACAAACCCAGGTGTTCGTTGTCTGCAGAACCGTTAAGACTCTGGGTTCTATGGGGACATGACAAGTTCCACGGTCAGACGAGGGCTCCCCCCTAAACCCGTCTAAACAATGTGATTAAATGAAGTCCTCCTGGCTTATAACTCCGGGTCTGTTTCAGGTCTGGGTTTCATAGAGGACAATGAGATCTTCGACAATGCCATGGCGGGTGTGTGGATTAAGACGGACAGCAACCCCACCCTACGACGGAACAAGATCCATGACGGCAGAGACGGAGGCATCTGTATATTCAACGGCGGTCGAGGTTTACTGGAGGAGAACGACATCTTCAGGAACGCCCAGGCAGGAGTCCTGATTAGCACCAACAGCCACCCGGTTCTGAGGAAGAACCGGATATTTGATGGCTTTGCGGCAGGTGGGCAACTCAGTGCTAGGAAGCAATTAGGCTCGTTCGTTTATTTGGGTCCCCGTTAGAACACCTAGACTCAAGGCTGTAGGTCTCTGAATGATGTTAGATGTCTTTATTGACATTCACACACACTTGCAGGGCTGGTTGTCTAGTTCCTCTGTGCTGTTTCTGACTAATGTCTCCGTCCCTCAGGTATTGAGATCACCAATCACGCCACGGCAACCCTGGAGGGCAATCAGATCTTCAACAACCGCTTTGGGGGGTTATTTCTCGCGTCGGGTGTCAACGTTACAATGAAAGGTGAGAAAAACGGAGATTAACGATATGTGACATCGGGGTTTATATTCCTGGCAAAATCGAGTCGCGCCGGTGAATCACTTTTGGCCAGATGTTTCAGGGCTGCTTCTACATGACCAACCTGATCTGATCCAACCTCATCCACCCCCCCACCCCAACCCCTTGTTCTCCTGTCTCCCCCAGATAACAAAATAATGAACAATCAAGATGCCATTGAAAAAGCTGTAAGCAGAGGTCAGTGCCTGTACAAGATTTCAAGTTACACCAGCTATCCAATGCACGATTTTTACAGGTAATCATTTCTTACCCTGTGTGTATATATGTGGGTATATATATATATCTATAGACACACATTTGTTTAAATAAATCCCATGGGGTATTCCAGAAAGCAGGAATAATAATTAAGATGGCAAACTGAATGATACAGTTGTATTTATGTTGGACACTGTCCCGTTAACTATTTTAGGTCATAGGAAGTTAGATGACCAGATAATGGCTCCAGCTTTCTGGAAAAGCCCCCCCGCGGTCTACCTAACTGATGTAACCTAGACAACGCCTTAGGCTCACCACCTGTTCTTCTCTTCTATGTGTTCTGTCCGTTTGATGCGGTCAGGTGCCACACCTGCAACACAACAGACCGCAACGCCATCTGTGTGAACTGCATCAAGAAGTGCCACCAGGGGCACGACGTGGAGTTCATCAGACACGATAGGTACACAGCCCTGTTCATAGCCACATGTCCCCACCATATTATTCATAACCACATGTTCCCACCATATTATTCATAACCACATGTCCCTAGCATATTATTCATAACCACATGTCCCCACCATATTATTCATAACCACATGTCCCTAGCATATCATTCATAACCACATGTCCCTAGCATATTATTCATAACCACATGTCCCTAGCATATTATTCATAACCACATGTCCCTACCATATTATTCATAACCACATGTCCCTACCATATTATTCATAACCACATGTCCCCACCATATTATTCATAACCACATGTCCCCACCATATTATTCATAGCCACATGTCCCCACCATATTATTCATAACCACATGTCCCCACCATATTATTCATAGCCACATGTCCCCACCATATTATTCATAACCACATGTCCCCACCATATTATTCATAGCCACATGTCCCCGCCATATTATTCATAGCCACATGTCCCCACCATATTATTCATAACCACATGTCCCCACCACACAAATAAAACATGTATCGTCTGACACCATATGTAAATCACCTATCCACCATTCGTTTGGTCCCCACCTTCAATCGTTGTTTATGTCTCCGCCTCCCACGTTAACATTTGATCTTCTGTTTAAACGTTGTCCCGTAGGTTTTTCTGTGACTGTGGAGCCGGGACGTTGTCAAACCCCTGTACGCTAGCCGGAGAACCGACCCACGACACGGACACACTGTACGACTCGGCCCCACCGATAGAGTCCAATACGCTGCAGCACAACTGACCTGTGCCCCCAACCTCCGGACCCATACGGCTTTCCTCCCCACACAGTTTGTGACCTTTGACCCGGTGCCCTGTGCTGTACCTGGTCAGGTGGTGGACTGTGTGAGGAGGAGAGGGACACCTGAGGCAGAGACTCAGACGCTCGTGTCTGTTCGGCTAACCAGTTCATCCACGGGGAAGAGAATATGAAACGCAACAGAGAGAAAGGAATGAAAACATGGACGTCTAGGTGGACAAAGAGAAAAGGAAAGACATTTTTATATATATATATATAAAAATGCACCCCCCCCCCATTATATTTTCCTTCCTAGCAATGTTGACATGGAGAGAATGAACTTTTGAAGAGGCTCGATTGAGATTCGGTCAGCAATGGATGTCAGTCTTCTGATGGGAGTGTTTGTACAGAGATGGGTATTCCTGTTCCCTTCTTAGTGCCGGACGTTAAACACGGCCCTACAGAGGAAACAGGGTGTCATCTCTCACACACACACACACATATATATTTATATATATATTGTTGACTCAGGTTGGTGGAGAATAAATAGGAAGCCTTATGGCTGTGAACTGGGGCTGTGTAGAGATGGACGGACACTAAACACCCTCAAGATCCACCCTGCATTTCATCGACAAGTGGGCCGGGTCGAGTCGGACCGGAGTCTTTGTACAGAGACGTCGATGGTGTGGGGACAGCACAGCAACGCCTCAGAGCCATATATGAGGAGCTCGTTTTCTCCACACGGAGACAGAGCCTCGCCACACACACTTCTGTCTCCGGGCGTCAACCGTCGCGTTGGTATGTATGGATACAAAAAATACAAAAAAAACGAAATGACCTAGCACTTCGGCTTTTTCCGCGTGGGGGGGCGAGGGCAAGGGGCGAGGAATATTGAGATTTTGATTTTATATGCTTTTTCGTTTTCTCCTTATGTAGTTTTGTATTTTCATGCAAAAATGTTACTGTACTTGAATGTCTTTTATTTTATTAAATATATTAATTTTGTTTTTTTGGTTATTACACCCTAGGCTTACTGTAAGTGTACTGATGTTACAGTATGTTTGTTCTTTCTGTGAAAGAGATGAAAAAAACGAAAAGACAGTTTCTCCTGCAATGTTGAATATTTTAAATTTGAGACTTGGTGAAAAAAATACTGAACTGTGATTTCGCACGACTGGTTGTGATCCACTTTATTTATTTTGACTCTTACTCCCTAAAACTTCCTTGTTTGCCATCAAGTTGGGTTTTAAGGAACCACAGATGCTTCTCTAGACATTTCCTTTCGTTTGTACCGTACTTAAGGTAAATGTTCGTATATACAGTGAATTTCATTGAAACCTACACTTGCGACGTTTACATAAACGTATTACTCTACGGTGAAAAATACAGTATAGTTGTAGTTTGTTATACGGTGCCCAGTCTGTTAATTTGAGTATCTGCAAATGCTGAATAAATACAGCAATGTGGGTTTCATTGAATTTAGACCCGAGGGATGAAGTCAATCTAAAAGCCGGTCAACGCCCCGCAGCTTTCGGAGGTAATATCCGATTGAGCCGACATCTGCAGCCGTGCGCCGTGATTGTACTGTTGGCAAACGATGTCTCCGAAAGCGGTGATGCCGATAAGCTGACTTCTAGATTGTCTCCCGGACCACAGTCTTGTGATGTCACAGCCGCCCGCAGTTCATCACCAAGGCTCAGACTGGCCCTCATGGCACTTTTAGTCGGGAGTGTTTGTTACCATGGTAATGGTTGTTGTCATGCTGTTTTCTGGTAACGAACCTGTAGGTTGTTAACGCCACACAGACAGATCTGGGACCAGTCTAGCACACGTATTCACATTGAGGAATAAAAATAGAAAAACATAGGAGATTCCCTGAGACATTGAAGGATCTGCAGTGGTATCTGGGTTCCATTGCTTTGCCCTCCATCCTTCCCCATCCATGTGTATTGGTGACTGTGGGTTCTGAAACAGCCTGAATTTTATGCATGTACCATAACACCTAGACTTAATATATTGTGGAGTATTCAATAACCATTATGTAGATGCTAGTGTGAATTAAAGGGGTTTAATTTCCTAAAGTAAAGAGGAGAACGTGGTCATCTTTTAAAAATAAACTTTATTAGCTCAAAATACCGTAGTGATTTATTTTGTGGAGAAACAGAGAACAAGGTACAACGAAGAAAAAAAAAAAATATATATATAGGGAACCGTGTCAACTCTAAATTCTGCAAAGCAATTACTTGTTGTACACGGTCCCACAACGTTGTGTCCGCCTGAACAGAGCAGACATTCAAACTCACAGGTTTCCAAACATCCGGACCAACGAGGCAAACTGTGTGCCATCTGCTTTAGGGTCTTCAGCAAGATGACACAGCTTCCTGTAGAGCAAATTGTTATGGCATTATTATG